>JARQOD010000004.1:289087698-289159062 GCA_033576555.1 Oophaga sylvatica | reverse complement strand
TTTTCATTCTATAAAAGCGCCAAAACATAAAAAAATGATATAAATGAGGTATCGCCATAATCGTACTGACCCGAAGAATAAAACTGCTTTATCAATTTTACCACACGCGGAACGGTACAAACGCCTCCCCCAAAAGAAATTCATGAATTGCTGATTTTTGTTCATTCTAACCTCCCAAAAATCGAAATAAAAAGCGATCAAAAAATGTCACATGCTCATAAATGGTACCAATAAAAACGTCACCTCGTCCCGCAAAAAATAAGACCTCACATGACTCTGTGGGCCAAAATATACAAAAATTATAGCTCTCAAAATGTGGTGATGCAAAAAACTATTTTTTGCAATAAAAAGCGTCTTTTAGCGTGACAGCTGCCAATCACAAAAACCCGCTATAATAGTAAATCAAACCCCCCTTTATCACCCCCTTAGTTAGGGAAAAATAATAAAATTAAAAAAATGTATTTATTTCCATTTTCCTGTTAGGGTTAGGGTTGCGGCTAAAGTTAGGGTTAGGGTTGGCGCTAACGTTAGGATTAGGATTAGGGTTGGGATTATGGTTAGGGGTGTGTTAGGGTTAGGTTTGTGGTTAGGGTTGGGACTAGGGTTAGGGGTGTGTTGGGGTTAGGGTTGGAGTTAGAATTGGAGGGTTTCTGCTGTTTAGGCACATCAGGGGCTCTCCAAATGTGACATGGCGTCTGATCTCAATTCCAGCCAATTCTGCGTTGAAAAAGTCAAACGGTGCTCCTTCACTTCTGAGCTCTGCCATGCGTCCAAACAGTAGTTTACCCCCGCATATGGGGTATCAGCGTACTCTGGACCACAAGAGTTATTGTGCAATTTGTCCTATTTCTTCTGTTACCCTTGGGAAAATAAAAAACTAGGGCGACAAAATCATTTTTGTAAAAAAAAAATGATTTTTTTGTTTTTACGGCTGTATGTTATAAAACTTCTGTGAAGCACTTGGGGCTTCATAGCGCTCACCACACTTCTAGATAAGTTCCTTGTGGGGTCTATTTTCCAAAATGGGGTCACTTGTGGGGGGTTTCCACTGTTTAGGCGCATCAGGGGCTCTCCAAATGCGACATGACGCCCCCAGACCATTCCATCAAAGTCTGCAATCCAAAACATCACTACTTCCCTTCCGAGCCCCGACGTGCGCCCATACAGTAGTTTACTCCCACATATTGGGTATCAGCGTACTCAGGACAAATTGGACAACAACTTTTGGGGTCCAATTTCTCCTGTTACCCTTGTGAAAATAAAATATTGGGGGCGAAAAAATCATTTTTGTAAAAAATAAAAGGATTTTTTATTTTTACGGCTGTACATTATAAACTTCTGTGAAGCACTTCGGGGTTCAAAGTGCTCACCACACATCTAGATAAGTTCCTTGAGGGGTCTAGTTTCCAAAATGGTGTCATTTGTGGGGGGTTTCCACTGTTTAGGCAGATCAGGAGCTCTCCAAACACGACATGGCATCCAGCCAATTCTGCGTTGAAAAAGTCAAAACGGCGCTCCTTCCCTTCCAAACTCTGCCATGCACCCAAACAGTGGTTTACTCCCACATATGGGGTATCAGCGCACTCAGGACAAATTGCACAATAACTTTTGGAGTCTTGTTACCCTTGGAAAAATAAAAATTGGGGTGAAAAGATCAATTTTGTGGAAAAAATATGATTTTTTAATTTTACGGCTCTACGTTATAAACTTGTGTGAAGCACTTGGGGGTTCAAATTGCTCACCAAAGATCTAGATAAGTTCCTTAGGGGGTCTAGTTTCCCAAATGGGGTCACTAGTGGGGGGTTTCCACTGTTTAGGCACAGCAGGGGCTCTCCAAATGCAACATGGCGTCCAATCTCAATTCCAGCCAATTTTGGTTGGAAAAAGTCAAATGGTGCTCCTTCCATTCTGAGCTCTGCCATGCGCCCAAACAGTGGTTCCCCCCACATATGGGGTATCAGCGTACTCAGGACAAATTGGACAACAAATTTTGTGGTCCAATTTCTCCTGTTACCCTTGGGAAAATAAAAAAATTAGTGACTAAAAGATAATTTTTGTGGGAAAAAAATAGGATTTTTTATTTTCATGCCCGGGCATTATAAACTTGTGTGAAGCACTTGGGGGTTCAAAGTGCTCACCAAAGATCTAGATAAGTTCCTTAGGGGTCTAGCTTCCAAAATGGGGTCACTTGTGGGGGGTTTCCACTGTTTAGGCTCATCTGGGGCACTGCAAACGGAACATGACCCTCATCAATGTTTGCATTCCAAAACGTTACTGCTTCCTTTCCAAGCCCTGCCGTGCGCCCAAACAGTTCCCCCCCCCACAATATGGGGTATCAGCGTACTCAGGACAAATTGGACAACAACTTTTGGGGTCCAATTTCCTTGGGAAAAATCAAAAATTTGGGACTAAAAAATCATTTTTGTGGAAAATTGTTTGTTTTTTTTTTTCACACCCAGGCATTATAAACTTTTGTGAAACACTTTGGGGTATCAAAGTGCTCACAACAGATCTAGATAAGTTCCTTAGGGGGTCTAGTTTCCAAAATGGTGTCACTTGTGGGGGGGTTTCCACTGTTTAGGCATATCAGGGGCTCTCCAAACACGACATGGCGTCCAATCTCAATTCCAGCCAATTTTAGTTTGAAAAAGTCAAACGGCGCTCCTTCCCTTACGAGCTTTGCCGTGTGCCCAAACAGTGGTTTTCCCCCACATATGGGGTATTGGCGTACTCAGGAGAAATTGCACAACAACTTTATCTGCCCATTTTCTCCTTTTACCCTAAAAGATCATTTTTGTGGCTAAAAAGTTAAATATTCATTTTTTCCTTCCACGTTGCTTCAGCTCCTGTGAAGCACCTGAAGGGTTAATAAACTTATTGAATGTGGTTTTGAGTACCTTGAGGGTGCAGTTTTTAGAATGGTGTCACTTTTGGGTATTTTCTGCCATATAGACCCCTCAAAGTGACTTCAAATATGAGGTGGTCCCTAAAAAAATGGCTTTGTAATTTTGTTGTAAAAATGAGAAATCACTGGTCAACTTTTAACCCTTATAATTTCCTAACAAAAAAAAATTTGGTTTCAAAAGTGTGCTGATGTAAAGTAGACATGTGGGAAATGTTATTTCTTAACTATTTTGTGTGACATATTTCTCTGTTTTACGGGAAAAAAAATTCAAAGTTTGAAAATTGCAAAATTTTCAAAATTTTCGCCATATTTGCGTTTTTTTCAAAAATAAACGCAAGGTATATCGAAGAAATTTTACCACTAACGTGAAGTACAATATGTCACGAGAAAACAATCTCAGAATCGCGAAGATCCGTTGAAGCGTTCCAGAGTTATAACCTCCTAAAGAGACAGTGGTCAGAATTGTAAAAATTGGCCCGGTCATTAACGTGCAAACCACCCTTGGGGGTGAAGGGGTTAACTTTTTTTTCACAAACATTTGACTTTCTAGGGTTGAGCATTCCGATACCAAAACCCGGTTCCGATACCTGAAATCCAATGTAAGTCTATGGGAACAAAATATCGGAATATTTTTACTTCCGATATTTTGTTCCCATAGACTTACATTGGATTTCAGGTATCGGAACCGGGTTTCGGTATCGGAATGCTCAACCCTATAATCAGAACCAATTTTTTTTTTTTATTTTCACAAGTGTAAAATGAGAAAATGAACCACAAAATTTGTTGTGCAATTTCTCCTGAATATGCCGATACCCCATATGTGGGGGCAAACCACTGTTTGGGCGCAAGGCAGAGCTCGAAAGGAAAGATGCGCCGGTTGACTATTTCAATGCAGAATTGGCTGGAATTGAGATCGGACGCCATGTAGCGTTTGGAGAGCCCCTGATGTGACAATGGATACCCCCCACAAGTGACCCCATTTTTGGAAACTAGACCACCCAAGGAACTTATCTAGATGTTGAGGTCCTTGAACCCCCAAGTGTTTCACTAAAGTTTATAACACAGAGCCGTGAAAATAAAAAATCTTTTTTTTCCCACAAAAATGAATTTTTAGCCCCCAATTTTTTATTTTCACAGGGGTAACAGGAGAAATTGGACCCAAACCAAAAGTTGTTGTCCAATTTGTGCCGAGTAGGGAAGTAGTGACGTTTTGTAATGCAGACTTTGATGGAATGGTCTGCGGGCGTCAAGTTGCGTTTACAGAGCCCCTGATGTGCCTAAACAGTGGAAACCCCCAATTCTAACTCCAACCTTAACCACACTCACCCTAACACACTCCTAATCCCAACCTTAACTTTAGCCCTAACCCTAATTTTAGCCCCACCCCTAAACCTAAATTTAGCCCCACCCCTAAACCTAATGGGAAAATGGAAATAAATACATTTTTATTATTTTTCCCTAACTAAGGGGGTGATAAAGTGGGGTTTGATTTACTGTTTTTTTTATTTTCATCACTGTGATGGGGTCTATCACAGTGACCAAAATGAACCAATAGGAAAAATCTATTTTTTGCTGGGTGCTGGCCGGCAAATCTCGGCGGGCGCACTGCGCATGCGCCCGCCATTTTCTTCCAGGAAGAAGATGGCAGCAGCCATGGCGGGAAGCAGGAGGGACCAGGGACACCGGGGTGGGGATCGGGGACCCTATTTCTCTCTTCTCTGATGTGCGATCACATCCGAGAGAGAAATTAAATGGCAAATCGAATTTTTTTTTTTTCAGTCGCCGTTATAACGTTAATAACGGCGATCGCAACACCAGGGTCGGTAAAAACCGACCCAAATCATGTTCTCTGGGGTCTCGGCTACCTCAGGCAACCGAGACCTCGGAGAAATTCTGACTTTGGGGGGCGCTATACACTTTTTCCTCAGCGCCGTTAATTAACGGTGCTGTGGTTTAAGTACCCTTAACTGCCGCCGTTAAAAGGCGTATCGGCGGTCGTTAAGGGGTTAATGGAGCACACTCGGACTGGGTCACAGTTAGCAGTGGGGTACCACAGGGGTCGGTGTTGGGCCAGCTTCTTTTTAACATTTATTAATGACCTTGTAGGGGGCATACAGAGTAGTATTTCAAAATTTGCAGATGACACTAAACTCTGCAGGGTAATCAATACAGAGGACAATTTTATATTTCAGGAATATTTATGTAAACTAGAAGCTTGGGCTGATAAATGGCAAATGAGCTTTAATGGGGATAAATGTAAGGTCATGCACTTGGGCAGAAGAAATAAGATGTATAATTATGTGCTTAATTGTAAAACACTGGGCAAAACGTCATTGAAAAAGACCTGGGTGTATGGGTGGACAACAAACTCGCATATAGTGGCCAATGTCAGGCTGCTGCTGCAAAAGCAAATAAAATAATGGGATGCATTAAAAGAGGCATAGATGCTCATGAGGAGAACATAATTTTACCTCTATACAAGTCACTAGTTCCACCACACTTAGAATACTGTGTACAGTTCTGGTCTCCGGTGTATAAGAAAGACATAGCTGAACTAGAGAGGGTGCAGAGAAGAGCGACCAAGGTTATTAGAGAACTGGGGGGTCTGCAATACCAAGACAGGTTATTACACATGGAGTTATTTAGTTTAGAAAAACGAAGGCTTAGGGGTGATCTTATTACAATGTATAAATATATGAGGGGACAGTACAAAGACCTTTCTAATGATCTTTCTACTCTTAGACCTGTGACGGGGACAAGGGGGCATCCTCTACGTCTGGAGAAAAGAAGGTTTAGTCATAATCACAGACGCAGATTCTTTACTGTAAGAGCAGTGAGACTATGGAACTCTCTGCCGTCTAATGTTGTAATGAGTGATTCCCTACTAAAATTTAAGAAGGGACTGAAGGCCTTTCTTGAAAAGTATAATAATTACAGGGTATATTTACTAGATTCCTCGATAGGGCGTTGATCCAGGGAGCTAGTCTGATTGCCATATGTGGAGTCGGGAAGGAATTTTTTCCCCAATGTGCAGCTTAGTGTTTGCCGCATGGGTTTTTTTGCCTTCCTCTGGATCAACATGTTAGGCTATGGGTTGAACTGGATGAACTTAAGGTCTCCCTTTGGCCTTAAATACTATGTTACCACTCCCGGTAAGCAGTAAGACGCATGGATAATAAAAAGCACCACCATTTTCTTTAAACAAAAAAATTTTTTCCTTTTTTTTCTTCTCAAAATTTGGGGTGCATCTTACAATCCGAAAAATACAGTGTATATATTTATATATAGATATCTATCTATATATAGATAGAGATAGCTATCTATATAGATCTATTATCTATATAGATATCTATATATATAAAATTTTACTGTTTACTTCCTATGTGGGGCTTTAACTTTTACTTGCCTGATCTAGTATCCTGCAATACTTCTGTACTGCAAGATACTAGATCTGTCCATTTCACATTGAAACTTCACCTGTTAGATCCTGCTTACTATAGGGCCTTACAGGCCAATGTAGTGGATTGACCTAAAAAGCCATTACTAGACCCTGGGTTGCCATTATAACTATCAGCACTATTGACAATGTTATCTAAGGGGTTAAACGGACACGTGCTAATACTGTGGCTTTTTTAGCACAGTGACATATACAATATTCAGCTGACACCCAGAGATTTATGGTGTTGCCTCTGCTTGTGAGCCAACACCATCATAGCCATGTACATGTACGGTTGTTTGCAGGAAGTCACCTCCCGCTGCATTGTACATGTACAGTAGACAGGAAGAGTATTAAAAAAAAAAACCTCCACTGCATATTCACCTACGACCAGCTACCCAGCATCGCGGAAAAAAAAGCCTTAGCTCTAAATACTACACACTACTCTGGCCTAATGCCACTAAGGGGTGATGACACGTTCCTACTTCGGCCTACTCTTGTCTGACCCGAGAAGGTCTCTGGAGCTCCAGTACACTGTGGGCCGCAGTTGACAGCCACAGCGGCTGCTTGTTTAAGACCCATGCTTTAGATGTGTACATTAACACACAGGTTATTTGGATCTACTACAACTGACAAAAAAGCTTTACGAAGGCATTGGATGATCAGTGAAAAGCTTTTATAGCACGTGGACATTTTTTTTTGACAAGAACAAAGACGAATACTGCGGGCAGCACTATTTGTCCTCTGGAAACGAAGAACACCGCAACGGAAACAAAGACAAGCGAACAGAGCGTAAAAGCTCAGCAGTTTTACCTTTTTCAGAACCTAGGCGTTTCACAGAAGAATCATGCCTGGCAATGGACATGGGCAATACTTTTCTAGTTGATGGATTCTCAGATGCTGCAGAAACAGTGGCACTTGCGGTTGATATATTAGACAAGGTTTTTTCCATAGACCCATACGAGTTTCCCTCCTCGGAGTCAGAATCATCAGAGTGAAGAGGATTGGTAAAAGATAAGGGGGCCTGAAGTGCAGGAGTGTTCTTGAGGTCAATATGGCTTCCTGCTTGGGAAGCCAGAACATTGCTATTTAGCAAAGTCTTACTATCAGAATGACACATGTCTAAATGTTTATCAGCAGAGGAAGACTCATTTTTACATGCCATGTGCTCATTTCGCACAGTAGAGGAAGTAGAAAGTCCTTTTTCCAGTGGAAGATGGTCTGGTCTTTTTGGGATATCAAGGCTTTGAGCGGCACATCTTCTAAAGATTTTGTAGATATTGAACTTCTACAGTCCACACATGGATTGGATGATATTAATGACAGAGACTCCAAAGAATTAGAGGCTTGAGTTTTAGGCAATTGGTCAATTGTATAAGATGAAGCAGATTTTATTTTAAAGCCAAGTCCCCTTTGAAGACCTGTTGTGGTCTCAAAACTTTTTGGGCTTTCTTGAAGAGGTACTTTCTTTATTTCAATACTTAGTTTACGTTCTATCTTTTTCTCAACAGTGGGTTCTCCTTTTTCCATTGCATCACCCGCCTTGTTATAGTTCTCATTCATGTCGGTCGTATTTTCTGAGGATACTATGTGCATAACTGGTTTTGGATGATAACGATCACTGTCTTGCCACACTGTAGTCACAGTTGGGTAAGCAGAAGGAGGAGAGGGTGTCAGAATTGGTGGAACAGGGTGAGGCTCTGGTGGTTGCAATATTTCTTCCTTAACATCTCCTTCTACAAGGCAACTGAAAAATGAAACACATTGGATTATACACTTGTGGAGACTCTACTGTGTAAGAACATTGTCAGTTTTATACTCATATTGCACATATGCTAACACATAAAACAATTCACACATAAAATAAAAATAAAAAATAAGTTTTCAGCAATCTTTCATTATCCAGCCTTTAGTGTTACTCTGAAGGTGGAGATATAAGGGATAATGTTTCTCCTCGTTGAGAGCGATGTCAGAATGAGGAGACGCCATGCAATGCTCCTCTGGGAAATTAAATATACAAATTTCTTCTTCAGAGAGGAGGAGGACTAACAGTCCAGTGCCATCTATTGGAAGTAGCAATCCTACAGGTCAATATTGACCCTTTAACAAGCCTTGTCACATGACTTAGGGTAAAAGCCAAATCTCGTTAAGGGTCGATATTTACTTTTATGATTGCTACTTCATATAGGTGGCACTAGAGTTCGAGTCCTCTTCCTCTCTGAGAGACAGTTTGCATATCTGAAGGTGGAGGCAGTGTTAACCTTCTCACTGCCAGATACCTGTCCCCATTACCCTTAGAGTCCTGTAGCACCCAATGTGTATCTCAGTGTTCAGTCTCTGCTTACTGCGGTCCTTCTCATGCTCTAGCCCTGCCAATCCATCATACATCAATGTTCTCCTTCCTTCAAGACACTACTACTCCCGGACCTGATCCATTTTGTTTGCCAAAACCCTTCACTTCTCTCTGCTCTTCAGTGTATCTCAACAGGCAATCAACTTCTTGATTCGGGCAAAGATATACATACAGTATCTAAAATGCCATGTTATACCAGCTTACAAGTGAAAGTGTCACATTGAATATACAGTCTGATCTGCCAGCAGAATGTTATAGAGCAGTACAAGCTGAACATATTGATATACAGATTGGCCAAAAAAAATCTGTATCAAAGCTGTAATACTAAATTTACATAGACAACAAAGGTTATCAGTAAGTTATGTTTGACATCTGCAATCACATTGGTGCTCAAAGTGGTCACCACTAACATCCAGACACTTTTTAGTTAAAACTGCTTGTGCAGTAGTTCATTTAAAATAAAAGTGTCCACAGGGATTGCTCTGCTAACATTTCAATTTCTTCCCATAGTGCAGCCAGTGTAGATGGCGTGCTACAGTATAAAACATCCTTTAAAGTTCACCTACAAGTAGAAGTCGAAGAGTGTTAAGGGAACAAGGGGGAAATTCACAACTGTCGTACTTCACCCACATTGTCAGGTTTCCAATAATACTTCAAAATGGTCTTGCGTTTCTTGAATGTCAAGTGTGCGGCTGCAATTTTCAGTCTCCTGATGGCCAACATGGGGGTCTAGCATGATCTAGTAATCATGCAACTACATATATCTTTAGCAACCTTGAATACTACATATTTTTACCATAATTATATTTTAAAAAGGGCATAAATAACCACTATTAAGGTGTGTGTACATTTTTGGTCCACCTTGTATATAGGTTTTTAGAATACCTTGATACATGTGATCTGATGTCTTATTCCAAAAAATCATCTTTTATCCATTTATGTAAATGACCTCTTCCAGGCTCCGGGAGGACACTACCTGGAAGATAACTCTGCCTCCAGAGATTATTTTACATGAAGGAGAAGATAACAATTTTGGACATGTGAACCAACACAGAACAGGAGAAAGTAAAAGGTTTTATTCTTGCAAACACATTTTTGGCTTTTCTCCACTCAGCAGCTGTGTTGAAACAATACTGCAACAATGTTTGCCTGTGAATTGGATGCTGAAGGGAGAGGAACCTGCAGATGTGTCAGGTATACTCACACACAGCTCTGCAGTGAGAACAGGAGAGAAGAGAGCAGCCATCACACTGGTCACTGCCCCTATAAAATAATCTCTGGAGGCAGAGTTATCTTCCAGGCAGCGTCCTCCCTAGAGCCTGGAAGAGGTCATTTATATAAAGTGATAAAAGATAATTTCTTGGCAACAAGGCATCTGATATGAGACATACAGGCATCGCTCTCCTCAACAGTCTATAACCTGTATGCCCATATTAATGGTTTACTTAAGTCAAATGTGGTGACAGATTAAGACTAAGCTCCATTTGAATAGGGATTTTTTGAATACAAGGTACACCTAATCTATTCCTACAGAGCTATATATCAACCTACTCAGCTCTTTCTGCTCTATGAACTTCTGTCCATCGGTCACGTAGCAGACAGCTTCCCTTTAAATAAAGGTTATGTTCCCATGTCATATTCCTTTTAAATAGTTTTGTGAAAACTGTGACTGAACCATCAACAGAAATCGGATTTGAGCAATAGGTTATTTTCTATGTAGATCCCTTCCTGATATCCAGCGCACATATACTGTGTATGTCAGGTGTGGGTATATGGAGCAGGCTGAATTGACAGTGTGTGTGTGCTGCTCATATCTATTTTCTTATAGCAGTCGCTGTGTGTCCACGTGATCCAACATCTAATCATTAGCTTTTATTATCACGTTAGATATCTTAGGGGCATTCTGTTGACACTGTGCGCTGTGACAGACATGACCTTATAATATGCCATGCCGTCAGGTATTTTCACATGTGCTCATCACCACTTCCTTGCAATTAGCTTGGGAACGTCTGGAGAGCAGAAATCGGATGACACACGGAGGAAATGCTCGTAATCATTATTTCACCTGTCAATAATCCACTCATATCTCATATTAACAGAGGCAAACACTCGCTGGTTTCACCCCTGATGAAGCTGCTGGGCAGCGACACATGGAGTCTTTTCTCCTGCCACATTCTGGGCCTGATATATTGCCCTTTGAACTGATTTACATACCATGGCTTTGCAATACTTCCAGAACACTGATGGGAAATTGTTTTAAATTTTCCTTCTTTTCAGTTTACAATCCTTATGGATGATAGACTGCTCACTTTTTCCACCTAAACCTTTGAGAGTTATTCATCTTTTGGGCGTTTTTTTTGCAAACTATTTATTTTATCAGTGTATAATTTGCTGGTGTATGCCGCCTTTTACTGTGCCATGTTGTCCTTGTTTTCTCACATGGAGACCGATGAGTTGTATTGGCAGCAGGGGCGTACTACCATCTTTATCCTCTGATGAAGCATAGCCTGTGGAAAACGTCATGGTAACTATATACTGCTATATATTTCTATTGCAGCATACAGAACAAGTAATTTATCGCAAGTTTAGCTCCCCTAAGTTAAGACGAAGACAAAAAAAATAATGAAACGTGAAAAATAAAATTAAAGCTAAAAATAAGAAAAATATAAGACATGAAAATTTGAGTCACCATTTTTTCTTCCTTTAATTAATAATAAATTAATAAAAAAAATAAAGCATATTTGGAATAGTCACATCTGAGAAAACGTCCATCAAAATATAAAAATTAATGAATCTGTACAGAGGAAAAAAAAATAAAGAGGAAAAAAGAGGAAAAAAAAAAAAAACAGTAAAGAGGAAAAAAAAAATCAAAACACCAGAATTGCATATTTATTGATATCTAGTCGCCACGCCTCCATAAAAATAATAAATTTTTTAAAAAAATGGTTTAAGTGTCATCTGTATCCCCATATGGCAGCAAAAAAAAAAAAAAATCTCCCACAGCTACAATAAACAAAAAAAATAAAAAGTTACGGCTTTCCGAAATTGGTCTTTTTTTTTTTCCTTTAAATTTTCAAAAAAAAATTCTTACAACTTAAAAGGGAACCTGTCACATCCAGAAATGCCATTTACCTGCAGATATAGTGGTAAATCATGTGCAGCCAGCTTACTTATTTTGATAGATCTGACTTTTATGAACGCCGCAATATCACATGTGCGTTTTTCAGAGCTTTATTTTTAATGGAGATAATAAAAAAAAAAAAAGTTCTAAACGTTCAGCAGATCCTCCATACCTCCTTCATAGCAACCCATCGGTGGCCTGTGATCACGTCACAGGCAAGCAGATGGCAAATGGAATGATGCACCCCCATGCCAGTGCGTATTAAATGCAGCTGTCAAAGTTTGACAGCAGCATTTAACAGGTGAACAATCGCGGGCAAAGCTCCACTCCACCCACAATTGCTAGAGGTAGGTCCTGGCTGCACCATACAGCCATTACCTGCTAGGTATGTACATGTATGGCACATGTCGTGAAGAGGTTAAACACAATTTCAATGCCATTTACCTGCAGATTACCTGGAGGTAAACGGGGTCTCTGGATGTGAGATTCCTTTTTAAAATATATTATACACGTCATCTTACCGCACCACAACGTGTAGTACTCTATGCAAATATGGCTGTGTGCAGATCACGTTGGCTACTACTGCACTACAGGGGCGCATGGTGGAAGCCCTATTCGTACCCTCGGCACATAAGGCTGCATTTCCTAATGCACATCAATTACACGATATACTACAGATTGGGGCATCTTCGGCACTGTAACTACAGCCCTGATAACACAGCGGTGTCCCGCAGCTAGAGATGGCCATTCACCCAGTATAAAATAGCTCCAGCATTCCTCAACATATTACCATGTAAAGAAAAGTGATTTCCATTAATAAATAACCATTGTTCATGCATAAGTGGCAAATGCACATGTGGAGCTGCAACACCAAACTTCAGATCCACTTCTCCGGCAATTTCCCACACGGTATTTCGATTCTTTCAGTTGCTTCCTAGTAACAGACCACAACTGCTGCTTCACCAGTAAGGGTACACGCTAACAAAGTGGCCGCTTGTCATCTGTTGCTGCAGGTTAAGGCAAAGGATATATGTATTCAAATAGGACACAATAGTGCGTAATAACCAAATCATTTCTGGAAGAGTGACAGCAGCACTGCGAGTACAAGGGTAGCTGGGTACAAAGAACTGAATTCAACAAGACGTTGGAGGCTTCCTGGCAAAAGTCCAAAGAAAAACCCTCAAGTCTTAAGAGCGTGGGGTCTAAACATCAAACAGCTCTTGTGCCAAGCCCGGGGATAGCCGCACTTAGCCAGAAATAGACAACACTTCACTCTCTTCCAGGACGCTAAAATAGAAACATTGTGGCATTCATCAGAGGAGTGTGACAATACATTGGCAGTGTCACAGAATACAAGGCCTATTCTACATCAACCGACTAATACACAACACACTAAAAGAAGCGCACATATCCAGTATATGCAGATCAGTCTCGTATCACCGCTTTATAAACACAATTACTAATAGTATAAGCAGGGATAATATTTGCTAAACATGCATAAAAAGCCTGTTCACATGAAACAGAGCTTACAATATTATATTTTCTGACCTCTGGAAAGTGCCAAGCCTACCTAGAGTGTCTTGGGAGGGTTCAAGCACAGGCGCATAGTCTGTTTAAACATTTCTGTGCCGACTTGCAGCTTTCTGTTAATTTAATACATTAGTAGGGCCCAAAACGTAGTTGCAAAGCCGGAGTACTAGTGTTATCATATTTAATGTAGTCATCGCAAACAGCAGTCCATATGCCTTAGGATTGGAACCTTGCACATGGGCAACCACTGTTCCACTCCTTCTGTATAAGACTCTTTGGCAGTCACTGAGGGTCTCAGCGGAAGGACCCCCACCGGTTTATTAGTCATCATGTATCCTAAGGATAGGTAGTAATATCTGCATACTGAAATATAACTAAATATAAACAGAATACTTATACTGCAGCGGGTTCATAGTGGTGCAGCTTTTATAGAGCTTTTCTCCTTCGTCTCATTGGGGGACACAGGACTGTGGGTGTATGCTACTGCCGCTAGGAGGCTGACACTAAGTAAACATAAAAAAAGGTTAGCTCCTCCTCCGCCGTATACACCTCAGCACTGGCCGCAGGCAAACCCAGTTCTTGCTTAGTGTCTGATGGAGGCACACGTCTGGTTATTTTTCCAGACCATTTTTTTTTTTTTTTTTTTTTTTTCCTTTCCCACGAAGATGAGATAGGGGCGACGGATCCTATTGAAAGGGTCCGATCTCCCCAAACCATCAACGGGCGAGCACGTGGAGTAAAGCCTCCAACGTATCCTCTCCCGCAACGTGGGACATGAATGCCGGACTCAGCCCTGACCACCCTAAGGTATTGAAACCCTAGGCTGTACAGAGGCAAGAGTTAGTCCGTGCGGCCCCCACTGCACCACCAATGCTAGACTGCGGTGCTGCAAGGAGGCGGACGGTCCCTCTCCTCACCCTCTGAAGGGGTGATGGAGTTAGGGTTCCTGCACCGTCCTACCTTAGTTTGTTATGGAGCCCCCATTTTTACCCTACATGACGGAATTTTGTGGGATCACACATCGAAGCGGGTAGGAAGAAGACTCTTACCTCCAAGGACGTGTGGCCAAGATTACTGGAGCGGGTAGGAACCAGCTGTTCGTTCCCCCTCCTCCACAAGGGGATGAAGTCGGCGTCCGCCTCCCGCCTGGACAGCCGCGAGGGTCGCGGTCAGCGCTAGGCCTTTACCAAATTTAGTCCCCGGCTTTTCCCGGGGACTAGGCCGCGGGCCGGTGTTTACTGTCCGGTGTTAGCCGGAGGGTGGGCCGCGGTCGTAGGGGGGAGGGGGATCCGCCCCCGGCGGCGTCTCCTTCCGGTGGACCCGCCCTCTGACTTGGGGACCTCCTTTCGCCCGGCTTCTGGGCCGCGGTTTTAAAATTTAGTCCCCGGCTTTTTCCGGGGACTGGGCCGCGGGCCGGAATTCTGTGTCCGGCGTCAGCCGGGGGGTGGGCCGCTATCGCAAGGGAGATCCGCCCCCGGCGGCGTCTCCTTCCGGTGGACCGCCCTCCGACTTTAGGGCCTTAGCCGAAAATTTAGGCCGCGGCTTCGGCTGGCGCTAGGCCGCGGCTTCAAATTTAGTCCCTGGCTTTTGCCGGAGACTAGGCCGCGGCCGGAAGTAGGTGGGAGGCGCCTCTTGAGAGGCTCGTCTACATGAGCACGCCTCCCTGACAGAGGAGCGCTCCTTTTTGAAAAATTTTGGAGCTCTGTTGTGGCGTCATTAACAAAAGTCTTCCTACGCCAATGCTATTTGGACGCTGTTTTCAGGACGCAAGGGATACAGGACTGGGGTAAGTCGACACCGCTCAGGGGTTGCTACTACCTCCAGCCTGGTTGTTCCTCTTTACTCCGCACTCTTTTTTTCGCCTCTCTGCTGACCGTCACATCCAGTTCATTGCGGACTCTGTGACAGATCCAGAATGTCCAGAAGATCTAAGGTTCATACAGTGCTGTATACCGCATGCATTGCCTGTAGGTCCCCTTTTCCGCACGCCCAGACTTCTCGGGTCTGCGAAGCCTGTGACTCTGAACGGGCTCAGGAACCCGCTCCTATAGCTGAGCCTAGTGCGTCAGGTCCCCCTGAGTGGGCCTTGTCCCTGACTCAATCTGTGGCGTCATTAACAAAAGCGATCGAGTCCCTTCAAGCTCCCGATAGGAGCAGGGACAGTGGTTCACCCGTCTTGGCGACGTCTCATGAACCTTCGGCCTGCAGGGGCCGCGCTCTCACCAGGCAGACGCAGGGGAAGCGAACCCACACTGCGTCGCCTTTGCCGTCCAGGGCCTCGGCATCTTTCAGTTCCGTCTCTCGTTCTCCCTCACCTCTGGCAAGTGATCAGTATTCGGATTCTGATTCAGAAGAGTCCCTTAATTTTGAGGCACCAAATTGTCAGGACACAATTGACAGTTTGATTGAAGCGGTCAATCAAACTTTGGGGATAGACGATGAGTCCACCTTGACCTCCGGTCATAAGGTGTCCTTCAAAAGAGCCAGGCAAACTCATAAGGTTTTTGGGGCTCATCCTGAGTTTGAGGAACAAGTGCAGCGCCACCGAGAGAAACCGGACAAGCGCTTCGCAGGACAAAAGGCTCTCAATACTAGATATCCTTTTGCTCCTGAGCTTCTTAAGAAGTGGGCGGAATCTCCTGCGGTTGATCCTCCTGTGTCGCGTTTGGCGTCTAGGACGCTCCTCTCCCTTCCTAACGGTTCCTCGATCAAGGAACCAACAGATCGTCTGATTGAGAGTTTGGCCCGCTCGGTGTTTGAAGCATCGGGTTCTGCTCTCTCTCCTTCTTTTGCAGCGACTTGGGTTGCTAAGGCCATGATATCCTGGTCGGAGTCTCTAAATAGAGCTCTTCATGGTATAGAGGTACCGTCTGAAGTAACCGAGATTTCTAATCAGATAGCGCTGGCAGGAGACTTCTTAATTAATGCGTCCATGGATGCGGCAAATTGCTCAGCCCTAGCTGCTGCTAATGCAATTGCCATCAGAAGATCTTTGTGGCTGAGAACCTGGCGAGCAGACTCAATCTCAAAGAAATCGCTTACATCCTTACCATATCAGAGTGGTCGGTTATTTGGCGAAAGGTTGGATCAGCTCATATCTGATGCGACGGGAGGGAAGAGCAGTTTCCTTCCTCAGCAAAAGATTAAGCAGCCTTTTCGCCGACAGCTTCAGCCTCGCTTTAGGGCCTTTCGTAACCCAGGTTGGGCCGCGCCAGCTACCTCCAGCGGTTCAGGTCGGCCTAATCAAGCCAGAGATCGTCAGGTCTCCTACAGGACCAACCCTCTGGGAAGAGGGCGATCTCAACAACCAAGATCTAGAGGGTCCAAACTCCAGAAATATGCGGACAAATGACTGGAGGCAGAATCCGGTCAATTTATCCAGAGTAGGCGGCCGCTTACTCTGGTTTCGCCCCATTTGGCTATCAATTACTCACGACGAGTGGGTCAGAGAGGTAGTCTCCTCGGGGTACAAGATAGAATTTACCAGCCTTCCTTCAAATCGTTTTTTTCCCTCGCGCCTTCCCAAGGAGGAATCTCGGGTTCGCGCCTTATTCAGGGCGGTCGAGTCTCTTCGGCACAGCGGGGTTGTTGTACCTGTTCCGGAAATCGAAAAAGGTCAGGGGTTTTATTCCAACCTGTTCATCGTACCCAAAAAAGACGGTACCGTAAGACCCATTCTGGATCTAAAGCGACTGAACCGGTTTGTCAAAATTCGTCATTTCCGAATGGAGTCTCTCCGTTCTGTCATTGCAGCCATGGAAAAAGGGGAATTTCTAGCATCAATAGACATTCAGGATGCCTATCTTCACATCCCCATATTTCCTCCTCATCACAGATTTCTTCGGTTTGCCGTCGGCAAAATTCATCTTCAGTTCGCAGCCTTGCCTTTCGGGCTAGCCACAGCCCCCAGGGTGTTCACAAAGGTCATGGCTGCTGTTGTGTCCATTCTGCACTCCAGGGGGGTAGTCATCCTACCTTACTTAGACGACCTCCTCATCAAGGGTCCGTCTTTTCAGACCTGCAAGGAAAGTGTCAGCATTACGTTAGACACCCTTGCTCGCCTGGGGTGGCTGGTGAATATGAAGAAGTCATCTCCCGTGCCATCTCGGAAGATCACCTTTTTAGGGATGAATTTCGACACCGCTCAGGGGTTGATAATTCTTCCTCAAGACAAGGCCTTGGTTCTCCGTCAAGGTACGGATCCTTCGCCAACCAATTCCTCACACCATCCGGTTTTGCATGAGGGTCCTAGGAAGGATGGTGGCAGCAATCGAGGTGATTCCATTTGCCCAATTTCATCTTCGCCCCCTTCAACATGCACTCTTGGCAGTATGGGACGGGAGCCTTTACTCCCTCAATCTTCGGTGTCGTCTGTCCCTGCAGGTCAGACAGACTCTAATGTGGTGGACGAAGAACACCACTCTTCGACAGGGTCGGTTGTTTCCTCCAAATTTCTGGTTGGTTGTCACAACGGATGCCAGCCTGCTCGGATGGGGAGCAGTGTTTCGTCACCACACAGCCCAGGGAACTTGGTCTCAGCAGGAATCGACCCTCCCGATCAATATTTTAGAGATCCGAGCTATTCGGCTGGCTCTGAGGCATTTTCACCAGCATCTGGCGGGCCACCCAGTCAGAATACAATCGGACAATGCCACGGCAGTGGCATACATAAACCATCAGGGAGGTACCCGCAGCAGGGCGGCAATGCACGAGGTAAAACAGATTCTGACTTGGGCAGAGGTAAATCACTCTGTGATTTCAGCGGTCCACATTCCGGGCGAGGAAAATTGGGCTGCGGATTTTCTCAGCCGTCACGGCATAGCGTCAGGGGAATGGTCACTTCATCCCGAGATTTTTCAGCAGATATGCCGACGCTGGGGAACCCCAGATGTGGACCTGATGGCTTCCAAGATAAATGCCAAGGTGCCCAACTTCGTCTCCCGGTACCGGGATCCGCAGGCATTTGCAGTAGACGCTCTGGTCCTACCATGGAATCAGTTTCATCTTCCATACTTGTTTCCACCAATAGCCCTTCTCCCAAGGGTGATCAGAAAGATCAGGATAGAGGGGGTTCCTGCGATATTAATCGCTCCGGATTGGCCGCGTCGCTCATGGTACGCGGAGCTGGTACAATTGCTCGCCGACGCTCCCTGGCGACTGCCAGAGCGCGTGGACCTTCTCTCCCAGGGCCCAGTTTACCACCAGAACTTAGCGGTCCTGTGTTTGACGGCCTGGCCGTTGAATCTTGGATCCTGACCAGGGCTGGTTTCTCTAAAAAGGTCGCCGCAACGATGGCTAACGCCCGAAAGCCCGTTTCGGCTCGCATCTACCACGGTACTTGGAAGGTCTTTTTTGCTTGGTGCAGGGAACATGGTTGTTCCCCGCTTCGGTTTTCAATTCCAAACATTCTGTCATTTCTCCAGGCAGGCCTAGATTCAGGTCTAGCACCAAGTACGCTTAGACGCCAGATATCAGCCTTATCAGTGCTTTTTCAGCGAAGAATCGCGTCTAATTTTCAGGTTAGGACCTTTATTCAAGGGGTTGTCCATATAGTTCCCCCCTACAAGGCTCCCTTAGATGTTTGGGATCTCAATCTAGTCCTGGGAGTCCTGCAGGAGTCTCCTTTTGAACCTTTGCAGGAGGTTTCTCTGTCATTTCTTTCCTGGAAAGTGGTGTTTTTGGTAGCCATAACATCCATAAGGCGGGTTTCGGAGCTGGCCGCACTGTCTTGTCGAGCTCCGTACTTGCTTTTCCATCAGGATAAGGTGGTGCTCAGACCAACACCACCTTTTTTGCCTAAAGTCGTGTCCTCTTTTCATATTAATGAGGACATTGTTTTGCCCTCATTTTGCCCAGCTCCGACGCACCGAGTGGAGAAGGCTCTCCATACGCTGGATCTGGTGAGAGCACTCAGGAGATATGTTTCTCGGACGGCGTCCTTTCGGCAGACGGACACGCTGTTTGTTCTCCCTGAGGGTCGCAGGAAGGGACTCGCTGCCTCTAAATCAACCTTGGCTAGGTGGATTCGGTTAGCCATTCAGGAGGCTTACCGCATCAGAGGCGCGGTAGTTCCCGCAAGGATCAAGGCTCACTCCACCCGAGCGGTGGGTGCTTCCTGGGCCCTTCGGCATCAGGCTTCGGTGGAACAGGTTTGTAAAGCAGCAACCTGGTCCAGTCTGCATACTTTTTCCAAGCATTATAATGTCCATACCCAGGCTTCTGCAGATGCCAGTCTGGGTAGAAGGATTCTTCAGGGCGCGGTTGCGCACCTATAGGCAATGCCTGTTATAAATTACACTGTGGAGTCGATTTCCCACCCAAGGGACTGCTTTGGGACGTCCCACAGTCCTGTGTCCCCCAATGAGACGAAGGAGAAATACGGATTTTTGTGTTACTCACCGTAAAATCCTTTTCTCCGAGACGCTCATTGGGGGACACAGCACCCTCCCTTATAGCCGGCTGGCTTTATATTGAGTTAACTCTATTCTCCTTAAGTTGGTATCAGCAGTTTTTTCTTCTGGATATACTGTATCTGTGTTAACTCTTGATTTATTTTTTAGCCTCCTACTGCTTTTTGCACTAAACTGGGTTTGCCTGCGGCCAGTGCTGAGGTGTATACGGCGGAGGAGGAGCTAACCTTTTTTATGTTTACTTAGTGTCAGCCTCCTAGCGGCAGTAGCATACACCCACAGTCCTGTGTCCCCCAATGAGCGTCTCGGAAAAAGGATTTTACGGTGAGTAACACAAAAATCCGTATTTTCTAAATAAGCACTTAATCGTCAGCTAAATACTCAAGACTTTTTATTTTAAATAGTTGTCATTTTCAAAAGGACATTTTGTAGGCACACTGCTGAAAACCATGTGTGAACTAAGACAGAAATAATGAAGATTTTAGCATGTCTTAAAATCTTGATTCCACTTTTCAGGAACTCGACTGTCACCTCTAATTGTATGCGGCTATAACATGAAGCCATGTTCTAGTCTGTGATGTAGAAATACTTGGCACTCATATAGGTGTGTTCATAAACTTATTTATCGAATGAAGAAATTACAGAAAAATTAGACGTTTCGGTCAATACCTGACCATCATCAGTCATCTGGACAGAGGAGATCTGTGTGGAAGCGCGCTGTTTGAGAGTCTGCAGTGTCCACTGCTAAAGGGTATGCCACACTAAGCGAGATCGCTAACGAGATCGCAACTGCGTCACCATTTATGACGCAGGTGCGATCTCGTTAGCGACTTAGCTGTGTGATTCCAAACACAACTCCTCAGCGATCTGTATAACGACCTCTGCGGTCATTGGGAAAACCTAGTCCCACCTGCAACGCTGGTGAAGTCGTTCATAAAGGGGGTCACACTCAGCGATTCAGGCTCACCAGCGGGACACCAACGACCAAAAAACGGCTCAGAACGTTCATGAGCAATCAACGACATCTCAGCAGGGGCCACATCGCTGCTACATGTCACACACAGCTAAGTCTCTAACGAGATCACTACTGCGTTATAAATGGTGATGCAGGTGCGATCTCGTTAGCGATCTCGCTTGCAATCTCGCTTAGTGTGGCATACCCTTAAGACAGGAAGCGCACCATTATTATGTTCTAGTTTGTGTCAGCTCTGCAGGTGGTGAAGTACCGTAATATTGGTCTTTCAAGCAAAGCTGACTCGACTATCACACCACAGTAATTGCTTTTTACTACACTCTGTGCAGAATTATTATGCAAATGAGTATTTTGATCACATCATCCTTTTTATACATGGTGTCCTACTCCAAGCTGTATAGGCTTGAAAGCCAACTGCCAATTATATAAATCAGGTGATTTGCATCTCTGTAATGAGGAGGGGTGTGGTCTAATGACATCAACACCCTATATAAGGTGTGCTTAATTATTAGGCAACTTCCTTTCCTTTGGCAAAATGGGTCAGAAGAGAGATTTGACGGACTCTGAAAAGTCATAAATTGTGAGATGTCTTGCAGAGGGATGCAGCAGTCTTGAAATTGCCAAACTTTTGAAGCGTGATCTCTGAACAATCAAGCGTTTCATGGCAAATAGCCAACAGGGTCGCAAGAAGCGTGTTGATAAAAAAAGGCGCAAAATAACTGCCCATGTATTGAGGAAAATCAAGCGTGAAGCTGCCAAGATGCCACTTGCCACCAGTTTTGCCATAGTTCAGAGCTGCAACGTTACTGGAGTATCAAAAAGCACAAGGTGTGCCATACTCAGAGACATGGCCAAGGTAAGGAAGGCTGAAAAACGACCACCTTTGAACAAGAAACATAAGATAAAACATCAAGACTGGGCCAAGAAATATCTTAAGTCTGATTTTTCTAAGGTTTTATGGACTGATGAAATGAGTGACTCTTGATGGACCAGATGGATGGGTCCGAGGCTGGATCAGTAAAGGGCAGAGAGCTCCACTCCGACTCAGACACCAGCAAGGTGGAGGTGGGGTACTGGTATGGGCTGGTATCATCAAAGATGAACTTGTGGGACCTTTTCGGGTTGAGGATGGAGTGAAGCTCAACTCCCAGACCTACTGCCAGTTTCTAGAAGACACCTTCTTCAAGCAGTGGTACAGGAAGAAGTCGATGTCGTTCAAGAAAAACATGATTTTCATGCAGGACAATGCTCCATCACATGCATCCAAATACTCCACAGCGTGGCTGGCCAGTAAAGGTCTAAAAGAAGAAAAAATAATGACATGGCCCCATTGTTCACCTGATCTGAACCCCATAGAGAACCTGTGGTCCCTCATAAAATGTGAGATCTACAGGGAGGGAAAGCAGTACACCTCTCGGAACAGTGTCTGGAGGCTGTGGTGGCTGCTGCACGCAATGTTGATCGTAAACAGATCAAGTAACTGACAGAATCTATGGATGGAAGGCTTTTGAGTGTCATTGTAAAGAAAGGTGGCTATATTGGTCACTGATTTTTTTTTTTGTTTTTGAACGTCAGAAATGTTTATTTCTAAATGTTGTGTTATTATATTGGTTTACCTGGTGAAAATAAACAAGTGAGATGGGTATACATTTGGTTTTTATTAACCCCTTAACGACCGCCGATACGCCTTTTAACGGCGGTCATTAAGGGTACTAAAACCACAGCGCCGTTAATTAACGGCGCTGTGGAAAAAGTGAATAGCGCCCCCCAGAGGCGCATTTTCTCTGGGGTCTCGGCTACCGGGGTAGCCGAGACCCCAGAGAACATGAATCGGGTCGGTTTAACCCTATAACGGCGACCGCAACAAAAAAAAAAAATCTGATGTGCCGTTTCATTTCTCTGTCCTCTGATGCCATCGGACATCAGAGGACAGAGAAAAAGGGTCCCCGGGACCCCCCTTGTGTCCCCCAATGTGCCCCTTGTGGCCCACCTGCTTCCTCCGGTGGGCGCCCGCCGCGTTCTGCCGGGGGGGGGTGGGCAATTTTCTCTGGGATCTCAGCTGCCGAGACCCCAGAGAACATGATAGGGTTGGTAGTTACCGACCCCGGTGTCGCGATCGCAGTTATACTAAGTATAACGGCGACCGCAAAAAAAAAAATATTTCTCTCCCCTCTGATGTGATCGCACATCAGAGGGGAGAGAATGAGGGTCCCCAGGTCCCCCGATCACCCCCCCCCCTATACTTACCGGTGTCCTCCGTCCTCCTCGAGGCCCCAGGAACCCGGCGTCTTCTTCCTGTACAAAAAAAATGGCGGGCGCATGCGCAGTGCGCCCGCCTATCTGCTTGGCGGCAGATTAAAAAAAAAGTTTCATTCATTCTCCAGAAAGTGCATTTTGATCACTGTGATAAACTATCACAGTGATCAAAATAAAAAAAACAGTACATAACCCCCCCCTTTATCACTCCCTTAGTTAGGGACATATAATAAAATATAGAAATTATATATTTTTTTCATTTTTCTGTTAGGGTTAGGGTTATAATTAGGGTTAGGGTTATAACTAGGGTTAGCGTTATAATTAGGGTTAGGGTTGGTTCATACTGCGTTATGGCAGTCCGTTAGACGGACTGCGTTACACCGCGATATAACGCGGTGTAACGCAGTCCGTTAACGCTGCCATTCACCCCCATTTGAGGGCGCATCGTGACGAATGCCGTAAAGCGGTATGCGTTCGCGACGTGCCATCATTCAGTGACGGAGCCTCGGACGCGGGCTGCAGCGTCTGGGCTCCGTCACCGCTAGAGCAGATGAATCATCTGCTGATTCCTCTGCGCTAGCTGGTATAGCATAACGCGATCGCGTTATGCTATACCGTTACCAGCCCGTCAATGCTATGTGTTGAACGGGCTAGTAAAACGCAAAATGAACCCAGCCTTAGGGTTAGGGTTATAATTAGGGTTAGGGTTACAATTAGGCTTAGGGTTACAATTAGGGTTAGGGCTACAATTAGGGTTAGGGTTACAATTAGGGTTAGGGTTACAATTATTGTTGGAATTAGGGATGGGATTAGGGTTAGGGTTGGGATTAGGGGTTAGGGTTGGAGCTAGAATTGAGGGGTTTCCACTATTTAGGCACATCAGGGGGTCTCCAAACATGACGTGGCGTTCAAAAAGTCAGATGGCGCTCCCTCCCTTCCGAGCCCTGCCGTGCGCCCAAACAGTGGTTTACCCCAACATATGGGGTATCAGCGCACTCAGGACAAATTGCCCACCAATTTTGGGGTTCTAATTTCTCTTGTTACCCTTGGGAAAATAAAAAATAGCTGGCTAAAAAAATAATTTTTGAGGAAAAAAATTTTTTTTATTTTCACGGCTCTGCGTTTATAAATTTCTGTGAAGCACTTTGGGGTTCAAAGTGCTCACCACACATCTAGATAAGTTCCTTAGGGGGTCTAGTTTCCAAAATGGGGTCACTTGTGGGGGTTTTCCACTGTTTAGGCACATCTGGGGCACTGCAAACGGAACATGACACCCATCAACGTCTGCATTCCAAAACGTTATTACTTCCTTTCCAAGCCCTGCTGTGCGCCCAAACAGTTCCCACCCCCCCACATATTTGGTATCAGCGTACTCAGGACAAATTGGAAAACAACTTTTAGGGTCCAATTTCCTTGTGAAAAATAAAAAATTTGGGACTAAAAAATCATTTTTGTGGAAATTTTTTTTTTTTTTTTTTTTTTTTTAACACCCAGGCATTATAAACTTTTGTGAAACACTTGGGGGTTCAAAGTGCTCACAACAGATCTAGATAAGTTCCATAGGGGGTCTAGTTTCCAAAATGGTGTTACTTGTGGGGGGTTTCCACTGTTTAGGCGCACCAGGGGCTCACCAAACGCGACATGGTGTCCAATCTCAATTCCAGCCAATTTTGGTTTGAAAAAGTCAAACAGCGCTGCTTCCATTCCAAGCCCTGCCGTGCGCTCAAACAGTGGTCCCCCCCCATATATGGGGTATCAGCATACTCAGGACAAATTGGACAACAACTTTTGTGGTCTAATTTCTCCTGTTACCCTTGGGAAAATAAAAAATTGGGGACTAAACGATCAGGTTTGTGGAAAAAATATGATTTTTTATTTTCACGCCCGAGCGTTATAAACTTCTGTGAAGCATTGGGGGTTCAAAGTGCTCACCACACATCTAGATAAGTTCCTTAGGGGGTCTAGTTTCCAAAATGGGGTCACTTGTGGGGGGTTTCCACTGTTTAGACACATCAGGGCCTCTACAAATGCGACATGGCGTCCAGCCAATTCCGCGTTGAAAACGTCAAACGGAGCTCCTTCCCTTGCGACCTCTGCCGTGCGCCCAAAAAGTGGTTTACCCCAACATATGGGGTATCGGCATGCTCAGGACAAATTGCACAAAAACTTTTGTGGTCTTGTTACCCTTGGGAAAATAAAAATTGGGGTGAAAAGATCATTTTGGTGGAAAAAATATGATTTTTTATTTTCACGGCTCTACGTTATAAACTTGTGTGAATCACTTGGAGGTTCAAAGTGCTCAACACAGATCTAGATAAGTTCCTTAAGGGGTCTTGTTTCCAAAATGGGGTCACTTGTGGGGTTGTTTCCACTGTTTAGGCACATCAGGGGCTATCTAAACGTGACATGGCATTCAGCCAATTTTGCGTTGAAAACACGGATTTTGGTAAGAACTTACCGGTAAAATCCTTTTCAGCGAAGGAAGGGAGGGAGACACAGGAATTCATTACTGATGGGTAGGCGGAGCCCCAGATCAGGATGTTACCTCAGATCAAAAGAGTGATGACTGGCTGGCCCCTCCAGCTCGGGCTCCTCCTACTCAGCTCCAGTCGTACCAAAGCTTTTAGGAAAAAGAGCCAAGATCACCAGCGGAGCAACATAACCCCTTCTGAAGGAACTTCAGAGAAAAAACACAAGGATACAGGTTATGCATGCAAAGAAAGCCAAAAACCACAGAGTTCCAGGTACTACTCACGGAACCTGACTACTGCGATGAGCTGGCGATGCTGGAACAGAGCCTTAGCGCGCTGACCTCAGCCCAGATAATCGCTATCAGATAAGGGTCGCGCTGCATCTGAAAACATCAACACACTTCTGCCTTGGGAGGGTGCTGTGTCTCCTCCCTTCCTTCGCTGAAAAGGATTTTACCGGTAAGTTCTTACCAAAATCCGTGTTTCAGCTGCAGAATGGAAGGGAGGGAGACACAGGAATTCATTACTGATGGGACGTCCCAAAGCAGTTCAAAAATAAGGGTGGGAAAAACCAACAAGAGGCAGAAACCCAACAACCTTAACAACAAAGCGCAACCAGCGCTAAACACAAGTTCATCCAGAACTTTAAACTACAGCTGCCTGCAGGACCCTACGTCCGAGGGCTGCATCAGCGGAAGCACTGACGTCCACTTTATAAAACTTTGTAAACGTGTGGACAGAGCGCCAAGTTGCCGCTCGGCAGAGCTGCACTGCCGAGGCACCTTGATGAAAAGCCCACGATGAGGCCACAGCTCTCGTAGAATGGGCTCGAATCTTAATCGGGCAAGATTCACCCCGAAGACGGTAAGCTTCCAAAATAGCTGACCGGATCCAACGAGCTATAGAATCCTTGGAAGCTCGTTGACCACGCCGACGACCTGCTGTAACCACAAACAGGGAGTCCGTCTTACGAAAACCTTGAGTAATAGATAGATAAAACTTCAAGGCCCGCACTAAATCCAATGTGTGTAAAGCTCGCTCTTACACATTCTTCGGATCCGGGCAGAATGAAGGCAACACAATATCCTGGTTGACATGAAATTGTGACACCACTTTAGGCAAAAAATCACCCCGAGTGCGAAGCACTACACGATCCGGAAAAAACTCCAGAAAAGGAGGCGAACAAGAAAGAGCTGCCAATTCAGAAACTCTCCTCAAGGAAGTGACTGCAACAAGGAAAGCCACCTTCCAAGAAAGTAAAGAAAGGCTAGCAGAAACCATAGGTTCAAAAGGTTTATGCTGAAGAGCCTCCAAAACAAGGTTGAGCCGCCAAGGAGACACGGGTGCCTTCCGCGGCGGAAACTTACGAGAGATACCTCGGAAAAAGGAGAGCACGTCTCTATTCGAAGCAATGGTTCTCCGGAACAATAAGGACAGAGCAGAAATCTGACCTTTCAGAGTGCTAACTGCCAAACCCTTGTCTAGCCCATGCTGCAGAAAAGCCAACAGGTTGGGAATGGAAAATTTTCTCGGGTTCCGAGAAGACCCCAAACACCACGAAAAGAAGGTTTCCCAAATTTTGTGGTAAATCCTAGAAGTAGCCGGACATCTTGCAGCACGAAGGGTAGCAATGACCTCGGCTGAAAAACCTCTACGGGTCAAGATTTCGGTCTCAAGAGCCACGCCGTCAAACGCAGGGACATCAAGTCCGGATGACAAACGGGCCCCTGAGTCAACAAGTCCGGTTGAAGAGGGAGTGGAAACGGAGGTGCCGCCAACAGCGACATTATTGTCGAGAACCACACCCTTCTTGGCCAGTCTGGAGCTATCAGAATAGCTGGAATTCTCTCTAGTCTGATCCGACGCAGCACTAGAGGAAGTAAGGATATCGGCGGGAATACATAGATCAGCTCGAACTGATCCCACTGAGCCACTAGAGCATCCACCGCCACCGCCTTCGGGTCCTTGTACCTGGACATGAATGTCGGTAACTTGGCATTGGACCTGGATGCCATCAAATCCACTTGGGGGGTTCCCCAGCGAGAGCACAGTAGTGCAAAGACTTCCGGGTGGAGGCTCCATTCCCCGGGATCCATCCTTCTGCGACTGAGAAAGTCCGCTGTAATATTCTGAACCCCTGGAATGTGAATCGCCGAAATGGCTGGTACATTGGCCTCTGCCCAAATCAGAATTCGGGACACCTCTACCATGAGTCTGGAACTCCTTGTCCCACCTTGGTGATTGATATACGCGACAGCCGTCGCATTGTCTGTCTGCACACGGACTGGCAGACCGCTCAAAGGGACCGTCCAATGTTGGAGGCAAAGGAAAATCGCCCTCAATTCCAGGATGTTGATCGGAAGCACAGACTCTTCCGGTGACCATACCCCCTGAATCCAGAGATTGTTCCAAACACCCCCCCAGCCCGTCAGGCTGGCATCGGTGGTTATGACTGACCACTTCAGAGGGAGGAAAGACTTCCCCAGGGAGAATGCCCCTGGACGTAACCACCATTCTAGAGAATCCCGCACCGCGCGAGAAATGGTGACACTGCAATCCAGCGATTGCGACTGATTCCATCGACTCAAGATGAACCTTTGAAGAGTCCTGGAGTGGAACTGGGCAAAAGGAATTGCCTCCATGGACGCCACCATCAGTCCCAGAAGACGCATACACTTCCGTAGGGACATTGCCGTTGAGGATGTCATAATCTGTACATGTCGAAGAAGACATGACTGTTTGTCTGGTGGTAGGGAAACTACCGACCGTAACGTGTCGAGATGCATTCCCAAAAAGAGAATTGTCCTTGATGGTTCCAGGGACGACTTCTCCCAATTGACCAGCCAACCGAAGTCTTTCAGAAACTGAAGAGACAAATCCCGAGCCGTCAACGCCTCCTCCTCCGAGGAAGCCACGATCAAAAGATCGTCCAGATAAGGGAGAATCGTAATCCCCTGTCTTCGAAGGAGTGCCATGAGGGGCGCCAGAATTTTTGTAAAGACCCTTGGCGCTGAGGCTAAGCCGAACGGCAGAGCCACGAACTGGTAATGATTCTGACCTATGGCAAATCGAAGAAAGCGCTGATGAGCCTTTCCGATGGGAATATGCAAATAGGCGTCGCGAATGTCGATTGACACCAGAAAATCGTTCTGTGACAGAGCTGCCACAACGGAACGAAGCGACTCCATGCGAAATTTCCGGGCATGGACATGCCGGTTTAATCGCTTGAGATCCAGAATCGGGCGAAATTTGTTCTCCTTTTTGGGAACTATAAAAAGGTTGGAATAAAAACCTTTCCCTCGGTCCTCTGACGGAACCGGTATCACTACACCCTTTTGTAGTAGCGATTCGACCTCTCGCTGTAGAGCGACAACAAGCTCGGGTTCCGACGGAACGCGAGATTGACAAAAAACATTTGGGGGTTGAGAAGCAAACTCTATGAAATAGCCTGCCGACACTATCCGCGTTACCCAGGAATCTGGAACGCGAGCCATCCAAGTCTCCTTGAAAAGAAGCAGGCGACCCCCCACTCGAGAATCCTCGAGTGGACCCCTGGCGTCAATCCGACTTTGCGGGTTTCTTGTCAAGTTCCCGCTTGTTCTGGCGGAAACTCTGCTTCCAGGGAGTACGAGTTTTCTGAGAGGATTTCTTTCCTGAGAAAGAAGGACGACCCGATCCCCACGAGGAGTGACTAGATCGTCCTCGGCCCCGAAAGGACCGCCGACCACTATAAACACCAGGCTTACTGGACACCGAGGCCATGGCCCTTCGCTGTGGTAATGCTGATTCCTTCGCCTTAGCCTTGGAAATCAGCTCTGTGAGGTCGGATCCAAAAAGATGGCCACCCTTGTAAGGTAAGGCCAACAACCCTTGTTTGGAAACTGCGTCCCCGGCCCACTGTCTGAGCCATAAAGCTCTTCTGACTGTGACCGCTGAAGCTTGCGCTTTGGCCAGCAGAGATGCCGTATCCAGACCGGCATCAAAGATATAACAGGCTGCCGTTTCTAACCATTCACAAGTTTCCCGTATCTCAGATAACGGAGATTCATTTTGCAACTCCGTCTTCAGACGTGCCAACCAGCTTAGAGAAGCTCTAGCAGCACACATGGATCCTAGCACTGCTCGAAATCCATGACCCGCAGCCTCATAGCTTGCTTTTGCCGCCAATTCTGCCTTTCTATCCAAAGGCTCCTGTAAGCTCGCTTTTCCCTTAATAGGGAGTAGAGAGGATTTACTAAGCTGAGACAAAGACACATCCACTTCAGGAGCAGAAGTCCAATTAGCCTTTAACTCCGTAGAGCAAGGATAAAGTGTATCAAAGAAATGCGTTCCATGAAAACGCTTATCTGGACATAGACGTTCCTCCTCTATTACACCATTAAGCTCATCCAGAGCTGGCAATGTTGTGCGCGAAGCACGGGACTCCTGGAAAATGCGTGCTGATTTACCAGGACGACTAGTTACCTCCTCCGGTAACTGTAGTATATCTCTCATGGCTTCAATTAATGCCTCCGTACGCTTCGTCATAGAGGAACGCCCCTGCGGCTCGTCCGCATCTGAATCGGATATTTCTCCATCCGAATTTAAAGGGGAACTCTGCCCAATATCAGATACATCTGACTCGCTCCGTGTAGAGGCCGGTAACGGCCTGCGTCGCTTCCTCTGAGAGGAATTAGCAGACACATATTGACCTAAAAGGTCAGATAAGTTATTAATCGATCGAGCGATATCATCCAATTTTCCACCGCTGTCGACCGCAGCGCTAGACGCTGTGGAGGTCTGCGTATCTGATTGCCGCAATGGCACTGGGACGTGATCCGCGGCATCTGAACTCTGTTCAGACATGTCTCACCTGTATGAGCAGGTCAAAGCGGTAATACCAGCAAAAAACTATGCGGTTTTTTTTTTTTTTTTTTTTTTTTTTTTTCCAAACGCTGAAGGGTTAACGCTCCACCAAGCAGAGTTACCCCAGCGGTATTCAGTCAGCAAATTTAGCTGGTAGAAATAACCCTCAAAGGGGTTAATATTGCAAACTCACCAAAATATATATATATTTGTGAGCCCCAGCCAATTTTTATGTCTCTGATGAGACTGCAGCTGCAGGATAGCGATCGCTGCGCTGCGGGGTGAGGAATCCGCACTCACCCAGCTGGCCGTGGTGTCTATATGAGGAGAGGAGCGGTCCGAGGAGCCCAGGAGCCTGAGTAATGGCCGCCACAGTGAGGGGGTCGCAGGAGAAAAGCCAGAGCGCGCGTCTTCCTGCTCAAAAGACCGGGATAGATAGGCCACGCCCCCTGCTAGCTCAAATAATGAGCGCGAACTCTCCCCGCTCCTGCTCCCTCCCTGTCCTGCAGCTATCTGCCTGCGGACAAAAAATCACCACATCTTCTTGTAACAGCGCTGTCACAGCAGCGCTGAAGCATACTGACATTACATGTAGTAGCGCTGTCACAGCAGCGCTGAAGCATACTGACATTACATGTAGTAGCGCTGTCACAGCAGCGCTGAAGCATACTGACATTACATGTAGTAGCGCTGTCACAGCAGCGCTGAAGCATACTGACATTACATGTAGTAGCGCTGTCACAGCAGCGCTGAAGCATACTGACATTACATGTAGTAGCGCTGTCACAGCAGCGCTGAGCTACTGACATTACATGTAGTAGCGCTGTCAAGCAGCGCTGAAGCATACTGACATTACATGTAGTAGCGCTGTCACAGCAGCGCTGAAGCATACTGACATTACATGTAGTAGCGCTGTCACAGCAGCGCTGAAGCATACTGACATACATGTAGTAACGCTGTCACAGCAGCGCTGAAGCATACTGACATTAGTAATAGCGCTGCTCATTCAGACGCTAAAGCACTCACACATAATTATTATTAAAATTTGTGTGGAGTACTCACCAGCCAAGGCGCCACAGGGACCCTCAGGGGTTTCTGGCGCAGTGCCCATGCTTCCCCCCAGGGCGAAGAACGCAGTGACCGCACGTGTGGTTTGCGTTCCCGCCAGAGAAGCTCTCCTCATCCCCCAGGGCCGGCAAGGATTCTGCAGGGACTTTGAGTAAATACAGATCCGCCAAGGGAGAGGTTGGGGTACAGCAGCGCTGATACCCCTGAGACCTCTAGACCAACTAGTGATCCAAGTCTCCTGTCCGAATATTAAAATAATAAAATCTTCTGAGGAGCTGCATTAGCAGCGACCATCCTCTGGACCTCAAATCTTAGACTGGAGCTGAGTAGGAGGAGCCCGAGCTGGAGGGGCCAGCCAGTCATCACTCTTTTGATCTGAGGTAACATCCTGATCTGGGGCTCCGCCTACCCATCAGTAATGAATTCCTGTGTCTCCCTCCCTTCCATTCTGCAGCTGAAAAGTCAAACGGCGCTCCTTCCCTTGCGACCTCTGCCATGCACCCAAAAAGTGGTTTACCCCCACATATGGGGTATCGGCGTATTCAGAAGAAATTGCACAACAAATTTTGTGGTTCATTTTCTCTTTTAACACTTGTGAAAATAAAAAAAATTGGTTCCGAAGTAAAGCTTTTGCAAAAAAAGTTAAATGTCAATTTTTTCCTTCCACATTGCTTCAGCTCCTGTGAAGCACCTGAAGGGTTAATAAACTTCTTGAATGTGGTTTTGAGCACCTTGAGGGGTGCAGTTTTTAGAATGGTGTCACTTTTGGGTATTTTCTATCATATAGACCCCTCAAAGTGACTTCAAATGTGATGTGGTCCCTAAAAAAAAAATGGTGTTGTAAAAATGAGAAATCGCTGGTCAACTTTTAACCCTTATAACTTCGTAACAAAAGAAAATTTTGTTCCCAAAATTGTACTGATGTAAAGTAGACATGTGGGAAATGTTATTTATTAAGAAATTTGTGTGACATATCTCTCTGATTTAAGGGCATAAAAATTAAAAATTTGAAAATTGCTAAATTTTCAAATTTTCGCCATATTTCCGTTTTTTTCATAAACACAAGTCATATCAAAGAAATTTTACCACTAACGTGAAGTACAATATGTCACGAAAAAACAATCTCAGAATCAGCGGGATTCGTTAAAGCGTTCCAGAGTTATAACCTCATAAAGTGACAGTGGTCAGAATTGTAAAAATTGGCCCGGTCATTAAGCTGCAAAATGGCTCTGTCACTAAGGGGTTAAGTTGCCTAATAATTCTGCACAGTAATAGTTGCCTGAACAAACATATCCTCCTAAGATAGCCAAATCTAAAAAACCACTCCAACTGCCAAAAATATTAAGCTTTGATATTTATGAGTCTTTTGGGTTGATTGAGAACATAGTTGTTGGTCAATAAAAAAGAATCCTCTCAAATACAACTTGCCTAATAATTCTGCACACAGTGTACACTGCCAAAAGAACTTAATTTGTAAAGCTGAAACCCAAGGTTATGGGAACAGCAGGCACATCGCAACCTATGGAAGTCATTAAAATACTGATCTGAAACTCAATTTAAGGGCTCATACTCACTTGCGCCGAAAACGGATGATATTCAGCCGAAAAAAAATCGGATTCAAATCTGACCAATGTTATTCAATAGGTGACATCTCATTTGCAATTTTTTTTTCAGCCAAAATTGGTGTGAGAAAAAAATCGCAGCATGCTGCGATTTGATGCGATTTTGGCAAGATAATCGCCAATGCAAGTCAATGGGTGCGAGAAATCATCGCACAGCACTCGCACCATGCCAGGGTTAATAAGGGGTTAAAGCCACCCTGCAATTGAAAGGTGACTTTAAGCCAGGTTAATAATTGAGAGCTGTCAATTAGACAACTATCAATTATTAATCCTATTGTATGAAAGAAAAATCAAACACACACACTTTAATAAAAAAGAAGTTTAATGAAAAATGAAATAATCAAACAGTTTTTGACCATATTTTATTCTCCTGCTAAAACCATTTCCTGTAATAAAAATAAAATAAAAAAGCAAAATTATTCTTACCGATCCGATGCCAGTGCTGTCCGATTTATATGCACCAGTCTCCTTTGAAAAGCCGGCAATTCATCCCCGGCTACTGTAAAATCACACTGACAGCTCACAAAACACTAGATACATACACATAGAATATACATATATATATATATATATACACATATATATATATATGTATATATATATAATATATATATATATATATATATATACATATATATATATAATATATATACATATATATATACACACGTCATTGTGACACATACATATATATATATATATATATATTTATAGTTCATCCACTTCTACATACTGTAATAGCCGCTAATTCAATTGCCGGCTTTTGTGAAATCACAGAAGCCGACATGAAATGATACATTGTTTACACACAGTTAACCATGTCATTTCATGTATTTTGATATATGGTTTTAACTTACAATTACATAAGTGTATGTATGCAAAATTTCAGACATGTAGGGGTTAATTAAAGGTGTAAATTTGTTGAAAAAAAATGTAATCCATCAGAAAGGGTTAACAGGTTACAGCTAGCAGGGAGCTAATGCTGCCTGCTGAGCTGTTACCCCCTGAATGAATAAGTTCCTCTCCCAGCAAAAGGAGAGGAAGTGATTAATGAATGAAGCTTAATTGATTTATTGCCACTTTCACTTCAGGTCAGGTCACCCTGACCTGACCTGAAGTGAAAGTGTGAAGCAATCAATTAAGCTTCATTCATTAATCACATCCTCTCCTGTCGGCCGGAGATAAGCTCATTCATTCAGGAGCTTTCAGCTGAGCAGGCAGCTCTGCTTGGCTGAAAGCTAGTTAACCCTTTGTGAAGGATTACAGCGTGGGACGTGACAGATCGCCAGATAGGTAAGAATAATGTTGTTTTATTATTTTTTCTTTATTATACGAGATCAAGGGCTTCGCAGGGATTAAGAGTTAAATAAAAGATGGTCAAAAAAATGTGTTTTTATTTCATTAAAATTATTTATTCTTAAAGTGTGTGTGGTTTTTTTATTTACTTCAATAGGATTAATAATTGATAGTTGTCTAATTGACAGCTCTCAATTATTAACCTGGCTTAATGTCACCTTTCAATTGCAAGGTGGCTTTAACCCCTTATTAACCCATTCGCCACCGCTACAGGGCAATGGGAATAGAAGGGCAAAGTGCCAGAAAGGGCTAATCTAATTAGAGATTTGCCTTTTCTGGGGTGTCTGGGGGCAGATGTTAGTAGCCAGGGGGGCACAAAAAAATGTACCCTCCCTAGGCTATTATTATCTGCCCCCACTCGCTGGCTTTGTCTGTCTGGTGGAGAAAATACAGCGGGAGCCCACGCATTTTTTTTCAACAAATTTACACCTTTAATTAACCCCTACATGTCTGAAATTTTGCACACATACACTTATGTAATTGTAAGTTAAAACCATATATCAAAATACATGAAATGACATGGTTAACTGTGTGTAAACAATGTATCATTTCATGTCGGCTTCTGTGATTTCACAAAAGCCGGCAATTGAATTAGCGGTTATTACAGTATGTAGAAGTGTATGAACTATAAATATATGTATATATATGTCACAATTACATACACACATATATATTATATATATATATATATATATATGTGTATTCTATGTGTGTATATGTATTGTTTCTATTCTTTATTAAAGCTGTCAGTGTGATTTTACAGTATGTCTGGGGATGAATTAGCGGCTACTATACTATGTAGAAGTGTATGACCTATATATATTATATGTATATATATATATATATATATATATATATATATATATATATATATATAATTATTTGCTTTTTGTGAACATTTTTGTTTTACAATGTGATTTTTACATGACTTTTTACATAGAGATAACTGCTCTATGTAAAACTTCATGTTAAAATCGCATTGCATACAGATGGAAAACTGATGGAAAACTGATGGAAAACGCATGGTGCGATTTAAAATCGCATGCAAATCGCATGACATTTTACTACAATCGTACCGTTTTTCCGTCCAGAAAACGGACCGATTTTTTCCCCACTAGTGGGTATGAGCCCTAAGCCTAAAAATAGACTTAAAACCATAAGATTGGGAGATTAAGCATGCAACACAAATCCTCCAAAAAATAAATAAAATATATATCTTTTTATGATTAAACTAAGAAAAAAATATAAAATGTTCAAACCTATTAGCACAAATTCCAAAAGGACAATCTGACCTCTTTACTTACCTGCGGATTCTTGGTGGCTTTGGTGGTGGAGAATCCATTTTATCATTCTCTGAGGAATTTACTGCATTTTCAGAATTTTCATCCTAGAGGTTTAGGAGACAAGAATAAATTTTAGTCTTATTTAAATATTATCTATCTAGTTCGACTCATTACCCTGCATTGGTTGGTAAGGTACCGTATTTATATATTTTACTTCCTTCTATTGCGCAATGTCTGTAGTCAGTATGTAACGGCAGAATCGTGACAGTGTGCAGTGATATATATACATTTATTATGCTTGCTTATATAGCCCTATCACATTCCACAGCGCTTTACAGACATTAATCCCACATATTTTTGGCATATGGGGAAAAACCAGAGTACGAAAAGGAAACCCACAAAACCCCAGGGAGGACATGCTGCCCATAGGTAGTTGCTTTCTTTCATCATATCAAAATAACCTCGTAAATCATAGCAATAAAATATAGGTTTCTATAGGAAGGTATCCAAATCATTTAAATACAGCTGATGATTAAAATATTTTTCTTTCTATTTAATCCCTCAACAAGCTGACATACATTTGAGTCACAGATCATTTGCGGGGTCTACGGAGCAAGCTCATGAGCTCCATACTGAGTAGATGTCGCTCACAGCTGTACACTCAGCCTTTCCTGTTTTTTTTTTGTTTGTTTTTTTGGGTCCCCCAATTTAATAATTGGGGGACCCAAAAAAACAAAAAAAAGTGTGGCTCCCCTATAATTAATAACCATCAAAGGCTAGGCAGACAGCTGTGGGCTGATATTAATAAGCTAGGAAGGGGCCTGAGACATTGTCCCCCTCCCAAACTAAAAACTTCAGCTGGTGCTTAGCTCTTCTTATTAGCCCTACAGCAGCAGCAAGTGGGGCAATAGTATTGGGGTTAATGTCAGCTTTGTATTGGCAGCTGTCATCAAGCCAAGGTGTTAGTACGCCCCAATTACTAACTCAAGTCATATTTATTAAAAAAAAAAAAAAGTCTGAATAAAGTCTTTTATTTGAAATAAACACATCCCCCTCCACCATCTTTTACCCATTTAATTCTAAAAAAAATAAAAAAGCAAACCTATACCCACCTCTCAGACGAAAAGATAACCCATTTGTCCCTTGACGAGTCTAGCTCTGCTATATCTCGATGTCATGCCATGTTGAAAGTTGCCATGGTGCAAGCGTTCAACCTGGCATCCAGCAGAGACACTGAGATGTGCGTGATAGCGTAGCATCAGTATCTCACGGTGATGTGAATAAGGTGAGCGGTGTTCATAGCCAATGAACTCTATTCACCTCATTCATGTCACCGCTAAGGTGTGAGAGCTTTCTCACGCTAGCAACGACGTCAGTGAGGTGAACTGAGTTCATCAACTATGAACTCCGCTCATCTTATTCACATCACAATAAGACATTGATGCTACGCTATCATGCGCATCTCAGTGTCTCTGCTGGATGTCAGTCTGAATGCTCACATCATGCTAAAGCTCAGCAAGGCATTGAGATGTAGCAGAGCTAAACTATTCAAGGGACAAATGGATTATCTTCTCGTTGGATAGGCAAGGACAATGGTGGTTTATTATTTGTCTTTTACAGGGGAAAAGGAGATTTTTGTGTACTCACCGTAAAATCCTTTTCTCCGAGACGCTCATTGGGGGACACACAGACCGTGGGTGTTATGCTGCTGCCACTAGGAGGACACTAAGCAATACATTAAGCACAAAAGATTAACTCCTCCTCCTGCAGTATATACCTCCTGTTGTCTCAATCCTGAACCAGTTCGGTGCCAAAGCAGTAGGAGCTCATAACAGAGTGCAATATGTCACAAATCAAATAACTAGTTACAAATATACAACGAGGCTTCAAATTAAACAAGGGTGGGAGCTGTGTCCCCCAATGAGCGTCTCGGAGAAAAGGATTTTACAGTGAGTACACAAAAATCTCCTTTTCTCCTTCGCCTCATTGGGGGACACACAGACCGTGGGACGACCCAAAGCAGTCCCTGGGTGGGAAACCATCAACAGATGGAGCCTCGTGAAAACTTATGCATACAAAACGCTTAACTGGTTAACGTCAACTTACAGATGCGCAACAGCTGATTGCAGAATTTGCCTGCCAAGTGCCGCATCTGAAGAAACCTGAGCATGAATTTGATAATGCTTGACGAAAGTATGAAGACTGGACCAAGTCGCAGCCTTGCACACTTGCTGTGCCGAAGCCTGGTGCCGAATGGCCCAGGAGGCCCCCACAGATCGAGTGGAGTGTGCCTTAATCCCAGCCGGGATAGGCTGACCTTTAACACGATACGCCTCTTGGATCGTAGAGCGAATCCATCTGGCTAACGTGGCCTTGGAAGCAGGAAGACCCTGTCTGCGTCCTTCCGGAAGCACAAACAGAGCGTCCGATTTTCGGAAAGGCGCCGTTCTTGAAATATACCTTCGGAGAGCTCTCACCAAATCCAGGGTGTGAAGAGCTTTTTCAGTACGGTGAATCGGCGCCGGACAGAACAAAGGCAAAACTATCTCCTCATTGATGTGAAAATCCGAAACGACCTTAGGCGTGAAAGAAGGAGACGTTCTAAGAACAACCTTGTCCTGGTGAAAAATAAGGAAAGGAGATTTACAAGATAAGGCTGCCAACTCCGATACCCGTCTGATAGAGGTAATCGCCACTAGGAAGACAACCTCCCAGGAGAGAAGCGATAAGGACACTTCAGACAAAGGTTCGAAGGGTGATTCCTGTAAGGCACTGAGGACCAAATTAAGGTCCCAAGGCTCTAAAGGCCTCTTGTAGGGCGGAACAAGATGTGACACTCCCTGGATAAAGGTCCTAACCTGAGACTTAGATGCGATCCGCCGTTGGAAAAGGACGGACAACGCAGAAATCTGTCCCTTGAGAGAGGAGAGAGCTAACCCTGAATCCATTCCTGTTTGAAGAAACTCTAGAATGGAAGGGATAGAAAAAACCAAAGGGGAACGACCCTTGTCTTTACACCAGGAAAAAAATGTCTTCCAGACTCGATGATAAATGCGTGCGGAAGCCGGCTTCCTGGCATTGATCATTGTTGAAACCACGTTGTTAGAGAAACCAGCCTGACTTAAGATCCAGGCTTCAATGGCCATACCGTCAAATTCAGCGCTTTCGAATTGTGATGGTAAATTGGACCCTGTGAAAGAAGATCCGGACGATCTGGTAATCTCCAGGGAACGTCTGTGACTAGACGCACTAGTTCCGCATACCACGGACGTCGAGGCCAGTCCGGAGCGACCAGAATGAGAGGAACGCCTTCCGCTTTGATCTTCCGAATCACCCTGGGGATTAACGGAAGAGGTGGGAAGATGTAAGGAAGGCGAAATTGACTCCAAGGGAGAACTAGCGCATCCGAGCCGATGGCTAATGGATCGCGTGATCGACTTATGAAAGTCTGAACTTTGGCATTCAATCTGGATGCCATGAGATCCACATCCGGAATTCCCCAACGCTGGCAAATGAGTTGAAACATTTCCGGGTGAAGGGACCATTCCCCTGAGTCTAAGCCTTGGCGACTGAGGAAGTCGGCCTCCCAATTGTCCACTCCCGGGATGTGAACCGCGGAGATGGGCGAGCGGTTTGCCTCGGCCCAGCGCAGGATGTGCGATACCTCGAGCATAGCTGATCTGCTCCGAGTGCCCCCCTGGCGGTTGATATACGCCACGGCCGTGGCGTTGTCTGACTGAATCCGGATGGGACGTCCGGCCAGTAGATGATGGAACTGCACAAGAGCTAACTTGATAGCTCTGATCTCCAGGATGTTGATCGGAAGACGGGTCTCTGATAGAGACCATCGGCCTTGAGCCGTGTGATGGAGGAACACTGCTCCCCATCCGAGGAGACTGGCATCGGTGGTCGCCACCAGCCAATGGATCGGCAGAAAGGATTTTCCCTGATTCAGAGATGAAGCCTTTGTCCACCATTTTAAGGAGCTTCTGACTGTGGGAGACAGACGGAAGCGGCGACCTAAAGACGCAGGGTTCCTGTCCCAAAGTGATATTAGCTCCTGTTGAAGAGGACGAAGGTGGAACTGAGCGAATGGTACTGCCTCGATGGTCGCTACCATTTTCCCCAGGACCTGCATCGCGCTCCGCAGAGAGTGAGAGTGGCCTAGAAACAACAGGAGTACTCCCCGTCTCAGAGAGTTGATCTTCTCTGGAGGGAGAGATACCAACCCTTGGAAGGTGTCCAGAATCATTCCCAGAAAAGGAATCTTCTGAGACGGAATGGGAAGAGACTTGTCCAAATTGATTAGCCAGCCCAAGCGAGAAAGGGTGTCGATAGTGATCTCGACACTTTCTGCGCAGGCCTGAAAAGACGGACCTTTGATGAGTAGGTCGTCCAGATACGGGAGGACTACCACACCCCGAGAGTGTAAAATTGACATGGCGGCCGCCATGACCTTTGTGAACACTCTGGGGGCGGTTGCGAGACCGAAAGGCAGAGCGGCAAATTGAAAATGATCCTCTCCGACAGCAAAACGCAGAAACTTTTGATGACCTCTGAAAATTGGAATGTGTAGATACGCATCCTTGATGTCTATAGACGCCAAGTATTCTTCCCTTTCTAGAGATGCGACCACAAAACGGAGGGATTCCATCCTGAAATGACGGATTCTGATGAACTTGTTTAGTAATTTTAGGTCTAGAATAGGACGCAAGGAGCCGTCCTTCTTGGAAACCACAAAGAGGTTTGAGTAAAACCCTTTGAATCTTTCCCTGTGAGGGACTGGGACGATGACGCCGCTGGAACGAAGTATATCCAGAGCCTGAAGGAAGGGAACTATGAGATCCTTGGACTTGGGGGGACGTGACTGAAAGAAACGTGTTGGGGGGAGGGACAAGAATTCGATCTTGTAGCCGGAGCGAACAAGATCGAGGACCCACCGGTCCTGAATGACCGACCCCCAGACCTCGCGAAACAAGAGTAGGCGGCCGCCTACCTTGTTTGGGTCCCCCGTCCTTGGTAAGGAGTCATTGGGAAGACTGTTTGCGAGAAGAGGAGCTCCTATTTCCCGGCTGAGAAAATCTGTTTCTCCAGGGCTGAGAGGACCTGGACGATGGTTGCGAGCCCCTATCTCTGCTAGATGGACGGGGTGCTCGAGACGAGGTCGAGGTGGAGGACCAATTAAAGGAGCTACGAAATGGCAGGGAACGACCTTGGTATTGATACCGAAAAGGTCGATTGATTCTGCGCTGCGGAAGAAATTTGCTCTTGCCCCCAGTGGCGTCAGAAATAATTTGATCAAGACGGTCTCCAAAAAGACGTCCTGAAAGATAAGGCAGCGAAGTCAAAGTTAATGGGCACCTTTCTGGAAAAGGGACGCCCCGGGAAGAAGAGTAGCCGCGGAAAGTATCCAAGGCCCTAGTCAGAGAATCCATGGAATGCGCTAGAAATTCTGGCCATCCTGAAAGACCTGGCTCAATGGGATCAGGAATAGGCAGAGACTCCTGAACGGTAGTAGGGGACTCCTGAGCGGCAGAAACAGTGGGCTCTTGGGCACATGATGTACAGAATTGGGAACCATGCTTTGACGGCAGTGAAGCATTGCATGCAATGCAGGCAGCATATACTACAGTGTAGCTTTTAGCCTTTTTAGCGTCCTTTGATTGCGACATATTTTCTGCAATTTTTGGAGCCTGCTGCAGTAGAAGGGTTAATCGCTGTGCCGACCTAGTCGCAGCGTGCACTTACCCAGGTCCTGTGTAGGGAAGAAGGAGAACAGCGTCTGCCAGCGCTGCTCCACAAAAAAGATGGCGCCCGAGATTATAGCAGCGCTTCTCGTGTGGTACGAGAAGCGCCAGAGGCAGTGGGAGGAGAGGGGGAGGACCCAGGAGAGACCCATGTGATCTAACGCTGGCCAATAGCGTTAGAGATGGGCGGAGCCGTTCGGCCCGCCCCTTCCCTTGAGGCCTATCCCGGCCTGAAGCCGGGGACTAAATTTAGAAAATGCGGCCTATGACGGCCCGAAGCCGGGGCCTAAATTTTTTGCGGCCTACCCCAGAGCCGAAGCCGGAGAGTATATTTAAGGCCGTGGCGCGAATATAGTGCTAGCGGCGCGATTGTAGCGCTAGCGGCGCAAAGACGCGGCGGCGTGACACCGCTGCGGCCGCGATGCGACGCCAAAGCGGTCGCGGCGACATGAGGTAAAATCGCCCTCCTGATATACTCACTGCGGGGGGCCGAAGATGGAGACCGCAGGACTACAGCATTTATGGCCGTACTTCCTCAATCCACCATCCCCTTTCATTAGGGGGGTGGAGAGGGATTTTTCATGCATCAGACCGCCACCGCTTCAGGAGAGGTGAGCGGGATATTCAATCAAAGGTGCCACGCGAATCCGTCATCCACCTCGTGGGATATCTCATGGGGAGAGCGGCCCATTCCAGGGATCTGTCGCCCCATGGTAGCGTGGCAGGAGGGATACGTGGAGGCGACACTCACACGATGCCGCCTGTTGTTGGTTTTTGGGAGATCGTGACTTTTCGTACAAGTCCCGTCGCCCATCCGTGCGTGAAGAAAGTAAAATAACAAAAAGTTTAAAAAATCAGAAAAAAAATCAGAAAAAAAGTGGGGTCTGATAGCAGACCCTAGTGCCTCCTACAGACACTAAGCAAGAACTAGTTCAGGATTGAGCCAACAGGAGGTGTACACTGCAGGAGGAGGAGTTAATCTTTTGTGCTTAATGTATTGCTTAGTGTCCTAGTGGCAGCAGCATAACACCCACGGTCTGTGTGTCCCCCAATGAGGCGAAGGAGAAATGGGCATCGGATTATTCTATCGTCGGACAGATGAGTATAAGTTAGCTTTATTATTTTTACAATTAAATGAGTAAAAGAGAGGGGTGGGGGGTGTTTATTTAAAATTCAGGCTGTGTTTCTGTTAAAGGGAACCTGTCACCTTGTTTTGCCGCTATAAGATGCGGCCACTGCCTTTCGAGGCTTATATACAGCATTCTATAATGCTGTAGATAATCCCTTGGTCCGACCTGAAAGATAAGAAAAACATGTTTTATTATACTCACCCGGGGGCAGTACGGTCCGATGGGCGTCGCAGGTCCGGGTCCGGCGCCTCCATTCTTCATGCGATGTCATCCTTCTTGCTTCGTGTCGCACTCCTGTGCAGGCGTACTGATCTGCCCTGTTGATGGCAGAGCAAAGCACTGAAGTGAGCAAGCGCTGGGCCTCTCTGACCTTTCCCGGCGCCTGCGCACTGCAGTACTTTACTCTGCCCTCAACAGTGCAGATCAGTACACCTGCGCAGGAGCATGACACAAAGAAAGCAGGATGACGACATCGCATGAAAATGGGAGGCGCCGGACCTGCGATGCCTATCGGACCACCCCCGGGTGAGTATAATAAAACTTGTTTTTCTTATCTTTCAGGTCGGACCGGGGTCTTATCTACAGCATTTTAGAATGCTGTAGATAAGCCCCGAAAGGCACTGGCCGCATCTTATAGCAGCAAAACAAGGTGACAGGTTCCCTTTAAAATATGACTATGGAGTTAGTAATGGTGGTGTCTTATAGACGCATCTCCATTACTAACCCCTGGGCTTGATGTCAGATGCCAATACAAAGTGGATATCAACCCCAATACTATTATTCCACTTGCCACCGCATCAGGAAAAGTTGGAAGAGTGGAGGCCAAGCCATGAATCTTATGGAAGTGCCATTGCTGGGGTGGCTGAGAGCTGATATTTTTAGTCTGGGAAGTGGTCAATATCTATGGCCCCCTTCCTAGTCTATTAATATCAGCTAGCAGCTGTCTGCCTAGCTTTTGCTGGTTATTAATAAGGTGGCCTCATGTAATATTTTGGTGAGGATTTAATAACTAGGGAAGTCTAAGTATACAGCTGTGAGCTGATATTAATAGTCTGGGAAGCTCCATGTTTATTACCTCCTTCCCAGGCTATAAACATCAGCCACCAGCTGCTGTCCACTTTCCCTCAACTGGCTATTAAAATTTCGAGGGACCCCACATCATTTTTTTCCTTAAGTTATTGAATTATTAACTAAATACATGAAAATTAAACTACACCCGCATTGCACTACTTAAATATGACACTGACATCTTTCTACCTATTCTATGTATATATCTATTCTGACAGGTCACAACGTGAATTTACTGTACTCATCTGATGAATTGTCGGGTTTTGTAGGAGATGGGGGCATAAAAATCAGCCTTTATACTCGGCCAATGCTGCAATTTTTTTTCTTTGGAGAGGGAAAAAAAAAAAGTCGCAGACGAGTAGGCGGATCATAGAATAACATTAGTCAGTGTGCAATCTGATTTTTTCATGCAGATGAGCATGAGCCCCCTAAGTTAGCTTTTTTTTTTTTTTTTTTTTTTAAAAATCCTCCTCAACTACTCAAAACTTTGTTCTGGTGATGAATTCATGTACTGATGGTGGTTCTGGTGATGTATTCATGTAAGTACCCAATGTGGCCCTTGGACCAAAAAATGTTGTGCACCCCTGCTCTATTTTATAGAAAAAAAGTAAACGAATTTCCCTGTCAGAGAGCCTCAAAAAGAGAAATTCCCATACTCTGTAATTAGTGTCAGAATTTTGGCTGAGATGTAGTTGAAATCATCTTTTATAGGCGGTATTATAGTATTTTCATAAAAACACATAACTTTGCAATGCCTGGTGGCTAACTGAAGCGTAACTAATTTTTTTTCAATAAAAACTTTAAGAGAACCTGGGTGCAACAAGTACTGTAAGTGATGATGCCAAATGACTGTTGCGACCTACCATGTTTGACTGATTGCAGCATTTACCGTGAGTACTGCTGAGGTCCACAAGAGGCAGACAATGCTTATTTCTTTAGTGTACTGAAAATTTGCCAGGAGGAACCCTTTAAACAGTTTTCCATAGCCAGTAATAACACTTAACATGGCAATATAGTTCTAATTCAGTTTTACATACCAAATCATCCCCAATCTTTCTGGACTCATTTTCATACACCTCCAGCTGCTTCTGAAATAGCTGAGCTATGGCACGGTGTACGAGTTCATACTGTTCCTACAGAGAAGAAACCAGGACTTGGTAAAACCAACAGGTGGCACAGGACTTCATTATGTATAAAACACCTGAGACAATAGCTGTTAAAGGGGTTATGCACTCTTAGCAGAAATACGGATTTTTGTGTTACTCACCGTAAAATCCTTTTCTCCGAGACACTCATTGGGGGACACAGGACTGTGGGTGTATGCTTCTGCCGCTAGGAGGCTGACACTAAGTAACATAAAAAAGGTTAGCTCCTCCTCCGCCGTATACACCTCAGCACTGGCCGCAGGCAAACCCAGTTTAGTGCAAAAAGCAGTAGGAGGCTAAAAAATAAATCAAGAGTTAACACAGATACAGTATATTCAGAAGAAAAAAACTGCTGATACCAATTTAAGGAGAATAGAGTTAACTCAATATAAAGCCAGCCGGCTCTTAGGGAGGGTGCTGTGTCCCCCAATGAGTGTCTCGGAGAAAAGGATTTTACGGTGAGTAACACAAAAATCCGTATTTCTCCTTCGTCTCATTGGGGGACACAGGACTGTGGGACGTCCCAAAGCAGTCCCTTGGGTGGGAAACCGACTCCACAGTGTAATTTATAACCAAGCATTGCTTATAGGTGCGCAACCGCGCCCTGAAGAATCCTTCTACCCAGACTGGCATCCGCAGAAGTCTGGGTATGGACATTATAATGCTTGGAAAAAGTATGCAGACTGGACCAGGTTGCTGCTTTACAAACCTGTTCCACCGAAGCCTGATGCCGAAGGGCCCAGGAGGCACCCACCGCTCTGGTGGAGTGAGCCTTGATCCCTGCGGGAACCACCGCGCCTCTGATACGGTAAGCCTCCTGAATGGCTAACCGAATCCACCTAGCCAAGGTTGACTTAGAGGCAGCAAGTCCCTTCCTGCGACCTTCAGGGAGGACAAACAGCGTGTCCGTCTGTCGAAAGGACGCCGTCCGAGATACATATCTCCTGAGTGCTCTCACCAGATCCAGCGTATGGAGAGCCTTCTCCACTCGGTGCGTCGGAGCTGGGCAAAATGAGGGCAACACAATGTCCTCATTAATATGAAATGAGGACACAACCTTAGGCAGAAAAGGTGGTGTTGGTCTGAGCACCACCTTATCCTGATGGAAAAGTAAGTACGGAGCTCGACAAGACAGTGCAGCCAGCTCCGAAACCCGCCTTATGGATGTAATGGCTACCAAAAACACCACTTTCCAGGAAAGAAATGATAGAGAAACTTCCTGCAAAGGTTCAAAAGGAGACTCCTGTAGGACTCCCAGGACTAGATTGAGGTCCCAAACCTCTAAGGGAGTCTTGTAGGGAGGAACTATATGGACAACCCCCTGAATAAAGGTCCTAACCTGAAAATTAGACGCAATCTTTCGCTGAAAAAGAACCGACAAAGCTGATATCTGTCGTCTAAGAGTACTAGGCGCTAGACCTGAATCTAGGCCTGCCTGGAGAAAAGATAGAATGTTCGGAATTGAAAAGAGGAGCGGGGAACAACCATGTTCCCTGCACCAAGTAAAAAAGACCTTCCAAGTACCGTGGTAGATGCGAGCCGAAACGGGCTTTCGGGCGTTAGCCATTGTTGCGGCGACCTTTTTAGAGAATCCAGCCCTGGTCAGGATCCAAGATTCAACGGCCAGGCCGTCAAACACAGGACCGCTGAGTTCTGGTGGTAAATTGGGCCCTGGGAGAGAAGGTCCACGCGCTCTGGCAGTCGCCAGGGTGTGTCGGTGAGCAATTGTACCAGCTCCGCGTACCATGAGCGACGCGGCCAATCCGGAGCGATTAATATCGCTGGAACCCCCTCTATCCTGATCTTTCTGATCACCCTTGGGAGAAGGGCTATTGGTGGAAACAAGTATGGAAGATGAAACTGATTCCATGGTAGGACCAGAGCGTCTACTGCAAATGCCTGCGGATCCCGGTACCGGGAGACGAAGTTGGGCACCTTGGCATTTATCCTGGAAGCCATCAGGTCCACATCTGGGGTTCCCCAGCGTCGGCATATCTGCTGAAAAACCTCGGGATGAAGCGACCATTCCCTGACGCTATGCCGTGACGGCTGAGAAAATCCGCAGCCCAGTTTTCCTCGCCCGGAATGTGGACCGCTGAAATCACAGAGTGATTTACCTCTGCCCAAGTCAGAATCTGTTTTACCTCGTGCATGGCCGCCCTGCTGCGGGTACCTCCCTGATGGTTTATGTATGCCACTGCCGTGGCATTGTCCGATTGTATTCTGACTGGGTGGCCCGCCAGATGCTGGTGAAAATGTCTCAGAGCTAGCCGAATAGCTCGGATCTCTAAAATATTGATCGGGAGGGTCGATTCCTGCTGAGACCAAGTTCCCTGGGCTGTATGGTGACGAAACACTGCTCCCCATCCGAGCAGGCTGGCGTCCGTTGTGACAACCAACCAAAAATTTGGAGGAAACAACCGACCCTGTCGAAGAGTGGTGCTCTTCGTCCACCACATTAGAGTCTGTCTGACCTGCAGGGACAGACGACACCGAAGATTGAGGGAGTAAGGGCTCCCGTCCCATACTGCCAAGAGTGCATGTTGAAGGGGGCGAAGATGAAATTGGGCAAATGGAATAGCCTCTATTGCTGCCACCATCCTTCCCAGGACCCTCATGCAAAACCGGATGGTGTGAGGAATTGGTTGGCGAAGGATCCGTACCTCTTGACGGAGAACCAAGGCCTTGTCCTGAGGAAGAATTATCAACCCCTGAGCGGTGTCGAAATTCATCCCTAAAAAGGTGATCTTCCGAGATGGTACGGGAGATGATTTCTTCGTATTCACCAGCCACCCCAGGCGAGCAAGGGTGTCTAACGTAATGCTGACACTTTCCTCGCAGATTTGAAAAGACGGACCCTTGATGAGGAGATCGTCTAAGTAAGGCAGGATGACTACCCCCCTGGAGTGCAGAATGGACACAACAGCAGCCATGACCTTTGTGAACACCCTGGGGGCTGTGGCTAGCCCGAATGGCAAGGCTGCGAACTGAAGATGAAGTTTGCCGACGGCAAACCGAAGAAATCTCTGGTGAGGAGGAAATATGGGGATGTGAAGATAGGCATCCTGAATGTCTATTGATGCTAGAAATTCCCCTTTTTCCATGGCTGCAATGACCGAACGGAGAGATTCCATTCGGAAATGCCGAATTCTGACAAACCGGTTCAGTCGCTTTAGATCCAAAATGGGCCTTACGGTACCGTCCTTTTTGGGTACAATGAACAGGTTGGAATAAAACCCCTGACCCTTTTCGATCTCCGGTACAGGCACGACAACCCCGCTGTGCCGAAGAGACTCGACCGCCCTGAATAAGGCGCGAACCCGAGATTCGTCCTTGGGAAGGCGCGAGGGAAAAAAACGATTTGAGGGAAGGCTGGAAAATTCTATTTTGTACCCCGAGGAGACTAACTCCCGGACCCACTCGTCGTGGGTAATCGATAGCCAAATGGGGCGAAACCAGAGTAAGCGGCCGCCTACTCTGGATAAATTGACCGGATTCTGCCTCCAGTCATTTGTCCGAATATCTCTGGGGTTTGGACCCTCTAGATCTTGGTTGTTGAGATCGTCCTCTTCCCAGAGGGTTGGTCCTGTAGGAGACCTGACGATCTCTGGCCTGACTAGGCCGACCTGAACCGCTGGAGGTAGCTGGCGCGGCCCAACCTGGGTTACGAAAGGCCCTAAAGCGAGGCTGAAGCTGTCGGCGAAAAGGCTGTTTAATCTTTTGCTGAGGAAGGAAACTGCTCTTCCCTCCCGTCGCATCAGATATGAGCTGATCCAACCTTTCGCCAAATAACCGACCACTCTGATATGGTAAGGATGTAAGCGATTTCTTTGAGATTGAATCTGCTCGCCAGGTTCTAAGCCACAAAGATCTTCTGATGGCAATTGCATTAGCAGCAGCTAGGGCTGCGCAATTTGCCGCATCCATGGACGCATTAATTAAGAAGTCTCCGCAAGTGCTATCTGATTAGAAATCTCAGTTACTTCAGATGGTACCTCAATACCATGAAGCGCTCTATTTAGAGACTCCGACCAGGATATCATGGCCTTAGCAACCCAAGTCGCTGCAAAAGAAGGAGAGAGAGCAGAACCCGATGCTTCAAACACCGAGCGGGCCAAACCTTCAATCAGACGATCCGTTGGTTCCTTGATCGAGGAACCGTTAGGAAGGGAGAGGAGCGTTTTAGACGCCAAACGCGACACAGGAGGATCAACCACAGGAGATTCCGCCCATTTCTTAAGAAGCTCGGGAGCAAAAGGATATCTAGTATTGAGAGCCTTTTGTCCTGCGAAGCGCTTGTCCGGTTTCTCCCGGTGGCGCTGCACTAGTTCCTCAAACTCAGGATGAGATCCAAAAACCTTATGAGCTTGCCTGGCTCTTTTGAAGGACACCTTATGACCAGAGGTCAAGGTGGACTCATCGTCTATCCCCAAGGTTTGATTGACAGCTTCAATCAAACTGTCAATTGTGTCCTGACAATTTGGAGCCTCCAAATTAAGGGACCCTTCTGAATCAGAATCCGAATACTGATCACTTGTCAGAGGTGAGGGAGAGCGGGAGACGGAACTGAAAGATGCCGAGGCTCCGGACGGCAAAGGCGACGCAGTGTGGGTTCGCTTCCCCTGCGTCTGCCTAGTGAGAGCGCGGCCCCTGCAGGCCGGAGGTTCATGAGACGTCGCCAAGACGGGTGAACCACTGTCCCTGCTCCTATCGGGAGCTTGAAGGGACTCGATTGCTCTAGTCAATGATGCCACAGATTGAGTCAGGGACAGAGCCCATTCAGGGGGACCTGACGCACTGGGTTCCGTAATAGGAGCGGGTTCCTGAGCCCGTTCGGAGTCACAGGCTTCGCAAACCCGAGTAATCTGGGCGCGCGGAAAAGGGGACCTACAGGCAATGCATGCGGTATACAGCACCGTATGAGCTTTAGTTCTTCTGGACATACTGAGTCTATCACAGAGTCCGCAATGAACTGGATGTGCGACGGTCAGTGAAAACGGAGTGCAGAAGTAACAACCAGGCTGGAGGTAGAAGCACTTACCCCAGTCCTGTACCCCCTGCGTCCTTAAACCGCGTAGCAGTGCGTCTGGCTCCAAATTTTTCAAAAAGAGCGCCCCCCTGTTAGGAAGGCGAGCTCAAGTAGCCGAGCCTTTAGGGGGAGGATCGAGAGGCGCGGCCTAGCTGTCAGAGGCCCGCCTCCAGCCGCGGCCTAGTCTCCAGCAAAAGCCGGGGACTAAATTTACAGCCGCGGCATAGCATCAGCCGAAGCCGCGGCCCAGATTTCCGGCGGAGGCGGCCCCAAAACCAGAGGGCGGGCCCGCCGGAAGGAGACAATGCCGAGGGCGGATCCCCGCGACCGCGGCCCGCCCTCCGGCCGACACCGGACGCTACATCTTGGGCCGCGGCCTAGTCCCCGGCAGAAGCCGGGGACTAAATTTGCAGCCGCGGCCCAGCACCGCCCGAAGCCGCGGCCTAGATTTCCGGCGGAGGCCGCCCCAAAATCAGAGGGCGGGCCCGCCGGAAGGAGACAATGCCGAGGGCGGATCCCCGCGACCGCGGCCCGCCCTCCGGCCGACACCGGACGTTATATCCTGGGCCGCGGCCTAGCCCCCGGCAGAAGCCGGGGGCTAAATTTGCAGCCGCGGCCCAGCACCGCCCGAAGCCGCGGCCTAGATTTCCGGCGGCCGGCGCCGGACGCCACACCTCGGGCCCCAGTCCCCGGTCCTTGCCCGAGGCCCGCCGAAGCCAGGGACCTGACGCCCCCGGGGGGGAACACGGGCCAGGAGTGTACCTTGGCTGGAATCCAGAAGTCTGAGCACCACCTTGAAACCTGCGGTGCTCCATGCGTGCGGCGTTTCTTCTCCGTTTTCAAAAAGGTGAGCCATTAGAGGGGGCTTCGTAGTAAAAAAGGTGGGACGGTGCAGGAACCCTAACTCCATCACCCCTTCAGGGGGCGAGGAGAGGGACCGTCCGCCTCCTTGCAGCACCGCAGTCTAGCATTGGTGGCGCAGTGGGGGCTGCACGGACAAACTCCTGCCTCTGTGCAACCTAGGGTTTCAATACCTCAGGGTGGACAGGGCTAAGTCCGGCATTCGTGTCCCACGTTGCGGGAGAGGATACGCTGGAGGCTTTACTCCACGTGCTCGCCCGTTGATGGTTTGGGGAGATCGGACCCTTTCAATAGGATCCGTCGCCCCTATCTCATCTTCGTGGGGAAGAGAAAAAAAAAAAAAAAAAAAATGGTCTGGAAAAAGAACCAGACGTGTGCCTCCATCAGACACTAAGCAATAACTGGGTTTGCCTGCGGCCAGTGCTGAGGTGTATACGGCGGAGGAGGAGCTAACCTTTTTTATGTTACTTAGTGTCAGCCTCCTAGCGGCAGAAGCATACACCCACAGTCCTGTGTCCCCAATGAGACGAAGGAGAAATGTCTGTAGTCACTACGTGACTGGAGAGTTCTAACAGTGAGTAATGATAAATATTAAAAAATGTATTATGCATGCTAATATTTTCTTCAGCATTTTACAGATATTGTCACTGTCCCCATGAGGACTCACTATCTAAAATTCCCTATCAGTATGTCCTTAGAGTGTGGGAGGAAACCGGATCATCCAGAGGAAACCCACGCAAACACAGGGAGAAGATACAAACTCCTTACAGATGTTGTCCTTGGTGGGATTTAAAGTCGGGACCCCCAAAGCAACAGTGCTAACTACTGAGCCACCATGTTGCCGCATACATATTGTATAAGATATACACATAGAAAATTAATATACATATACCCAAATTCTAAAAAAGTTGGGACGCTGTGTAACATATAAAGGAAATAAGAATGCAATGATTTGTATGAAATTCAGCAAAGGCGACAAAAATGAAAAAAACTCATCTTCTCATAAAATTGATCTCTTTACTTCCCAGCTGTTTGCAGACTGTTGTAAAAAGAGATGATGCTGCACAATAGCACACATAGCCCTATCCCAGCTTTTTTGAGATGTGTTGCTACCATCAATTTTTAAATTATGTATTTTTTTTAAATCAAATAAAAAACTGTTTAACGTTGACCTTCTGATCTGTGATCCATGTTCTGTTATGAATAAAATATGGATATAAGAGAATTCCAAATCATTGCATTCTTGTCTTTACATTTTACACAGCATCCCAAATTTTCGAAAGTGGGTTTGTGGGTGTAAATATACACATAAGTACTAAAACACATGTATACACACAGTGTCAATTGCTGCTCAGCCAATAACTAGTAACTAGTAAACCAAATCCTTATTCAAATAACACATTATACCTGGATTGTGTTCCACTACTCCCATCCCAGTAACATGTAAACCCCTTACTGTTCTAATGAGTTAAAGGGAACCTGTCAGCAGGATTGTGCACAGTAACCTACACACAGTGTCAGGTCGGCGCCGTTATACTGATTACAATGATACCTGGGGTGATGAAATCCGTCCTGTGGTTGTTTTTTAGTCTTTATTTTCAGTTTTGTGTTAATGATATGCTCATGCTCCGGGGCAGCCTGTGGGGGGTCTTCATTTGGTGCTCTGATTAGCTATTCATCTGTATGGCTTCTGACAGATCACTGATCCCTCACTGACCTGCCCCCTAGTTTACATAATGAATATGTACATATGTGGGAAAAAAAAAATTCCTACTCTGGGGGGCGCTATACCCTTATTCCTCAGCATTGTTACAAACAGGCACTGTGGTTTAAGTACCCTTAACTGCCGCCGTTAAAAGACGCATTGGCGGTTAAGTGGTTAATCAGTATAACGGCGCCGACCTGACACTGTCTGTAGGTTACTGTGCACAATCCTGCTCCCTTTAAACCATGAGCAGCACAGGCTCCTACAGCAATCGAAGGTTTTATGGTTGTTGAAAAGAGTACATATTCTGGAGATTACAATGTTGGGTTACACTATTAGTAGGACATTGTTAGCTCATTGCCAAGTTTCAAAGGAATTGTAGTTTTCCTTCAAAAAGGCTGAGACACTGAACCCAAGATTTAACACTGAATGAATACAAACTGCATGTAACTTAATAATAATAATAATAATAATTTGAATTCTATAGCGCCAATATATTCCGCAGCACTTTAATATCAAAAGCAAATATGGCACAGATTTGAATAAAAAAAATAATTTAACACCTACAGGTGGTTTCCAATTGTAACCGATGCAAATTCCATACCTTGGTTTGGACGGCCGAATGCCGCTGCGTCCTCATATCTTGAATTAAACTAAAAACATTAAACTCTCCAGGTATTTTCTGAAGAAAAAGACAATAATGGATTAATACCTCCGGACAGCTGGAATCTTCTGAACGTGGTTTTCGGGCTTGCCACTTACCCGAGCCTTCAGCAGATTCCACGTATAATCTATTGCACAAATGGCTCCTGTCCGTCCACACCCTGCACTAAAGAGAGGACGACAATATTCTACTTATAGTCTGTTGAGGCGACAATGGTGTTACCATTTCATACAATTCTGTAAAGATTGCATACCTGCAATGAATGCATAATGGAACCTCATCGTGAGCCTGATAATCCCGCATCAAACTAATCATGTCTAGAATAGAATCGAAAGATGATGGCACATCGTGGTCCGGCCAATTTACATAATGAAACTGAAGAATCCTACGTGTCTCCTGCCAAACAGAATGGGGAAAAAATTTACACTGTGCTTTGTTGCACTGCAAAACCTGCCATGTGTGCACATGGCTTAAGATTTATTTCTACTCAAAACATCTGCATAAAGGTGACCAGGAATCCATCTGAAAATGGGAGCTCCTCATTCTTGGTAACGCTGGAAGTTACCCTTTAATCTGACTATGTAAAAAAATAACAGGATAGTAGCTTGAAAATTCAATAAACTCCATTACTTGATGAAAACCTGATTTAACTGAAAGTTTCTGCAAAATGCACAACAAATCTATAATATTATTACAGATGTTAATTAAAAGCAAAACATACCAAGAGTACTTTGAAACACAAAGAAGATTTCATAGTAGAAGAAAAAAATGAACATCTTAAAATCCCATTGGAATGCTAGTTTGTATCGGCCAAATCTAATATATAAAGCTGAATGTATGTATGTGTGTATGTATGTGGGTATGTTTGTCCGGGATTGGAATCCGCACCGTCGCACTTACGGGCATGAAATTTTGCACGCCCGCACGTCTCGACCCCGAAAGCGTCCTAGGCTATGTTTTGAATCGAAATTTTAACCCCGCGCGTTCCAAATCGCCAAACAATTTTGGCCCTATCTACATAATGGGGAAAAGCTGAATGCTTGTGTGTATGTCCGGCATAGGAATCTGCATTTACGGGCATGAAATTTTGCACACCCGCACGTCTCGACCCCGGGAGCGTCATAGGCTAGGTTTTGAGTCGAAATTTTAACCCCGCGCATTCCAAATCGGCAAATAATTTTGGCCCGGGATAGGAATCTGCACCGTTGTACTTACGGGCATGAAATTTTGCATGCCCGCACATCTCAACCCCAGGAGCATCATAGGCTATGTGTTGAATGGAAATTTTAACCCCCACACGTTTTGGTGTGTGATTTTTATGTGCAGAATAAATTTTTGTTAACATAGTCTATTTTGTTACAGCTAACAGCAGTTATTAATTAACCCGGGCGAAGCCGGGTACTACAGCTAGTCCATTATAAAGCAACTCCTAGAAGTCCTTAGATAGGGCGATCAGATTATGAACGCATCTTTAGAGAATAATGTCCATTTCTAGATTTTGCAGCTTAGTTTAGTATTCGATTTAGAATTGTTACCAGTGTGTTGTGTAATGGTTACCGGTAATGGCCGCTCTCTGCTCTCCTGATCTCACTGCAGAGCGGTGCGTGATTATAACTGACGTATGCAGGTTCCTCTACATTGTTACAATACAGCGGAGCTCAGGGAAAAACAGAAAATATGTTTGCAAGAAGACAGTTGTAATTTCTCCTGTTCTGTGTTGGTTACATGTGACACACAGGCAATGCCGCCTACATGTAAAATATAACTCTGCCTCCAGAGCTTCTTGCAGGCAGTGTCCTCCCCAGAGACTGGAAGAGGTCATTTATATAAAGTGATAATATCAGCAACAACACAGCTGATGTGACACATACAGGAATCACTCTCCTCAGCAGTCTATGACCTGCATGACCATAATAATAGTTTAAACTCCCTTTAAGGGAATGAAAGGAGAAAAAAATGTAAAAATTCATAAAGAAAATTGGAACATTTCCCTGATCCTGGTGCCTTTCCTGTGGATTGTTCTTTATCTTTGCCAGATGTGTCGGGGACATGATTTTGTGGCACTTACTATTATATATGTATGACAGGTTTTTGCACTTGTTCGTATCACTTTCCTCAGACTGCACAATAAGAATGGCAAATGATGGAGGAGCATGTGATCAGATCTGTCCATCATGCTTCTCCAATTAAACACGGCATGTGGGAAAGCAGGCTTTCATTAAGAGTCTGGTCACATGCTCCTCCACCAGACGACATTTTTTGAACAAGAGACCTACACAGTCTGATAAAAACTGCAATAACAAGCGCAGAAGAACCTGTAATACTTAAATATTACCAAAATACCTTCATAAGATAATTGCCACACAAACCTACTTTTATTTTTTTTCATGCAAAAAAAAATAATTAATCGTTGAATATAAGAGGCGATTGTCATAACTGAAGATGCCATTTTTTTTTTTTTATTAAACAGGGTAAGCCATAACCCAGCGCATCTATAAAACAACAATTACAGATTGGCAAGGATTAAAATATACGGTATATTCTTTGTCATATTAAAAAATCCCAAAGCCATATCTCCCATAAAGAGTATTTCACAAACAATTACACATATGGGAGAGCAATCGGGTATTGGGTTTTACATCATTTGGTGATCACCAAGCATAAAATGTAAGAATACCCCTTATTTACAAATTCAAGGTGTGTGAATGATAAAGACCTTGTGAAACAGTGGCAGAGGTGAGGACCTGTACTTCTGGAATACTGATAAAGTTGCAGTCAGGTGGACCATTTACTCCAGAACTTTGCAAGCAGCTGGTAATGTTGCAAAGCTGGCAGTGAGGTGGGTCTATGTCTACAGTATGTCTGGCACTTTATAGGATTTTGTCATATGTCAAATGACGGATATTATTTTAATCATTGTGTTTCCCTGATCGTAGTTCTGTGGGTTTGATGGGTTATGACTCCTCTTTGTTTTTCTATGTTGTATACTTATAAATTAGTGAAAGAAAAAAAAATCACATCCCCTATACATTTATTAAGATAAAGTGGACAACCCCCTTTAATATACACTGCTCAAAGAAATAAAGTTAACACACAAAAAACACAAAGTAACTCCGAGTTAAGGGTATGCCACACTAAACAACATCGCTAACGGGATCGCTAAAAAACGTCACTATTTAGCGATCCCGTTAGCGATGTTGTTGTGTGCGGCAGCTGCCAGCGACGAGCTTCCTGCTGTGATCTCGCTCGTCGCTGGAATCGTTCCGGACTCTATTTTCGTCGCTGGCGCCCCGCTGGGTAAGTATATATCGCTAAGTGTGGCACCTTTTTTAGCGATTTAGCGGTACTTTTGTACCGCTAAAGTCGTTAAGGAGATCGCTAACCGCGATAGCGTCCTAACGACATCGCTAAAATAGGTAGCCACTAGCGATATAGAAACAATCCCGCTAGCGATCTCATTAGTATGCGACGCTAATGAGATCGCTAGCGGGATTGTCTAGTGTGGCAGTACCTTTAATCACACTTCTGTGAAATCAACCTGTCCAGTTATGAAGCAACACTGATTGTGAATCAATTTCTCCTACTGTTGTGCAAATGGAACAGACAACAGGTAGAAATCACAGGCAATTAGCAACACATCACCCTTAAAGGAGTGGTTCTCCAGGGGGTGACCACAGACCATTTCTCTGTTCTCATCCTTTTTGGCTGTTTTGGTAATTTTTTCATTTCGTTATTGCTCTGACCCTAGAGATACTGTACAGTAGCATGAGATGGTCTCTACAACCCACAGAAGTTGCTCAGGAAGTGCAGCTTATCCAGGATGGCACATCAATGCGAGCTGTGGCAAGAAAGGCGACAGCAGTTGCCATCAATATCAGCCACACAGACTTGCCTGTGGGGCAGCTGTTCATAATGCCTAAATGTTTTACCAAGGTTCATGCTAAGATGATGCCTTAGTGAGACAACCCCTTAAGTGATCTGTTATTTGCATCATCATTCAGGCCACAACCATCTTAAAGAAAATGAAGATCGTGATTGTTAGCCCAATATCGTACGAGACTTACATTCTGGAATTCCACCGTAAGTGTTCTAACAAAGTAATCTTTTCTGGACTGTTCTTCCTCCTACAGAAAGAAGACAGAATAAACCAGTCTTTTAGTCACATCCATGGCTAGAGATGATCAAAAAGATTTGCTTCACCCTAATCCTGATCCAGCGATCACATCAGTAGTCTTTGCCTGCCGGACCAAGACCCTACAAACCTGGAATCCGGAATCCATGGCACCTTTTCATCAGTAAGTCCAGTGTGGTGTCATCGTTTTCAATGGGCCTACCAATCAGTAGAGGCGCTGGGGATACCAGCAAGTAGGAGGTTTGCACATCTATGGTCTGGCTGCCAAAGACTACCAAAACGGGTGACGGGGTCAGGATCCTGTGAATTTTTTGATCACCTCTTAAATGACTTATTACTCAAACATAAAATAGTGCAGCAGTGTTACATTTAGTCGGTAGCTCTACATACAGGTAGTGCTGAACGCGTGACACTACACATAGAATACAACCTCCTCATGAAGGTATACTTACACAAGAAATATGAAATGTTCCAAACGTTAAAGCTTGTTCTCCAAAATTTGGATAATAGCGCTCACATTTTTTCTGTTAAATCACAAAAAAAATATAATTGTTAAAAATACAGTATTCTAGCTGCCGATTAGCAAGTAACCATTACCTTTACGGACAATATTAAATTCTCACAAGTGTAAAAATCAGTCACTAGGGTATTCGGTCACAAAATGTAGAAATGACACATGGCATAAAAGAGAGTTACATTTCCTAATATAATACTGCTATCATTCCCTTTACGAACAGACTTCCAGTAATTACTATGCTGGGATGCAGGGAATTACATTTTCCTCACTATTTCCCTGAAATAGCTAATGGCAGAATACACACTACCCTGGTGCTCTGATGGACAGAGCAACACCAATAAACGGCAGCAAGTATTTTACTTGAGATCCCTGTGGGGAAATCTGAGACTCCTCACACCCCAGATAGGTATTTATTGTATTGCTCCCACATGAAGGATAGGACTGTATTTCACTAAAAAAAAAAAAAAAAAAAAAAGTGAAATTCGAGCAAATTTAAAAAGATAATTACACAAAAAAAAAAAAAAAAAAAAGGTTTGGCTGAAATGAGTCAAAGAATATGTTAGACTCCGATAGGCTACTGTGTACACAGGTACAGAAGGAAGACATCAATCACCACTGAGGGCCGTGTGGGAGCGCTCCCCTTGTGTATCTAGGGAATTCTGGTGCCATTTTGGCTTACCGTAGAGCAAGCCAGCCAATCCCCATACTGTGATTCACTGGTGATTTTTATTAGCCACTTATAAGTTCATTTTTCCTTCATAGAATATTATGATGATCACCACAAACACCAGGTGTTTTTTGTCACGTGTATGACAGCGCGGAAAACACTGCCTCTGATCGGCGGCAAAATCACTACCACTGGTCAGACAGCCACGGTTCCCAAGCTGCCAAATGACAGTGTGAGCCCACAGCTGTGATCGTAAGTAAAAAGTTTACCCCCGGTCAGCTGATGGGAGTAGTAGTCCCATCTCTGGTCTTAAGTGCTCTACGAACTGTATACTGCTATACGCTCTGCATTCATCAAGCAAGACATTGACAAGACTCCACATTATGCCATCACATGCTACACATGACAGTAATTTCCTTCAAATGTCCACAACAGGAGGAACGGCAAAGAAATATTTATGTTTCCTCTTCCTTGTCAGATTTACTTTGTGCAAAAAGCTGAAGATCTCGTAATATAATACAAGATTATGTATCATAAATGGCCTATATCCCGAGCAGGCGTCAGCTTCTAGGTCCCATATTGTAGTTGGTCAGAAGCAGTTAAAGGAAATCCTGCATTACTCAAACCCCAAAGGAAGTGCAGATTCATGCAAGCTCACGATGTCTCCACAATACATACCCTTCCCATTTCAAATTCACGACAAGCCATTACAATTATCTGGAAATTGAGGATAAAAAAGTCACATTAATTTACTTAAAAAATAAATATATTTTTTCCCTTCACATTATTTCAAAGAGCTCATAAGAATTCATTGATACTAGAAAAACCTGTGTGTTCTACATTTATCTGTGAAACAAAATCACTCTTGTAACTTAAAGCTACTGCTCACATGCACCTTAAAGGGGTGGTCTGGTCAGATGATACTGATGACCTGTCCTTAGGAGAGGTCATAAATATCAGATCAGGATGGTTCTCTTCGATAGGATCTGCTGCCGAGAACTACACAAGGAAAAGAGCTGTGCAGTGCCGCTCCATTCACAGTCTACATCCATACGTTTATCTGTGGGGGTGCCGATCTAATATTGACGACCTATTCTATGGGTAAGTCATCAATATCATTTGACTGGATAAAACCTATAAAACCTATAGGAGTATAACATATGAGTATGCTGCCATATACCAAAAAAAATAAATATTTCACCACGATTAAGGGTGCCATACACACCACAAACGTGTAGGTACTACATGCTGATCAGCTGACATACGCAGCATGAATTGACACGACGCCGACATGGAATCTACTGTACAACGCCAGGTCAGTTTATCCTGCAGATTTTTTTTCTGAGCATGTGAGTAAGATCATGTAATCTTATCCACAATGCAGTCACTGTAATACGCAGCAGAAAATCCACTGTGAATACACCACGTGGGAACATACCCTAAAGGACAATCTAAATGAACCATCCAATAATCTTTAAAAAAAAAATAATACTTTTAGGAGGGAATCATTTTACATGGTTTCACATTGTTCCAAACCAAATATATAATATCCTTCCTGAACACAATCTCAATTGAAAAGCTCTGTCTTATTGTAAGGTACTGCCACACTTAGCGATCTCGTTAGCGATCTCGATAACGACGCAAGCTAACGAGATCGTTGGTGTGATCGCTTTTAGGTCGCTAGTAGCTGCCAAACAGGAGATCTCATAAACGACTCATCAGCGGTCAGCGATCTCTTTAACAACTTTGGCGGTCGTTAGGATCTGTCATTAGCATGTACTGAGCGCTTCTGATTCATAGGAATTTCCAGCATCGCTCCTGCTCTCTGCGTCCTGCTAGCCTGCTTTGCAACTTCTGCGATCCTCTCTGTGACGCAAAAGAGAACCTACAGATATTGCGATCCACTCCGTGACGCTAAAAAATCCTAGTCCCGCCTGCGCCGCTGTCATATGCGTCACAAACGAGGTTGCTCGTCGTTCGCAAAAGGTGCCAAACACAGCGATATAGGCTCACCAGCGGGACGCCAAAGATCAAAAAACGGTCCAGAACTCTAGTGAACGATCAGCGACATCACAGCAGGGGCCACATCGTTGCTACATGCCACACACAACGAGGTCGCTAACGAGATCGCTAAATAGTGACGTTTTAGCAATCTCGTTAGCGATCTCGCTTAGTGTGGAATACCCTTTAGTGTGAAAGGTTTAAACCCTGGAATGTATAATCTATGGAAACTAAGAAAAACATCCTTACATTTCTAAGGTGGAAGAAGTAGGTCTGGATAAGAAGAGCACTAACTAGCACTACACTGCTAATATAGATCGGCTTCCCTTATAATGCACACTAGTAAAACTATAGGGATCCGTCCTGAGAACCAGAAAGGATCTATGTAAGCAAAGCCGTATACCATCTTATATCCTTTATGCTAAATAGAACATTTACATATCTAGGAATTCTATTGACTTACCTTCACCTGATATTCCCAAATCATCCTCCAAAAATCTATTACTGTATTAGCTAAAGGTCCCTGTGTTGCTATATATGCTTTAGGGCCATGGACTCCCTGGAAAGAGAGAGAATATAATTACGTAAAGCCATATGCAATGTATGGGACAATCTGTACAGGTACCTGTACCAAATAAAAAGATTATTTTGTGTGCTCAATTTAACGGTCATGTTTCCATTTCTCAAAGTCCATATTAAACTTAAAGCAGATCTGTAACAAGATTTTACAATACAATCAGCCTCCACTAGCAAAATAAATCTGAGACATGATGAGGCTGGTGAACTAAGTTCAAAAATCCATGTCAAAATGGATTTACAATCCTGATTATTAAGATTGGCTGGACTAATAAATTGCTAATTTTAATATCGGGAAAAAAAAGTTTGAAAAAAAAAATACACAGCCATTCTGACATGATTTTCATAGTAAGTATACCAGCCTTATAAGGTCCACAAGATCTATTTAGTAATAGATGCAGTTTGCATTGTGAAGTATGGTAACAGATCCAATTTAAGTTAAACATTCACCAAGACATACCCAACAGACCCCAATGCAAGGCATTGATGGTGTCTTTATGTGATGGATCAGGAGACAGACTTCAATTCTGTTGCTCTGCCACTGTAATGGAGGGCAGATGTGAACAGGGCCTAGCCACAACACGGTGTACAAAGAACTATGAGCTGTGTACAAGTCACACAATAGACTTATTACTCCCACGTGTTATTTGCATTTCCCTATAGAATCACCTTTGTGCGGTTACTAGGAAAGTGGAAGCTCCATTGTACCGAGGGTAGATGCACACGGTACAAGCCAAGCAGATGTGATCCAGCCAGTGACCGGCGGCTGCCCTGCCCTTGGTCTTTCCTAATGGAGTGTATGTCGAGACGATCAGCATATACCATAACATTGTGTGCACCAAGGCTATACGGACATGGCTTACCTTGATAAAATTTGCATTGATGTAGTCAGATTCATGAGGTGGAATTTTCAGTGCAAGTTTAACTCTACTGTGGTCAACTGTGTGAGTGACAAAAAGGGTTCACAATGTTAACACAGAGGAAGAGAAATATTCCAATACCACAGATCTGGTGTCTCGCTTCCCGTTATTACAGGAGCCAGGACTGTAGGGACACGCTTGTTCCAGATCCTGATGGACTGACATTTAACCCTTTCACTGACAGCCCAATTGTTATACTTTAAGAACACAAAACTAAACCTGAATGATAAAACATTAAAGGAAATCTGTCAGTATGATCAACCCTCCTAAGCCATCTATATGGGCACGTAGGTCATAGGAAGCCGAATATAATGATACCTTGATATCTGCAATATGACGTCTTATTCCAGAGAAATTAAAAAATGTTTTCTTATATGTAAATGACCTCTTCCAGGCTCTGGGGAGGAAGCTGCCTGGAAGATAACTCTGCCTCCAGAGCTTATTTTACATGAATGGGGAGTTACAAGTGTGACGGATACCAGTGTGATGTGTCATGGCCGCTCTCTGCTCTCCTGGTCTCATTACAGAACTGTGTGTGATTACATCTGACACATCTGCAGATTCATCTCCGCTCCAGCTTTCATCTCACAGGCAGCCAGTGTTACAATGCAGCAGAGCTGTGAGAGCTGCAGCACATCTATTTGTAATGGTACTGCCACACTACACGATCCCGCTAACGATCTCGTTAGCGTCGCATACTAATGAGATCGCTAGCGGGATCGTTTACAATATCGCTAGTGTCGGCCACATTTAGCGATGTCGTTAAGGACGCTATCGCGGTTAGCGATCTCCTTAACGACTTTAGCGGTACAAAAGTACCGCTAAATCGCTAAAAAAGGTGCCACACTCAGCGATATATACTTACCCGCGGGACGCCGACGATCAGAATAGGGTCCGGAACGATCAGGACGACGGACGAGATCACAGCAGGGGCCACGTCGTTGCTGCATGCCGCACACAACAACATCGCTAACGGCATCGCTAAATAGTGAAGTTTTTTAGCGATCCCGTTAGCGATGTTGTTTAGTGTGGCATACCCTTAAGGAGACAATTTAGTTCTACTAATTATGTTACTAATCTACTAATGTGATTAACATGTGTTAATCACATGTCACCCACTGGTGACTCTCCCTATCATTTATAAGCAGCTCTGGAGGCAGATCCTCATGCTGATCAGTGTTCAACCCATAGTTCTTAACAGCTAATTCACATATAAGGAAACACTCCCACACTGCGCATTTTGCACCCTGCTTTCAAGGTTGATGGACGCCAGTAGTACATCTGTGGGGGAAGGCGAGTTGACCAGGAGCTACCACTACCCTTAACTATTTTGGGGCAAGAAAAATGTGGACTTCTCTGGAATAAGACATTGGATTGCAGATATCTAGGTATTGTTTTATTCTATTTTCTATGACCTACACACCCATATAGCATGCTTAGGAGGGTTGATCCTACTGATAGATTCCCTCTAATGTAATTTTGCATTAAACAGTAACATTTTGTAGTAAAATTTAAAAAAAAATAGTAAAAATTTGAAGTTTGCGGATCAGTGTCAAGCCCAGGCAGAAGGCAGCTAAAAAGAAAAGTTCAGGATGTGCAGTGTGTATATGTCTACATGCACAAATATCTACATAATTAGTAGAAAGAACAGATAATTTTTCATGGTCCAGATGGCAGAAGAAATCTGAGTCACAGAGTCCACAAATGTCCCTATCAGTTACAGAAGGTAGATGTGCAACGGCTGATCTTCTCACCCCTATAGTAGAAAAAGCATGTCCATATCCTCTGCCATCAGTAATGGGAATGAGAACATGCAGAGAACACAGTATCGGGCTCTGATCTTTCTTTTCTGATGTCACTTGCACTTTCCCATCTACTTGCTTTCCATGTACATCCACCCTCTATTGGCTACTGTAAAGCCAGAGCTGTCAATCAAGGCGGAAGTGGAGATAGATGGAAAACAAGTAGGTGGGAAGTTGCACAGAACTGTTTCACCAAGAGTGCACAGAGTGCCTGTGCTTGGTTTGAACAGTCATTGTTTTGCTGACAGAATTCCTTTAAATGAGACACTATTTTATGATACCCTAGTAAAAGTGGAGATCCAGCATTTAATAATTATGTAAAGCAACCAGTTATAGTCACAATATATTATAAAAATCCCTGGCAGTGAATTTTTTTTGACACAAGGCTTAGGGCTATATGAAGACTTAGTAGTGCAAGAATCCAATTTGACAGTGTATGGCGTTGTGTAACATAAAGGGGTACTCCCAACGCAGATCTTCAGAGGTGAGTGGGGAATCACCGGAGAGGAGGCTACAGAAACCCACCAGCACAACTAAACTATGCTGTTTTTATAACCCTCTTACAAATAATTGGGATTTTTGGCTCACTAAGGTCCTATTTTTTTCAATGACAGATGGGGCTATACAAAACAGCCGAGCATGGCTAGCTTTGCCATTTTTGTAACTGGATGGAGATTTTCCCCTCTCAGCTGTGAAATGCTGAGCTTGTGTTGTCCAAGGAGATGACCGTTCTTAAGTTGTTAAAATGTAAAAGAATAAAACACTGTCAAAGATGATGTAGATGAGAGAAGGGGGCTGGCTTTAGGCAACAGTCTGAGCCAGCCAGACCCTTCATCAGATGCCAACACTACAATGGAGGATAAAACCTCCTCCCTGTTTTGGAACAAATGCCAAGCACTGGTCCACACTGCATCTGTACACCCTGCTGTGTTACACAGGCTTAGGCCGTTTGCAGTGTCCGTATGTAGTGCAATCTGCTGCACTTTCCAGAAAGTGAAATGCTCTGCAGACGCATACCGGCCAGACAGAGCACACTTTCAGCCTCCTTCTGGTGACTGTCTGCCTATGGAGATGTTACAGTACATGTCTGTAAAAGCTTCCATACACATACAGTGGCTAGGTGCATGGGCGCAGTGATCTCCTAGCCAACATTTTATTATTTTAAAATTTTGACAACTACTAAAAGCACTTTTTACTTTGACAGAACACCTCCAAAATTGGATTGTGGCTCTTCAAATTTAGCATTCCGTCCCATCCTGATTAGGAACAGTAGCGATAGAAAGAACCACAAATACATTGTTAAACTTGTATCGAAGTTTCCCAAAACAGATTTGCAAAAATGACCCAAATTGCTAGGCTGTGTGCCCACGATCCGGAAGTTCTTGATGCAGTGTAATTTCGCTGCCTTCTATTGAACACAAGTAAATGTGCATGTGTTCACTGAACTGTGCAGATTTACCACATTAAATATATTCTATTGATTACATGTCTGTTGCGCTAGTCTCCAGAACTGAAAGACGCCTCTCGCATGTCAGTCTCTGGGTGATCCGCAGTGCACAGACACGCATAGTGCGGTCACAGCTGGCTACTGCGGGTTTGATGCTGCAAAAATACGAAGCGTCAAACCCGCAGCAATTCCTGATCGTGGGCATGTACCCATAACGGTATATATGTATAGTATGACACTTGTTCCGGAATCCTAGCTCACACTTGCATTACCAGGACCCTGACTCTACTCTGTCACCCATCCCCGATGTCCATTGAGTGACAGTCACAGCAGTGGGATTTCAATTTATTTCAGAAAAAATGACACGGAGGTGACAGATCTAAACACGTCTTCACTTTCTTTACCTGCAGCTGTACTGACTTACACTAAACCCGATGCACCATCACACTATGAAGGCCTCTCATTTCTTATAAGCTTTAAACGTAAAAATACTAAACACATCCTGAAGGAAATAAACCTTTAGTCACTATTACTGCATCAAAGTTCATCTGTTTCACAAAGACGTCTCAGTTTCTGCCCAGTGAGAGGTATAGTCCGGTATCATTCTTCTACTATGATTAATGGCTAGAGAGGACTGAAAGGAGAGATGCCATGGGTGACTAAATAACTTTAGCTCTACATGAACTAACGGTGACAAAGGTATCTGCTACAGTGTCAGAAGAAAGGGAAAAAGTGCGCTTAGTGTGGCCGCTGTCAATCATGGACCATCCAAGGGAATGAAGGAACGGTCATTTATTTAAAGTCGGGCAGACAATAGTATCCGCTAGACAGTCCCTTACTGTCCCCAAAACTGAATGTGATGCACAAAGGGCTGAAGCTGCAGATACTGGACTTACAAAATCTGTCACCAGGTTTATGCTCCCCATCAATAAAAGCATAAATCATTATGCTAATGCTGGGCTTACTGGGCTGCTTGCTGTAGTTTTGATACAAGACTCTTATTTGCTGCAGCTCCGCTAGTTCTCTGAATGATGAGCTCCTGCAATGTGGTCCCCGATATTCAAGAACTCAGTCACTGAAAAGCCTATCAGATATAACAGGGATATTATAAAGGGCACAGTAAGTGACACAGTGCTGAAATCAGGGTCCCCGTCACCATCGCTTGCTGCCCTGAGATCAAGAAGCAGAAGCCTGGTGACAGATTTCGGAGCATGGACACCAATCCTTTTTTAGCCTGAAAACCTGCACCAGAACATTAAAGTTCCCACACACGATGGACACTAACTTACATGGCAGAATATCTTTATATCTGTTCTTTTTGACATTTTCTTCTTTTTCTCCAGTGATTGTCGGGTAAATCTTCTCCGTTCTGTATTTTGTGGACAGCCTTCTTAATCTCTGAAAAAGAGGACATGGATACAATATTACTGGCAAATTGGAGAGCCTCTATTAAACCATGGTAAAAGGTAGATTATTAGATGGGATGATGAAAAGCACCAAGTCTAATTTGTTAAAATGACTGCATTAGTTTAGAAAAGAGATCCGTCACCATGCAAATGTTGTCCAACTTCGTATTGGTTGGGAAAAGACTTCAGACGTCTGTGAAACACAGTGATCAGAAAGGCCGCGGCCCTCCCGACCCAAATCCGCAGCCTCATAGGTAGATATGAGGTTGTCAAATTCGGGCCAGGAGACCTGAAGCCAGTCTGAACCCTGAATCTACTGAATAAAATCCATGGACTCCACAGAGGTGAATTTGGGGGGTGTCGCTCACTGGTTGGTAGCCGACCCTGTGTGAGCATGTAGAGATACCGCCCAGAATTAGAAGGGATCTAAAGATTAAATACAATTAATAGGCGTTTCCCACTACTATACTGAACAGATAACTAGTGATATATGGATGTCCTTTCCACAACATGGGTTATCAATAGCAGATGAGTGTTGGTTGACCCTCGGCACCCCCACCGATGGGCTGACTTGATGTAAACTATGTAGAGTGAAACACCACTGCTCCTTCCACTGTGCGGCGGTCATTGCCAGATATGCCCCTATGAAAACCGTAAGGGCAAGTTCACACTTTTTCCTTCTGCAGCAAAAAACCTGATCACTTTGCAGGAAAGAAGCTATATATAAAAAAGCATGTTTTCTTTGTTTTTTTTAACTGCAGTTTTGGCAAGCTAGATTAGTCTCTTGTGCACGCTGATAAAGTTTTGTGTTGAAAAAAGTCCTATTCTACAGAATCAGGTTTTGGCATGAAAAAAAAAAAGCAGCAAAACCTGACACCTGTGCTTTTGGTGCATCTTTTCAGCACCCATTCATTTCAATGGGTGAAAAATGATGAAAGTAGTGACATTCTCCATTGTGCAAAAAAAAAAAAAAAACACATGCAAAGCACAAAATCCTGATCACTAAAAAAAAAAAAAAAACAATGTGTGTGCATGAGATTTCTGAAATCTCAGACTTTGCTGGTACTGTAAAAAGCAGCTGAAAATTTGCAGTAAAAAAAGCTGTAAAAAGGCCCAGTGTGAACTTAGCCTAGAAGACATTTGTAGATCACATAGCAATGCACCATGGACTACAAATCATTACCTAGGATATGATATATTGCACCACACAGCTACTATTAAACCCAAGGATCACCAGGGACATTGAAAAGGATGTACATTAGTGCAGCAACATGGCTGGAAGCCAGTTTATTGCTACAGCAGCATTAACCCTCTATATACGCAGCAAACAGAGATCCGGAAAACATGCAATCATCATAGATAGTATAAGGGAACATTGTGCAACATTGAGCATTGTGCAATTTTTCATTATGAAAGGAACATTTATTAGCTGGAACCAGAATAATGTCAATCTTTGGCTGCCCAGGAACTTTGCCTTACGCCATGGGGTCATTGTTGCATTGGTGGCCAAAGCGTGAGCCGCGATGACGGCAGATAACGGATTGAGACATCAATTTTAATTGGATTTTCTGTGGAAATCGGGTAGGTTGTCATTGCAGGGGTTGAGGGGGAGGGAAATCCGAGAGGATACATTTTCCATATCTGATGCTTTGTTTCACAGCAACCCATAAAGAGCGTGCAGTACTTAATATTTTACATTTCAATTTGGTGGTGTGGATAATTGACAAAGTATGTGTGTGCATATGTACTATTGTACATGTATTATTAAAAAAAAAAAGCCTTGTTTAATGTGAAATAAAGGCATCAAAGGGATTTAAATGGCCGGAGGATCACTAGACTGGCCTCCTATTAAGTAGCACTGAGGTCACACTATTACTGCAGCAGTGAAGGGCGTCAGCTGAAAGCATCGAGTGCGGCCGGCGCTGCTGGAAAACAAGGCACAAGCCAGGCCTGCTTACTCACTTGCACACGAGACGGGTGACCAGCTTTTACCACATATGGCATGAAGGATGTCACTGTCAGTGGAACAATTGAGAGCGGCAAAAATATGCTTCCTGCGTTCATAGTGGTCTCACAGCGCAGGCAGCACAGGCCTCCTATGTGGGCCACACATGAATACTCGCAGTCATGGCGTTTGTTGTACAGACTACGTAGCAGTAAGGTTTCTAGGAAAGCTGGTGACAACCATTATGGCCGTCTTATCAGCCCCTAAATGAGCCGCCCTCTGTTTCCACGGACACCTGAAAACTTTTCCATACAAAGCAAGAGAGAAGTCTAATTTTCAGAGAACTTGGGGCTTTAGATGCAGTATTTGTTTGCATTGTTCTTATTTTAGGTGAGGAGCGTCACGGATGTAGAGCAGGGCATGACCATGGGTTACACAGGCTCCATGTACAGCCGGTCAGAGGTCTCATGCTGAGGGCTTGCCGTATTAACCACATCTCACTCCACGTGACCTCCTGCTAATCAGCATTTACTCTAATAAAGACGTAATGAGTCAAGAAATTAGCAGAACGCACAGCATCTCCAAAGCCATTGTAATGTCATCCTACAATTTCAGCCCACGCATTACCCATAGGAAAACCTCAAGCCAAACAGTAACACCAAGTCTGCACTTACTGTGCTAAAAAGAAGAAACCGTTCATTTCTACAATTCAGCAGGCGGCCTTTGGGTATTTAAAGAACATATTTTTTTTTACAAAGAAAATGCGCTGACATTCAGTGCATACAGTGGTGTCTTACACAACCAGACAATCCTGGATAGAGTCCGCACCAAGCACAACTGCGCATTTCTGACAACGTACCCAATAGCTCACATCCCCTCCACACAAATCTAAATAAACCACTATTAATATAGAAAGGGATTTTACTTTACATAGCTAACCATAATCACTCCAGCTTAGATGTTCTGCTTCTTTCCCTGTGCATTTTAATGTGAAGCCAGGCAGTCTTCCTCATATTGGAAAATGCATATAATGTTGCCCGGACAGATTTACTACATCCATTTTTAGGACCCTGCTTTCAACAATATTACTCAGTCACCATTCACTCACATTTAGATTTATTACACTCCCATAAGAGGACTAAGCAGATTAGTCTCGCTGTACTCCGTTATAGATCCTTTTCATTAGGCCTCATGTTCAGATCTATCCGAGTCATGTGGCCAGTTATAGCCCAAACGGTATTTCTATCGGCCTCCAATTTTATATAGACTCATAAAAATGGGAGGAATTAAGGAAGAGCAGCACGCTGCCAGCATACAGCCCGTTGCATGTAGCAATGTGTCCACGGACCTTAAAAAATGCATTAAAGAGGGCCAGTTATCAGGTCTAAAGTGGCCGGTTTTTCTTCTTATTTTATTCCTGCTGCTTCCATGATTATTCACTTTTGTTTTTGTTTTTTTTAATCCAATATTTGGCTCTAGAAATATGGGTCTTTTTATTTAGGGCTAAATTTTTATGGGCTGTACCAAGGGGGCATTGTTGAAAGGATAATAATACAGGGCAACCAAAAGAGAATGCTATGAGCCGGCCTCTTGTAAAGCAGGGCAATCTAAAGAGAATGCTGTGAGCCACGCCCCCTTGTAACGCAGAGCAACCTAAAGAGAATGCTGTGAGCCACGCCCCCTTGTAACGCAGAGCAACCTAAAGAGAATGCTGTGAGCCACGCCCCCTTGTAACGCAGGGCAACCTAAAGAGAATGCTATGACCCACGCCCCCTTGTAATACAGGGCAACCGAAAGAGAATGTTGTGACCCACACCCCTTTGTAACGCAGGACAACCTAAAGAGAATGCTGTGAGCCACGCCCACTAATGCAGGGCAACCTAAAGAGAATGCTGTGAGCCACGCCCCCTTGTAACGCAGGGCAACCTAAAGAGAATGCTGTGAGCCACGCACCCTTGTAAAGCAGGGCAACCTAAAGAGAATGATGTGACCCACGCCCCCTTGTAACGTAGGGAAACCTAAAGAGAATGCTGTGACCCACGCCCCTTGTAATACAGGGCAACCTAAAGAGAATGCTGTGAGCCATGCCCCCTTGTAATACAGGGCAACCTATAGAAAATGCTGTGAGCCACGCCCCCTTGTCACCAGGGCAACCTATAGGAATGTTTTGAGCCACGCCCCTTGTAGTAGGGGCCCAACCTATAGAGAATGCTGTCAGCCCCCCCCCTTTTGAAAGAGCATACAATTTAGGCACTAAAAAAAAAGGGAAACAGTATTTAAAGAAAATAAAAAAAAATATGTAAAGGAAAAGCAGCAAAAATAAATAAGGGGGAAGGGCCCCCTTTTTTGGAGCTGGTGAGGGGGCCCCCTTTTTAAAGCTTAATCTTTAAAAAATTATTGTTTAAAAAAAAAATTTTTGAAAAAGGAAAAAAAATGTATGCTAAAAAAAACCCCATCAACTATCTGAATGTAGCCCTGGCAGACTAGAAACAATAATCAACCCCCAGGGAATACTGGGGAGGATTTTGGGTTTTGATTAAACATGGGGACCACTTGTCTATGTCATTTTTAAAGGGAAAACATCAAAAGGGGGTGTCTAAAAGCGGGCCCAAATAGATTCCCTGGAGAAATCCCCTTTTTTATGGTGGGCGCTGCCCGGAAAAAAAATGTAGCAACACTTTAGCACCCGAATCCCCAAAGGGTCAAAATTTTTGACATCCTTTTGTCCCCTCAGGAGTACCCATGGGACTGAATTATGTGACAGCCCCAAAAGCGCCTCACACTTATGTGACTGGGGATAGCCAATGGAAAAAATTAGGACCCTAACAGGGGAGGGGGACTCCGATAGTAAAGATTTATCGTTTCCTCGCCCCTAAAACCCAAAGGGCCCTGAACCCCACAATTTGAGGAGAAAAAAAAAACTCACCCAAAACCATTGTGCAAAATTTAAACCCAAAAGAAAAAGGGGTCCTA
>JARQOD010000004.1:289025415-289087598 GCA_033576555.1 Oophaga sylvatica | reverse complement strand
CTAAATAAAATGGGAATGGTTGGTGATATCAATTTCCTGTTTGTGGCACATTAGTATATGGGAGGGGGAAAACTTTTCAAGATGGGTGGTGACCATGGCGGCCATTTTGAAGTCACCACCCATCTTGAAAAGTTTCCCCCTCCCATACACTAATGTGCCACAAACAGGAAGCTGATATCACCAACCATTCCCATTTTATTTAGGTGTATCCATATACATGGCCTACCCTGTAGTGTCCTACAAAAAGTCCTTGACAGCAACCCCATCAAACATTATAATATGTACGGTATTTATAAAAATATGTTCTGAGGGAGCTGAACATACAGCCATGTAGTAGTGCCATACAGTGCATCCTGGTCATGGCTAGTTGATGCCATCATACATGAACCAGACACAGGTGTCTGCCATAGTTCCTCCAGGGGCCTTCTAAAAGGATCACCTACCAGAAGTCTGTTTTCTGACCACATCATGCCATCCCTCTGTTACCTATGTATCCTGTGTTTCAGATGTACTGTGAAAAAAGCAAAAACTCAACTATACAGCTTTCTTCCAATTTTGAAATGGCTACCACGTTATCCAGTAAAGGAGTACCTTTTAGGAGACCTGGTATCTGGACTGAGTACAGGAGTCATGCAGTTACCTCAAGGTTAGTACCGTATTTTTGTGTTAATGGACAGTACAGCTGAACCTAAAGTTCACCCTTCATTCTGCAGTTATATTTTGTGTTATCTGCAGAAAACCACATTGTGAGTGAGCGGCTGACTGTACGGCATGATGCCAGGAAGATGTCTGCATCATGATCACTACTTTATCTAATTTCTGCAGGTCTGGGAAACTCCGGTCAAATGTACTAAGAGTTATGTTCTAAGTGCTTGTGCATTTTCTATTTTTATGTGAATAAAATGTTCATTGTATAAAGAAAAAAGACACAATTTTCTCTTAAACTTTGGGTAAAATTTAACAAACTGAAAATCAGACACGTAGATCATCTTACCAGATGGTGGCCCAATTTTTGAGCTCCCCTTTAGTATCTCTGCTTCTTACAGCTTGATCTGTACTGTTCTTGTGTCACTTGGACAGGATCACGACCGGTTTTTAATTTATAAACATATTACTGACTACAAGCAAAGACCATGAAAATTTATAAATTGATGAAGCATTTATTACCAAGTTATATAATTTTAAGCATAAGGGCGTCATGGAGACTTTTTTCTAATTTGGCCAACTCTCATCCTAGAGTTCTTGCTGTTCAGTGGAATGAGCTTTATGTAATACCACTTATAGCCTGTAGCGTTGCAGTAGTTGTATCATGTAGTGGCCGAAGGCTTTCATTTTTAGCTGATTGCCAGCAGTGTCTTTTAACTCTTTGGCAACATTCATTACCCAGGGTGGGTGGTGACTGCATTATACAGCTGTCACCCAAGAGTAACTGTTGCAAATAAGAGCTAGCAGATTAGACTGTTAGATGTCGGCATTTAGGACGTTAGGAATAGGACCTCTTCCGACACCCATAGCCCTCCCTTCTGCGCAACAGGATTGCTTGGTGCCAATGGGTTGTCATGGCAGCTGAGGGTCTACCTGGGGCCCCTGTGTCTGCCTTATTATTGTAGCCAGTTACATAGCAGACCACTAATAATTGTGATATATAGGTGATAAAGCGATCGCAGGTTCAGGTCTTTAGGGGCCAGTTTAAAAAATGTAAGAAATATTTTAAAACCATATAAAACATAATTATATTTTTGATATTAATACTTGCAAAATTGTCTGACCTAATAGAACATAATATGTTTATCCTACATTCCCAATGGTGAACGCTGAAATGGAGAAAAATCCTAAGTGGCAGAATCATTGTATTTTGATCATGTCCTGTCTCGTATTGACACCAAATTGGTCAAAATAAAAACTGCAGCTCGCAGTGCTAAAAGCAAGCTCCATTCAATGTGTGTCAAATGAAAGATAAAAAAAGTAGTAAAAAAAACCCCCAAAACCCTGTGTAAATTTGTTACAGCAATGTTAACAGGCAATTTTACCATAAAGTGAAAATCGTAAAAACAAAATGAAAGAAATATGCTGTTTTGATTTTAACTCTCATCTCACTTGGAATTTTTTCCACATTCAAAATGACATCTCTTCTCACAAAAAAAAACAAACTACAGTAAGTTATGGTTCTTGAAAAAAGGAGAGGGGAAAAATCTAAAGTGCAAAAAATGGTCTTTTCTCCAAAGGGTTGAAAACAATAAGCAAAATCACCACTTACGACTGTACCTTGATTAAATTGAATAGTATTCCTATTAATTGGAATAGGCAGCTTTTGCTAAAACATAAGAGTGACCATATATAGTTTCCATGCCAATATCAGCCTTTCTCTAGGGCTTCAGTAGCCATGTACAAATGACCAGAACAGATTTTTTTATTTGCAGTCTCTATCTTTGATCAACCCATATAATTCCTCATTTAGAAGTGATTGTGTTTTTACAGAAGTAAAACTTGTGTTCTTTTATTTTTTGTTTCAGGTTTAGCCTATGCCCTGCTGGCATCAGTACCCCCTGTATTTGGATTGTATTCTTCATTTTATCCAGTGTTCCTATACACTTTCTTTGGTTCTTCAAGACATGTATCAATAGGTAACTTGTAACATTTCTAGTAATCTGATGCATATGTGTGTATCTCTTCCATGTTTTTCATATTCTTTTTATTACTATATTAAACTATTGTTTTGTCTTGCTTTCCTCTCTTGTGTTTGCTGCACATGGTGAATGGCATTTGGTGAGAATGACCTAGATGGCATATTCTTTTCAGAGCCAGTATAGACAAGACATCAGAACAAATTGAGCAATGTACAGATAAAACAGATTGCAAAATTGTTGTTTTACTAAGGTCAAATAATTCTAACTTGCTAGATAACATCCAAACATATGGACCAGTTACCTATAATAATATGGACATTGTGCTAGCTAATCATAAAACTCACTTGGATAATGACACACAACAGCTGCAGGGCAAGAAATCATGCTGCTGCTTACTGGGTTGTAAAATATGTGATATCTTGAATTTGCTTGAATATTCTACATTACTTATCTTGTTTTTTTTCCAAACATATGCACAACAACTGCACAGTTTCACATCCTTTTTTTTACGATTTCCCTCAAAAATGAAGTAACATACAAGTTCCTGAATTTTCTTCTTGTGCAATCTTCCAACCTCTTTAGTTGCATAAAACAACATCAATAAGTAATAAACAGTGCTCATTTTTCCTCTCCAACTAGTAAGGGAGCGATTAGCATTATGTTTATCTGTTACCATTGGTGTCACTGGAACAATTGAGGGATCGCATGCAGCGCTCAATCTCTCTCTCTTGCAGCGCACCTTCTCTCTCTTGCAGCTCTCCTTCTCTCTTGCAGGTCTCCTTCTCTCTTGCAGGTCTCCTTCTCTCTTGCAGCTCTCCTTCTCTCTCTTGCAGCTCTTCTCTCTCTTGCAGCGCTCCTTCTCTCTCTTGCAGCGCTCCTTCTCTCTCTTGCAGCGCTCCTCTCTTGCAGCTCTCCTTCTCTCTCTCTTGCAGCACTCCTTCTCTCTTGCAGCGCTTCTTCTCTCTCTTGCAGAGCTTCTCTCTAGCAGTGCTCCTTCTCTTTCTTGCAGTGCTCCTTCTCTTTCTTGCAGTGCTCCTTCTCTTTCTTGCAGTGCTCCTTTTCTTTCTTGCAGTGCTCCTTCTCTTTTTTGCAGTGCTTCTCTCTCTAGCAGTGCTCCTTCTCTTTCTTGCAGCGCTCCTTCTCTCTTGCAGCACTCCTCTCTTGCAGCGCTTCTCTCTCTTGCAGCGCTTATCTCTCTAGCAGTGCTCCTTCTCTTTCTTGCAGTGCTCCTTCTCTTTCTTGCAGTGCTCCTTCTTTCTTACAGTGCTCCTTCTCTTTCTAGCAGTGCTCCTTCTCTTTCTTGCAGTGCTCCTTCTCTTTCTTGCAGTGCTCTTTCTCTTTCTTGCAGCGCTTCTTCTCTCTCTTGCAGCGCTTCTCTCTCTTGCAGCGCTCCTCTCTTGCAGTGCTCTTTCTCTCTCTTGCAGCGCTCCTTCTCTCTTGCAGCGCTCCTCTCTTGCAGCGCTCCTTCTCTCTTGCAGTGCTCCTTCTCTCTCTTGCAGTGCTCCTTCTCTCTCTTGCAGCGCTCCTCCTCTCTCTTGCAGCGCTCCTCCTCTCTCTTGCAGCACTCCTCTCTCTTGCAGTGCTTCTCTCTCTAGCAGTGCTCCTTCTCTTTCTTGCAGTGCTCCTTCTCTCTCTTGCAGCGCTCCTTCCCTCTCTCTTGCAGCGCTCTCTCTTGCAGCGCTCCTCTCTCTCTTGCAGCGTTCCTTCTCTCTTGCAGCTCTCCTCTCTTGCAGCTCTCCTCTCTTGCAGCTCTCCTTCTCTCTCTCTTGCAGCTCTCCTCTCTTGCAGCGCTCCTTCTCTCTCTTGCAGCGCTCCTCTCTTGCAGCGCTCCTCTCTTTGCAGCGCTCCTCTCTTGCAGCGCTCTTTCTCTCTCTTGCAGCGCTCCTTCTCTCTCTTGCAGTGCTCCTTCTCTCTCTTGCAGCGCTCCTTCTCTCTCTTGCAGCACTCCTCTCTCTTGCAGTGCTTCTCTCTCTAGCAGTGCTCCTTCTCTTTCTTGCAGTGCTCCTTCTCTCTCTTGCAGCGCTCTCTCTTGCAGCGCTCCTCTCTCTCTTGCAGCGTTCCTTCTCTCTCTTGCAGCTCTCCTCTCTTGCAGCTCTCCTCTCTTGCAGCTCTCCTTCTCTCTCTCTTGCAGCTCTCCTCTCTTGCAGCGCTCCTTCTCTCTCTTGCAGCGCTCCTCTCTTGCAGCGCTCCTCTCTCTTGTAGCGCTCCTTCTCTCTCTTGCAGCGCTCCTTGTCTCTCTTGCAGCGCTCCTTCTCTCTCTTGTAGCGCTCCTTCTCTCTCTCTTGTAGCGCTCCTTCTCTCTCTTTCAGCGCTGCTTCTCTCTCTTGCAGTCTCCTCTCTCTTGCAGCGCTCCTTCTCTCTCTCTCTTGCAGCGCTTCTTCTCTCTCTCTTGCAGCGCTCCTTCTCTCTCTTGCAGCACTTCTCTCTCTCATTTGCAGCGCTTCTTCTCTCTTGCAGTGCTCCTTCTCTTTCTTGCAGTGCTTTTCTTTCTTGCAGCGCTTCTTCTCTCTCTTGCAGCGCTCCTCTCTCTTGCAGCTCTCCTCTCTTGCAGCACTCCTTCTCTCTTGCAGCGCTTCTTCTCTCTCTTGCAGCGCTTCTCTGTCTAGCAGTGCTCCTTCTCTTTCTTGCAGTGCTCCTTCTCTCTCTTGCAGCGCTCCTTCTCTCTCTTGCAGCGCTCCTCTCTCTCTTGCAGCGCTCTCTCTCTTGCAGCGCTCCTTCTCTCTTGTAGCGCTACTTCTCTTGCAGCACTCCTCTCTCTTGCAGTGCTCCTCTCTTTCTTACAGCGCTCCTTCTCTTTTTACAGCGCTCTTCTCTCTCTTGCAGTGCTCCTTTTATCTCTTGCAGTGCTCCTTTTCTCTTTGCAGTGCTCCTTCTCTCTCTTGCAGCGCTCCTTTCTCTCTCTTGCAGCGCTCCTTGTCTCTCTTGCAGCGCGCCTTGTCTCTCTTGCAGCGCTCTCTTCTCTTGCAGCGCTCCTTCCTCTCTTGCAGCGTCCTTCTCCCTCTCTTGCAGCGTTCCTTCTCCTCTCTTGCAGCGCTCCTTCTCTCTGCAGCACTCCTTCGTCTCTTGCAGCGCTCCTTCTCTCTCTTGCAGCGCTCCTTCTCTCTTGCAGCCTCCTTCTCTCTCTTGCAGCCTCCTCTCTCTTGCAGCGCTCCTTCTCTCTCTTGCAGCGCTCCTTCTCTCTGCAGCGCTCCTTCTCTCTTGCAGCGCTCCTTCTCTCTTGCAGCGCTCCTTCTCTCTTGCAGCGCTCCTTCTCTCTCTTGCAGCGCTCCTTCTCTCTCTTGCAGCGCTCCTTCTCTCTCTTGCAGCGCTCCTTCTCTCTCTTGCAGCGCTCCTTCTCTCTCTTGCAGCACTTCTTCTCTCTTGCAGCGCTTCTTCTCTCTTGCAGTGCTCCTTCTCTTTCTTGCAGTGCTTTTCTTTCTTGCAGCGCTTCTTCTCTCTCTCTTGCAGCGCTCCTCTCTCTTGCAGCTCTCCTCTCTTGCAGCACTCCTCTCTTGCAGCGCTTCTTCTCTCTCTTGCAGCGCTTCTCTGTCTAGCAGTGCTCTTCTCTTTCTTGCAGTGCTCCTTCTCTCTCTTGCAGCGCTCCTTCTCTCTCTTGCAGCGCTCCTTCTCTCTCTTGCAGCTCTCCTTCTCTCTCTTGCAGCGCTCCTCTCTCTTGCAGCGCTCCTTCTCTCTCTTGTAGCGCTACTTCTCTTGCAGCACTCCTCTCTCTTGCAGTGCTCCTCTCTTTCTTACAGCGCTCCTTCTCTTTTTACAGCGCTTCTTCTCTTTTTGCAGCGCTCCTTCTCTCTCTTGCAGTGCTCCTTTTCTCTCTTGCAGTGCTCCTTTTCTCTCTTGCAGTGCTCCTTCTCTCTCTTGCAGCGCTCCTTCTCTCTTTGCAGCGCTCCTTGTCTCTCTTGCAGCTCTCTCTTGCAGCGCTCCTCTCTCCTCCTCTTTGCAGCGTTCCTTCTCCCTCTCTTGCAGCGCTCCTTCTCTCTCTTGCAGCGCTCCTTCTCTCTGGCAGCACTCCTTCTGTCTCTTGCAGCGCTCCTTCTCTCTCTTGCAGCGCTCCTCTCTCTCTCTTGCAGCGCTCCTTCTCTTTCTTGCAGTGCTCCTTCTCTTTCTTGCAGTGCTTTTTCTTTCTTGCAGCGCTCCTTCTCTCTCTTTGCAGCGCTCCTTCTCTTCTCTTGCAGCGCTCCTTCTCTCTCTCTTGCAGCGCTCCTTCTCTCTCTTGCAGCACTTCTCTCTTGCAGTGCTTCTTCTCTTTCTTGCAGTGCTCCTTCTCTTTCTTGCAGTGCTTTTTCTTTCTTGCAGTGCTTCTTCTCTCTCTTGCAGCGCTCTTCTCTCTTGCAGCTCTCCTCTCTTGCAGCACTCCTCTCTTGCAGCGCTTCTTCTCTCTCTTGCAGCGCTTCTCTGTCTAGCAGTGCTCCTTCTCTTTCTTGCAGTGCTCCTTCTCTCTCTTACAGCGCTCCTTCTCTCTTGCAGCGCTCCTTCTCTCTTGCAGCGCTCCTTCTCTCTCTTGCAGCGCTCCTTCTCTCTCTTGCAGCGCTCCTTCTCTCTTGCAGCGCTCTTTCTCTCTCTTGTAGCGCTACTTCTCTTGCAGCGCTCCTCTCTCTTGCAGTGCTCCTCTCTTTCTTACAGCGCTCCTTCTCTTTTTGCAGCGTTCCTTCTCTCTCTTGCAGTGCTCCTCTCTTTCTTACAACCCTCCTTCTCTTTTTGCAGCGCTCCTTCTCTCTCTTGCAGTGCTCCTTTTCTCTCTTGCAGCACTCCTTCTCTCTTGCAGCGCTCCTTCTCTCTCTCTTGCAGCGCTCCTTGTCTCTCTTGCAGCGCTCCTTCTCTTGCAGCGCTCCTCTCATCTCTCTTGCAGCGCTCCTTCTCTCTTGCAGCGCTCCTCTCTCTCTTGCAGCGCTCCTCCTCTCTCTTGCAGCGCCTCCTCTCTTAGCGCAGCGCTCCTTCTCCCTCTCTTGCAGCGTTCCTTCTGCATCTCTTGCAGCGTTCCTTCTCCCTCTCTTGCAGCGCTCCTTCTCCCTCTCTTGCAGCGCTCCTCTCGCAGCGCTCCTTCATAATATGGACATTGTGCTAGCTAATCATAAAACTCACTTGGATAATGACACACAACAGCTGCAGGGCAAGAAATCCTGCTGCTGCTTACTGGGTTGTAAAATATGTGATATCTTATCTTGTTTGTTTTTTTCTAACATATGCACAACAACTGCACAGTTTCACATCCTTTTTTTTACGATTTCCCTCTAAAATGAAGTAACATACAAGTTCCTGAATTTCCTTCTTGTGCAATCTTCCAACCTCTTTAGTTGCATAAAACAACATCAATAAGTAATAACAGTGCTCATTTATCCTTTCCGACTAGTAAGGGGGCGATTAGCATTATGTTTATCTGTTACCGTTGGTGTCACTGGAACAATTGAGGGATCGCATGCAGCGCTCAATCTCTCTCTCTTGCAGCGCTCTTTCTCTCTCTTGCAGCGCTCCTTCTCTCTTGCAGCTCTCCTTCTCTCTTGCAGCTCTCCTTCTCTCTTGCAGCTCTCCTCTCTCTCTTGCAGCTGTACTTCTCTCTTGCAGCTCTACTTCTCTCTCTTGCAGCGCTCCTTCTCTCTTTTAGCGCTCCTCTCTTGCAGCGCTCCTTCTCTCTAGCAGTGCTCCTTCTCTTTCTTGCAGTGCTCCTTCTCTCTCTTGCAGCGCTTCTCTCTCTAGCAGTGCTCCTTCTCTTTCTTGCAGTGCTCCTTCTCTTTCTTGCAGCGCTTCTTCTTTCTTGCAGCGCTCCTTCTCTCTTGCAGCGCTCCTCTCTTGCAGCGCTCCTCTCTCTTGCAGCGCTCCTTCTCTCTCTCTTGCAGCGCTCCTTCTCTCGCAGCGCTCCTCTCTCTCTAGCAGTGCTCCTTCTCTCTCTTGCAGCGCTGCTTCTCTCTTTTGCAGCGCTCCTCTCTTTGCAGCGCTCCTTCTCTCTCTTGCAGCGCTCCTTCTCCCTCTTGCAGCGCTCCTTCTCTCTCTTGCAGCGCTCCTCTCTCTTGCAGCTCTTCTCTCTCTTGCAGTGCTCCTTCTCTTTCTTGCAGTGCTCCTTCTCTCTCTTGCAGCGCTTCTCTCTCTAGCAGTGCTCCTTCTCTTTCTTGCAGTGCTTTTTCTTTCTTGCAGCGCTCCTCTCTCTTGCAGCGCTCCTCTTGCAGCGCTCCGTCTCTCTCTTGCAGCGCTTTTACTGAGGACATCAGTTTTGGCATATATTTCACCGCTTGAATATCTCTTGAACAATAAGAACATGGAAGAGGCCAAGAGCCATTTGGTGAGCTGCGTTGCTACATGTTCACAGACTTACCAGTGGAAAAGCCAAACTTCACATGCCAGAAATGCAAGCTTGTGTCCCTGTTGGAGGAAAAGTAGCAAAATCTGGAAGAGAGGTTATCTACATTGAAAACCATTAAGGAAGGTGAAGAGTTCTTAGACAGAGCAGAATTATCTCTTCATGTTACAGAAAGAGAATAAATTCGAAGTGCACCTGAAGAAACAGAGGAATGGAAGCATGTGACCCATTGAAGCAGGAGGATCGGGTGGCAGTCAGCACCAATACTGCTCAGGAACCAGTACCAGGCTCTTACACAGGAGAACGATGAAGAAATACATCAAGATAAGACTTTGGCCACAAACAATAACCTTGTACGCCCTCAGAGTCCTCCTGAATGGAGAAAGAAAACTTGTGAAGAAGGAACGGAGAATTGTTGTCATGGGGGATTCCCTGTTGAGAGGAACAGAGGCCGCTATCTGCAGACCGGATTTAACCTCAAGAGAAATGTGCTGTCTTCTAGGTGCAAAAATTAAAGATGTGTCTGACAGGATATCAGGACTCTTCAGACCTACAGATGACTACCCATTCCTGCTAATACATGTGGGGACAAATGACACCGCAAGAAACGACCTGGAAACCATCTGCAGTGACTTTGAAAATTTAGGTAAGAAAGTGAAAGAACTGGGAGCGCAGGTGGTCTTCTCTTCCATCCTTCCAGTGGATGTCCATGGAACAAGTAGGTGGAAGAAGATTCTGCAGGTGAACAACTGGCTATGTCAATGGTGCCGTCAGCAAGGATTTGGATTTTTGGATCACGGAGTGAATTACCTATACGATGGACTACTTGCTAGAGATGAGGTGCACCTTACGAAGACTGGAAAAGATGTATTTGGAAGTCGCCTTGCTACACTCATCAGGAGAGCTTTAAACTAGAACAATGTGGGAAGGGAAGCAAAACGCCAGCAAAAGCCATACACCTGACAAATACTATTGAGATTTCTGCTATTAGAAGTGAAGGGAAGAACAAAGACAAAAAAAATCTACATAATAAAAATATTGAAGAAAGAGAAACCAATGACAAACTAAAATGTTTCTATACGAATGCACAAAGCATGGGCAACAAACAAGGAGAACTGGAACTACTAACGCAGGAAAATAAATATGATGTCATTGGAATCACTGAAACTTGGTGGGACGATACACATGATTGGAATACAAGGCTAGAAGGATACAACTTATTTGCAAGAAACAGACTTGATAAACGAGGATGAGGTGTCGCATTGTATGTTAGAAAAGCGTATATCTGCACAGAGATTGACGCTTCAGAGACTGGGAGTTCTGTGGAAACTGTTTGGGTAAGAATACAAGAACAGAACAATGGAAAGGACTCCATTGTAGGCATTTACTACAGGCCACCTATGCAAGCTGAAGATATGGATGAACTCTTTATGCATCAAATGGCAAAGTTCTCCAAAAAATATGACATAGTGGTCATGGGAGATTTCAACTATCCAGACATTTGTTGGGAATCTCTCTCAGGCAAAACTAACAGGTCAAGGAAATTCTTATCCTCTCTTGCTGACAACTTTAACTTCCAAAAGGTAGGGGAGAAAACAAGGGGATCTGCTATCTTGGATCTAATCCTTATAAACAGGGAAGAAATGGTTGAGGAGGTAAGAGTGGCTGGGACCCTAGGAGGTAGTGACCATGCTATTTTAGAATTTTGGATAACAAGAGGAGGAAGACCTGTGAAGACTCAGATGTCAAGGTTAGATTTCAGAAAGGCAGATTTTAAGGGACTCAGAAAGAGAATTGGAGGGATCCAATGGCTGGATATCATTAAGGACAAAAATGTCCAGGAAGGATGGAAAATCTTGAAAAATGAGATTCTCAAAGCACAATCGTTAACAATTCCGAAAAGAGGGAAGAATGGGAAGCATTTAAGGAAACCAGGATGGATGAACACAGAACTTAAACACATGCTAAAAAGGAAGAAAGAAATGTTTATCAAATGGAAAGAGGGAGGCATATCTAAAGAAGAATATAATGCCGTCTGCAGAACCTGCGGGGCACAAATCAGATTACTAAAGCTGACAATGAATTAAGGCTTGCAAGTGACGTCAAAAGCAACAAAAAAGGATTTTGGGGATACGTCAAAAGTAAAAGTCAAAGATGCTATAGGATTTTTACAGGATGAAAATGATGAAATTGTAAGAAAGGATGTTGAAAAGGCTGAACTGATCTTCACTGTCATATTTAAAGGAATAGAAGAATCCAGGATATCTATAAACAGAAAGACCGTGAGGAAACACTTAGCTAACCTAAATGAATTCAAGTCTCCAGGTCCAGATGAATTACACCCCAGAGTACTGAAGGAGATAGCAGAAGAAATTCTTGAACCACTGTCCATAATCTTTGAAAATTCTTGGAGAACAGGAGAAGTCCCAGAAGACTGGAGAAGAGCAAATGTTGTTCCTATCTTCAAAAAGGGGAAGAAGGTGGACCCAGGGAACTACAGGCCAGTGAGTCTGACTTCTATACCAGGAAAGATCTTTGAACAAATTATTAAAGAACATGTATGCAAGTACCTGGATAAGAATGAAGTGATTAAACAGAGTCAGCATGGGTTTGTAACTAATAAGTCATGTCAGACTAACTTAATTTCCTTCTATTGCAGAATCACTGACTGGGTGGATCAGGGAAATGCTGTATAGTATATCTTGACTTCAGCAAAGCATTTGACAAAGTATCTCACAGAATCCTTATTGAAAAAATGACTAAGTATGGAATGGACAAGGCAACTGTTAGGTGGATTCATAATTGGCTTAGTGATCGGACCCAAAGAGTGGTCGTAAATGGCTGCACATCCAGTTGGAAGAATGTCTCAAGTGGGTTACCACAAGGCTCTGTTTTGGGCCCTGTATTGTTCAAAATCTTTATCAATGATTTAGATGAAGGAATTGAGGTTAAACTAATCAAATTTGCTGATGACACAAAGCTAGGAGGGGTAGCTAATACTAGAGAAGAGAGAGAGAGGATTCAAAAAGATATAAATAAACTGGAGCAGTGGGCAGCAACTAACAGAATGGATTTTAACAGGGAAAAATGCAAAGTACTACACTGGGCAATAAAATGAAAAAGCATTCAAAATGGAGAATAGCTAATAACAGCACATGTAGAAGATCACTTTTCTCATTTGCAAAGGAAACTAAAGCAATGGATGAACTGAATGAGGAGACAGATTATATAGAAAAATGGCACAAAAGAATGATTTAACAGTTCTTTGAAATAAAAGAAAAGCATATACAAAATGGGAGGAATAGGGCTAATTAACAGCACATGTGAAAAAGACTTTGGTGTACTAATTGATCACAGACTGAACATGAGTCAACAGTGTGATGCAGCAGCAAAAAAGGCAAATGCAATTCTAGGATGTATCAACAGAAGCATACAGTCTAGATCACGTGAGGTCATTATTGCCCTCTACTCCTCTTTGGTCAGACCTCATCTGGAATACTGTGTCCAGTTTTGGGCACCACATTTTAAAAAAGACATCAACAAACTGGAGCAAGTTCAGAAAAGAGCCACCAGAATGGTGACCGGTCTGCAAACCATGTCCTATGAGGAACGGTTGCAGGATTTGGGAATGTTTAGCTTGCAAAAAAGAAGACAGAGGAGACTTAATAGCTGTCTACAAATATCTCAAGGACTGTCACATTGTAGAAGGATCATCTTTATTCTCATTTGCACAAGGAAAGACTAGAAGCAATGGGATGAAACTGAATGGGAGGAGACACAGATTAGATATTAGAAAAAACTTTTTGACAGTTAGGGTGATCAATGAGTGGAACAGGCTGCCACGAGAGGTGGTGAATTCTCCTTCAATGGAAGTCTTCAAACAGAGGCTGGACAGACATCTGTCTGGGATGACTTAGAGAATCCTGCTTTGAGCAGGGGGTTGGACCAGATGGCCCAGGAGGTCCTTCCAACTCTACCATTCTATGATTCTTCTCTCTCTTGCAGCGCTTCTCTCTCTAGCAGTGCTCCTTCTCTTTCTTGCAGTGCTCCTTCTCTCTCTTGCAGTGCTCCTTCTCTCTCTTGCAGCGCTCCTTCTCTCTCTTGCAGCGCTCCTTCTCTCTCTTGCAGCGCTCCTTCTCTCTTGCAGCGCTCCTTCTCTCTCTCTTGCAGCGCTCCTCTCTCTCTTGCAGCGCTCCTCTCTCTTTGCAGCGCTCTCTCTCTCTTGCAGCGCACCTTCTATCTCTTGCAGCGCTCCTTCTATCTCTTGCAGCGCTCCTTCTATCTCTTGCAGCGCTCCTTCTATCTCTTGCAGCGCTCCTCTCTCTTGCAGCGCTCCTTCTATCTCTTGCAGCGCTCCTTCTATCTCTTGCAGCGCTCCTATCTCTCTTGCAGCACTCCTTCTCTCTTGCAGCGCTCCTTCTCTCTTGCAGCGCTCCTTCTCTCTTGCAGCGCTCCTTCTTTCTCTTGCAGCGCTCCTTCTTTCTCTGCAGCGCTCTCTTCTTTGCAGCGCTCCTCTCTTGCAGTGCTCCTCTCTTTCGCAGCGCTCCTTCTCTCTTGCAGCGCTCCCTCTCTTGCAGTGCTCCTTCTCTTTCTTACAGCGCTCCTTCTTCTCTTGCAGCGCTCCTTTCTCTCTTGCAGCGCTCCTTCTGTCTCTTGCAGCGCTCCTTCTATCTCTCTTGCAGCGCTCCTTCTCTCTTGCAGCGCTCCTTCTCTCTTGCAGCGCTCTTTCTCTCTTGCAGCGCTCCTTCTTCTCTTGCAGCGCTCCTCCTCTTGCAGTGCTCCTCTCTTTCTTGCAGCACTCCTTCTCTCTTGCAGCGCTCCTCTCTTGCAGTGCTCCTCTCTTTCTTACAGCGCTCCTTCTCTCTCTTGCAGCACTCCTTTTCCCTCTTGCAGCGCTACTTCTCTCTCTCTTGCAGCGCTCCTTCTCTCTCTCTTGCAGCGCTCCTGCTCTCTCTTGCAACGCTCCTCTCTCTTGCAGCGCTCCTCTCTCTTGCAGCGCTCCTTCTCTCTCTTGCAGCGCTCCTTCTCTCTCTCTGCAGTGCTCCTTTCTCTCTCTTGCAGGCTCCTTCTCTCTCTTGCAGCGCTCCTTCTCTCTCTTGCAGCGCTCCTTCTCTCTTGCAGCGCTCCTTCTCTCTCTTGCAGCGCTCCTTCTCTCTCTTGCAGCGCTCCTTCTCTCTCTTGCAGCGCTCCTTCTCTCTCTCTTGCAGCGCTCCTTCTCTCTTGCAGCCTCCTTCTCTTCTTGCAGCGCTCCTTCTCTCTCTTGCAGCGCTCCTTCTCTCTCTCTTGCAGCGCTCCTTCTTTCTCTTGAAGCTCTCCTTCTCTCTTTGCAGCGCTCCTTCTCTCTTGCAGTCTCCTCTCTCTTGCAGCGCTTCTTCTCTCTTGCAGCGCTCCTTCTCTCTTGCAGGCTCCTTCTCTCTCTTGCAGCCCTTCTTCTCTTGCAGCCTTCTTCTCTCTTTTTGCAGCGCCTTTTCTCTCTTGCAGCCTCCTTCTTCTCTTGCAGCGCTCCTTCTCTCTTGCAGCGCTCCTTCATCTCTCTTGCAGCGTTCCTTCTTCCTCTCTCTGCAGCTCTCCTTCTTCCTCTCTTGCTTCTCTTCTCCTCTCTTGCAGCGCTCCTTCTCCTTTCTTGCAGCACTCCTTCTCTCTTGAATCTCTCCTTCTCTCTCTTTGCAGCGCTTCTCTCTCTTGCAGCGCTCCTTCTCTTGCAGCGCTCCTTCTCTCTCTTGCAGCGCTCCTTCTCTCTCTTGCAGCGCTCCTCTCTCTCTTGCAGCGCTCCTCTCTCTTGCAGCGCTTCTCTCTTGCAGCGATCTCTCTCTTGCAGCGCTCCTTCTCTCTCTTGCAGCGCTCCTCTCTTGCAGCGCTCCTCTCTTGCAGCGCTCCTCTCTTGCAGCGCTCCTCTCTTGCAGCGCTCCTCTCTTTGCAGCGCTCCTTCTCTCTTGCAGCGCTTCTCTCTAGCAGTGCTCCTTCTCTCTTGCATCGCTTCTCTCTCTTGCAGCGCTCCTTCTCTCTTGCAACGCTCCTTCTCTCTCTTGCAGTGCTCCTTCACTCTCTCTCTCTCAGCGCTCCTTTTCTCTCTCTCAGCGCTCCTTTTCTCTTGCAGCTCTCCTTCTCTCTTTCTTGCAGTGCTCCTTCTCTCTCTTGCAGTGCTCCTTCTCTCTCTTGCAGCGCTTCTTCTCTCTCTTGCATCGCTTCTTCTCTCTCTCTTGCAGCGCTCCTTCTCTCTCTTGCAGCGCTCCTTCACTCTCTCTTGCAGCGCTCCTTTTCTCCCTCTCTCTCTTGCAGCTCTCCTCTCTCTTTCTCTTGCAGCGCTTTTTGTCTTTCTTGGAGCGTTCCTTCTCTGCACAGACACATAATCAGGAAATTAAAAATGCGCACCTACTCCTCCACTTTTTACAGGTTTTGCTCACTAATACCTCCGCTAGTGCATTGAGCTTGATACCATTTAAAGACAACAATTTTTAAAATGATACCAGAAACAAAGCTCTGGCCCTGATGTAATCTAGCTGCAATGCTTGTTTTAATGTCAAAATCTTGTAATCGCCGTCCTGTCTGGTTGATCGTCTTGTTTGGAACTTTTTCATTAAATGTAATAATTTTTGGTTACTTCTTGAAAAATCAATAAAGCTTTATGAAAATGTTGTGCTGCATTACAGGTACATTTGCTGTTATCAGCCTGATGATTGGCGGAGTTACAATTCGATTAGCCCCAGATGAGAAGTTTGATATTGTGGCACAAAATGTCACGAACGCCACAGAGTTCTTAAAGAACATTGAAGCAAGAGATGCAATGCGAGTGAAAGTAGCGGTAGCCATCACATTGCTTTCTGGTCTAATTCAGGTACCGTTCTGCTGCTTAGGTGTTTGAGCTGTACAACAATCAGCCACAGCATTTTTAGCACCCATATAACCATTTTAAAGGGGTTGTCCCACAAACAAAAGTTCTTAATCAATAGAAAATTAATAGTTTTGCAATTCTAATGTTTTGAAAAAAAAAATATTGTTGTGTGGAGATGAACTTTTCATGGTGCCTATGATGTATGCTGTGTAACTGCCAGTACCCGGCCATTTAGAGATGCCCAGGGAGTATAAGTAAATATATTGTGACCACTGGCAGGGGCATAACTAGCTTTGTATTCATCTGATATTACTTCTCTCTGCATGTGCTATAGCAAAGGAACTTGAGCTCTTCTCAATAAATCACAGCAGTTCAATGTAACCAGATCAGTGGCGAGACATATAACCTGGCCAAATGACTGCTATTCCTTCCCACTGAGATCATTGGACTACACTGGTGTGAGTCATTGAAATTAGATCATATTTAATGCATATGATGTGTTGACAAACTTTTTTTGTCGGTGAGGGAAATAAAAAAAAAAAAAAAAAAAATCAAACAAACCCCACAGCAATTCTGGAAATTCTTTTTCCTCACTGTTCACTCACTGGTGCATAGTTGGTTTTTCTCAAGGTTTTCTTGCAATAAAATCCTTTTTTTTTTTTTAATTTAGACGATTTGTTTTTGTCTTGCCATACTCTGAATGCTATTACTTTTTATGTTTTCGTCTGTGAGATCTGTGTGAGGGTTTCTTTTTTCACAACTAATTGGTGTGTTTTATTGATCTATTTTATTCGTTTTGACGGTAATATGATTTTTTTTAAATTCTTTGGATATTCGGTGTTGGATGATTTAAAAAACAAAAACAAAAAAAAACCCTCAATGATTCTGCCATTGTATTTATTTTATCCCCATTCCTGGTATGGGTGGAATAATGTTTGATTCTTACAGTGTCATTACAAACGTGCTACCAGTTGTGTATAATGCATGTTAGATATTCTTTTAGATTGAGTGCATGAGAAGCGGGGTGAGCGAGGGGCTGACAGCAGGAGCCATATTTTGTATAGCAGTAGCATTTGTTTCTGCCATGGACCGTTATAAGATGTGTAGGTTTTCCTTACTGTTACCTAACAGCTCTGATCCATTGAGGCATATAATCCACAAGACCTCTGCAGGTGGCATGTGGTACCTCTCGCCAAGATATTGGCAACAGATTCTTATCAGTTGTAAGGTGGAGCCTCATTACAGCACAATTATTTTTCCAGCACATCCTACAGATTGTCGATTATCTTGATATCTGGGGAATTTGGTGGTCAGGCCACCACCGTAAACTCTTGTTCATGTTCGTCAAACCATTCCTGAACATTTTTTGCAATATGGCAGAACTCATTATCTCAGTGAAAGAGGTTACTGTCATCAGGTAATAATACCGTTTGCATGAAATGGTATTATTGGGATGCAGTAGTGTTCGTGACATCTACATAGATACTAGGACCCAAGATTTCCTAAGAGAGCATTGCCTCTGTGAATTTGCCGTCTTCACATAGCGCATCCTGGTATCATCTCATCCTCAGATTGTCGACACACAGACACTGATTTTCACATGATGTAAAAGAAAACCTGACTCATCACACTAGGACATCTTTTTCCATTATTGCAAGTTCACTTCTCATAATGAATGGCCAATATAAGTTCTTTCAGCAGTTAACAGGAGCAGCATGGGCACTCAGGATAAACAGGGCACACTCATCTGCTGAAGTGTGCAATGCACTGTATTTTCTGACACTTTTCTAATATAGCCAGCATTAACTTTTTCAGCAATTTGTGGTACAGTAGCTGTTGTATGGGATCTGACAAGTGTCTACCTGCTCACATAATGATATTCACTGCACCGATCTGTGGCTTTAAAAGGGAATCTGTCAGCAGGCTTTTGGTACCTTATTTGAGAGCAGCCTGATGTAAGCAAAGAGAAGCTGAATCCAATGATGTATCACTTACTGGGTGCAGCTGTTCGGATACAATCAGAGCTTTTAGATTTAGCAATGAAGCAGAGCTGAGAAAGCTAACCGCGCCCACACCAGGCTCTCTATCTAAAGTTTCTATAGACTGTGAGCTGTCTATCACAGGAGGGGGCGTGTCAGACCAGGTCTCACAATTACATAGCAAAAACCTGTGTACAGATTCCCTTTAATGTTACAGCTGGTCCACGTACAGTACAATATCTATTGTATGGTTGTATGTTTATATATTGTTTAAATCAATTAATATTTTAAAATCTGCCATGTTGTTTCTATCCTCTGATGGTAATTTTGTTTTAAAGGAGTTTTGCATTTTTTGAAAAGTGGACCTCAACCGATCAAATAGTAATAGAAAACAAAAACATCATACTCGCCCTACTTCAGTCCTGCACCGACTCCTCGAATCACTTTTGCTGCAGCCAATCACTAAACGCTCTCTGCTGATGACTGCACAAGCTCAGTGATTGGCTACATAGGTGATGTGCACTTTATTCATAACATCTCTGATGCAGCAAAAATTGACACCGGAAGCAACAGCTGGGAAGCCAGCGCTGACCGAGGGAGGATGAGTATTATCTCTACTTGTGTGGGGTTTTATTGTTTTTTTTTTTTTTTTATACTACCATCTGAATGCTTATAAAAGTGGAACACCCCTTATATGTATGTGTTAAGCTTAAAAAAAACCCACTATAACAAAAAGCAAAAATAAGACCATAGATCTCCTTAAGGTTACTAACAGCAGCCTGTAACATTTTCTGTCCCGCAATATTACAGTGGGCATTATAGGACATACAGTGGGTACGGAAAGTATTCAGACCCTTTAAATTTTTCACTTTTTGTTTCATTGCAGCCATTTGGTAAATTCAAAAAAGTTCATTTTTTTCTCATTAATTACACTCTGCACCCCATCTTGACTGAAAAAAACAGAAATGTAGGAATTTTTGCAAATTTATTAAAAAAAAGCTGAAATATCACATGGTCATAAGTATTCAGATCCTTTTCACAGTATTGAGTAGAAGCACCCTTTTGAGCTAGTACAGCCATGAGTCTTCTTGGGAATGATGCAACAAGTTTTTCATACCTGGATTTGGGGATCCTCTGCCATTCTTCCTTGCAGATCCTCTCCAGTTCCGTCAGGTTGGACGGTGAACGTTGGTTGACAGCCATTTTCAGGTCTCTCCAGAGATGCTCAATTGGGTTTAGGTCAGGGCTCTGGCTGGGCCAGTCAAGAATGGTCACAGAGTTGTTCTGAAGCCACTCCTTTGTTTTTTTAGCTCTGTTCTTAGGGTCATTGTCTTGTTGGAAGGTGAACCTTCGGCCAAGTCTGAGGTCCAGAGCACTCTGTAAGAGGTTTTCATCCAGGATATCTCTGTACTTGGCAGCATTCGTGTTTCCTTCAATTGCAACCAGTCATCCTGTCCCTGCAGCTGAAAAACACATCTATAGCATGATGCTGCCACCACCATGTTTCACTGTTGGGATTGAATTGGGTGATAAGCAGTGCCTGGTTTTCTCCACACATACCGCTTAGAATTATCACCAAAAAGTTCTATCTTCATCTCATTAGACCAGAGAATCTTATTTCTCATAGTCTGGGAGTCCTTCATGTGTTTTTTAGCAAACACTATGCGGGCTTTCATATGTCTTGCACTGAGGAGAGGCTTCCATCGGGCCACTCTGCCATAAAGGCCCGACTGGTGGAGGGCTGCAGTGATAGTTGACTTTGTGGAAGTTTCTCCCATCTCCCTACTGCATCTGTGGAGCTCAGCCACAGTGATCTTGGGGTTCTTCTTTACCTCTCTCACCCAGCTCTTCTCCCACGATTACTCAGTTTGGCTGGACGGCCAGGTCTAGGAAGACTTCTGGTGGTCCCAAACTTCTTCCATTTAAGGATAATGGAGACCACTGTGCTCTTAGGAACCTTGAGTACTGCAGAAATTCTTTTGTAACCTTGGCCAGATGTGTGCCTTGCCACAATTCTGTCTCTGAGCTCCTTGGCCAGTTCCTTACCTTATATAGACAGGTGTGTGCTTTTACAAATCAAGTCTTATCAGTTTCATTAAACACAGCTGGACTCCAATGACGGAATAGAACCATCTCAAGGAGGATCACAAAGAAATGGACAGCATGTGACTTAAATATGAGTGTCTGAGTAAAGGGTCTGAATACTTATGACAATGTGATATTTCAGTTTTGCTTTTTTTTTGTTTGTTTTCAGTCAAGATGGGGTGCAGAGCGTACATTAATGAGAAAAAAATTACCTTTTTTTGAATTTACCAAATGGCTGCAATGAAACAAAGAGTGAAAAATTTAAAGGGAATCTGTCACCCCAAAATTGCCATATCAGATAAAGATATGGCTGAATAGTGCGTCCCATAACAAAGCTAACGGTGGGTATCATATATCATGATACCCCCGTCTTCAGATCAAAATACCTTTGTAAACTTTGTTTTTTTCCCTGTCAATCATGGCAGTCAGGTCAGGAGGGCGGCGGTTTCCATGTCCTCACCCCCCCCCCGCTCCTCTGCATCCGTTGCGTATCGCCGTCTGTGAATCCCACAGACGGCGTTCAGCTTCCCGCAATTGCACAATTCAAATTCGGGCAGCGAATTGTCCTTGTCCCAGAAATGTCTGCTTGCCTTGGACAACTTCCGGGTCAAGTAAAGAACAGCGCATGCGCTGTACTGATTTTATGCTTTGCCCACTGTCGGGCAAAGCACACTGCGCATGCGCTGCCCGAATTTGAATTGCGCAATTGCGGGAAGCTGAACGCTGAATGCAGACGGTGATACGCAACGGATGCCGAGGAGCGGGGGGGGGGTGAGGACATGGAAACCGCCGCTCTCCTGACCTGACTGCCATGATTGACAGGGAAAAAAGCAAAGTTTACAAAGGTATTTTGATCTGAAAACGGGGGTATCATGATATATGATACCTTCTGATAGCTTTGTTATGGGACGCACTATTCAGCCATATCTTTATCTGATATTGCAATTTTGGGGTGACAGATTCCCTTTAAAGGGGTCGAATACTTTCCGTACACACTGTATAGATTGGAAGCACTGCACCATCTGGGTCTAGTTTGATGCACCCCCAGCAGACAGCCTGGAATACCTCTCGGAGCAAGGCACCTTGGCTCTGCCTATCCATCCCAAGTCATGAAAGTACCACAAGGTCCAGCTTATTAATTAAGCATTTATTGAAGCCAATATTCCAATCCACAAATACAGTACAGACCAAAAGTTTGGACACACCTTCTCATTCAAAGATTTTTCTGTATTTTCATGACTATGAAAATTGTAGAATCACACTGAAGGCATCAAAACTATGAATTAACACATGTGGAATTATACATTACACTTTACAAAAAAGTGTGAAACAACTGAAAATATGTCTTATATTCTGGGTTCTTCAAAGTAGCCACCTTTTGCTTTGATTACTGCTTTGCATGCAGAAAAGGTGAACGGATGGACTCTACATGCCTGGTTCCCACCGTGAAGCATGGAGGAGGTGGTGTGATGGTGTGGGGGTGCTTTTCTGGTGACACTGTTGGGGATTTATTCAAAATTGAAGCGGTGAGCGGTCCAGCTCACCCCAAACCATCTCGATTAGGTTCAGGTCTGGTGACTGTGGAGGCCAGGTCATCTGGCATAGCACCCCATCACTCTCCTTCTTGGTCAAATAGCCCTTACACAGCCTGGAGGTGTGTTTGGGGTCATTGTCCTGTTGAAAAATAAATGATGGTCCAACTAAACACAAACCGGATGGAATAGCATGCTGCTGCAAGATGCTGTGGTAGCCATCCTGGTTCAGTATGCCTTCAATTTTGAATGAATCCCCAACAGTGTCATCAGCAAAGCACCATCACACCTCCTCCTCCATGCTTCACGGTGGGAACCAGGCATGTACAGTCATGGCCAAAAGTTTTGAGAATGACACAAATATTATATTTTCACATGATCTGCTGCCCTTTGGTTTTTATGTGTGTTTGACAGATGTTTTTATCACAGACAGAAATATAATAATTGCAAACATATGAGTAACAAAAGCTTATATTGACAGTCAAGGTACTGCCACACTACACAATCCCGCTAGCGATCTCGTTAGCGTCGCATACTAATGAGATCGCTAGCGGGATTGTTTGTATATCGCTGAGTGCGGCTTAACTTAGCAATATCGTTAAGGACGCTATCGCGGTTAGCGATCTCCTTAACGACTTTAGCGGTACAAAAGTACCCCTAAATCGCTAAGAAAAGGTGCCACACTCAGCGATAATACTTACCCAGCGGGAGCGCCGACGATGAAATAGGGTCCGGAGCGATTCCAGCGACGAGCGAGATCACAGCAGGAAGCTCGTCGCTGGCAGCTGCCGCACACTACAACATCGCTAACGGGATCGCTAAATAGTGACGTTTTTTAGCGATCCCGTTAGCGATGTTGTTTAGTGTGGCATACCCTTCAGAATGAGTTAATGCAGCAAGTCAATATTTGCAGTGTTGACCCTTCTTCTTCATGACCTCTGCATGCTCTCAATCAACTTCTGGACCAAATCCTGACTGATAGCAGTCCATTCTTGCACAATCAATGCTTTCATTTTGTCAGAATTTTTAGGTTTTTGTTTGTCCACCCGTCTCTTGATGATTGACCACAAGTTCTCAATGGGATTAAGATTTGGGGAGTTTCCAGGCCATGGACCCAAAATCTCTATGTTTTGTTCCCTGAGCCATTTAGTTATCACCTTTGCTTTATGGCAAGGTGCTCCATCATGCTGGAAAAAGCATTGTTGATCCCCAAACTGCTCTTGGAGGGTTGGGAGAAGTTGCTCTTGGAGGACATTCTGGTACCATTTTTATACATGGCTGTGTTTTTAGGCAAGACTGTGAGAGAGCCGATTCCCTTGGCTGAGAAGCAACCCCACACATGAATGGTTTCAGGATGTTTAACAGTTGGCATGAGACAAGACTGGTGGTAGCGCTCACCTTGTCTTCTCCGAATGAGGCGTTTTCCTGATGTCCCAAACATCAGAGAAAATAACTTTACCCCAGTCCTCAGCAGTCCACTGCCTGTACCTTTTGCAGAATATCAGTCTGTCCATGATGTTTTTTCTGGAGAGAAGTGGCTTCTTTGCTGCCCTCCTTGAGACCAGGCCTTGCTCCAAGAGTCTCCGCCTCACAGTGCGTGCAGATGCACTCACACCTGCCTGCTGCCATTCCTGAGCAAGCTCTGCACTGCTGGTAGCCCGATCCCGCAGCTGAAACACTTTTAAGAGACGGTCCTGGTGCTTGCTGGTCTTTCTTGGGCGCCCTGAAGCCTTTTTGGCAACAATAGAACCTCTCTCCTTGAAGTTCTTGATAATGCGATAGATTGTTGACTGAGGTGCAATCTTTCTAGCTGCGATACTCTTCCCTGTTAGGCCATTTTTGTGCATTGCAATGATGACTGCACATGTTTCTTTAGAGATAACCATAGTTAACAGAAGAGAAACAATGATGCCAAGCACCAGCCTCCTTTTAAAGTGTCCAGTGGTGTCATTCTTACTTAATCATGACAGATTGATCTCCAGCCATGTCCTCATCAACACCCACACCTGTGTTAATGGAGCAATCACTGAAAAGAGGTTAGCTGGTCCTTTTAAGGCAGGGCTGCAATGATGTTGAAATGTGTTTTGGGGGATAAAGTTAATTTTCTAGCCAAATATTGACTTTGCAAGTAATTGCTGTTAAGCTGATCACTCTTTATAACATTCTGGAGTATATGCAAATTGCCATTAGAAAAAGTGAAGCAGTAGACTTTGTAAAAATTAATATTTGTGTCATTCTTAAAACTTTTGGCCATGACTGTAGAGTCCATCCGTTTACCTTTTCTGCGTGCAAAGCAGTAATCAAAGCAAAAGGTGGCTACTTTGAAGAACCTAGAATACACTATGTTCCAAATTATTATGCAAATGATATTTTTCTCTGATATTCCTAAGTGGTCGGTGCAAATGACAGTCAGTCTAATAAAAGTCTTCACCCGTTAGAGTATACATCGAATTTTATTGAAGAAACCTCTCAATGATAGCAGTATAATCTCCAAAATGGAAAAAAACTCAAAATGCACTGTTCCAAATTATTAGGCACAGTAGAATTTCTGAACATTTGATTTGTTTTAAAGAGCTGAAATTGCTCATTTGTGGAATTTGCAGCTTTAAGAGGTCACATTCACTGAACAAAAAAGCTACTTAACTCCAAAACATCCTAACAGGCCACGTTACATGTTAACATAGGAACCCTTCTTTGATATCACCTTCACAATTCTTGTATCCATTGAACTTGTGAGTTTTTGGAGAGTTTCTGCTTGTATTTCTTTGCATGAAGTCAGAATAGCCTCCCAGGGCTGCAGTTTTCATGTGAACTGCCTCCCACCCTCTCAGATCTTTTGCTTGATGATACTCCAAAGGTTCTCTATAGGGTTGAGGTCAGGGGAGTTTATCTCCTTCTATCCCATAGCAGCCAATGACTCTGAGGTATTCTTTGCAGCATGAGATGATGCATTGTCATGAATGAAGATGATTTTGCTCCTGAAGACACGTTTCTGCTTTTTATACCATGGAAGAAAGTTGTCAGTCAGAAACTCAATATACTTTGCAGAGGTCATTTTCACACCTTCAGGAACCCTAAAGGGCCCTACCAGCTGTTTCCCCATGATTCCGGCCCAAAGCATGACTCCTCCACCTCCTTGCTAACGTAGCAGCCTTGTTGGGACATGGTGGCCATCCACAACCATCCACTACTCCATCCATCTGGACCATCCAGGGTTGCTCAACACTCATCAGTAAACCAGACTGTTTGAAAATTAGTCTTCATGTATGTCTGGGCCCACTGCAACCGTTTCTGCTTGTGAGCACTGTTTAGGGGTGACCGAATAGTAGGTTTATGCACCGCAGCAAGCCTTAGAAAGATCCTACACCTTGAGGTTCGAGGGACTCCAGAGGCACCAGCAGCTTCAAATATCTGTTTGCTGGTTTGTAATGGCTTTGTAGCAGCTGCTCTCTTAATCCGATGAACTTGCCTGGCAGAAACCTTCCTCATTCTGTCTTTATCAGCACAAACACGTCTGTGCTCAGAATCAGCCACAAATCTCTTAACAGTACGATGATCAAGATTAAGTTTTTGGGAAATATCTAATGTTTTCATCCCTTGACCAAGGCATTGCACTATCTGATGCTTTTCAGCAACAGAGAGATCCTTTTTCTTTCCCATATTACTTGAAAACTCTGGCCTGCTTAATAGTGTGGAACATCCAGTTTTCCTTTTATTGGGCTCACATGCCAAACTAATTATCACAGGTATCTGAGATTGATTTCAGTTATCCAAAGAACCCTGAGACACAATACCATCAATGGGTTTCATTTACAAAAAAAAAACAAAAAACGCTATGACACTTAAAACCGATTTGCATAATAATTTGGAACATAGTGTATGTATAAGACATGTTTTCAGTTGTTTCACACTTTTTTGTAAAGTGTAATGTATAATTCCACATGTGTTAATTCATAGTTTTGATGCCTTTCAGTGTGATTCTACAATTTTCATAGTCGTGAAAATACAGAAAAATCGTTGAATGAGAAGGTGTGTCCAAACTTTTGGTCTGTACTGTACATTAAAGGGAACTTGTCACCCCCCCCCTGGCCGTTTTTAAGTAAAAAAGCCACCTTAAACAGCACTAATGCAGCAGTCTGGGAAGGTGGTCTTTTACTCCTGTGCCTCTGCAACGCTGAAATATTTAGTTTTATAAATCGGTCCCCATACCTTAATTGCGTCTAAGAGGCATGTCCTCTGCCCAGGACACATCCTCCCCCAGCCGTCCATCAAGGCTCTTCACGTCACCGTGCCTGCTCCTGCTTTTTTTTTACTTTCGTTTGGCGCCGGCGCTCTTGTATCAGTCCCGGGCATGCGCAGTGCGCGCTGCCCCGGAACTGTCACAAGACTCCAGCGCCTGCGTCGTAGCTTTTCCCCTGATCCCTGCCCGCATTGTGTTATTATGTATTCACACTGCGGGGCAGGAAATCTGGCGCCTGCGCAGTACTGCCCCCTTCTCCCAGACTCCCTCCACTTTCAGACAGCCTTCGGCGTCGGATGTGCTGACCGCCCAAAACTAGTTCAGCACATCCGACGCCGAAGACTCTCTGAAAGTGAAAGTGGAGGTACTGGAGGGAGTCTGGAAGAAGGGAGCAGTACTGCGCAGGCGCCAGATTTCCTGCCCCGCAGTGTGAATACATAATAACACACTGCGGGGAGGGATCAGGGGAAAGGCTACGACGCAGGCGCTGGAGTCTTGTGACAGTTCCCGGGCAGCGCGCACAGCGCATGCCCGGGGACTGATACAAGAGCGCAGGCGCCAGACACAAACGAAAGTTAAAAAAAAAAAAAAAACAGGAGCAGGCGCGGTGACGTGAAGAGCCTTGATGGACGGCTGGGGGAGGATGCGTCACGGGCAGAGGACATGCCTCTTAGACGCAATTAAGGTATGGGGACCGATTTATAAAACTAAATATTTCAGCGTTGCAGGGGCACAGAAGTAAAAGAGCCACCTTCACAGACTGCTGCATTAGTGCTGCTGAAGGTGGCTCTTTTACTTAAAAACGGCCGTGGGGAGGGGTGACAAGTTCCCGATTAAAACTATAGTCACCATTAAATTTTGAATGCACTTTCTGTTTTTAGTTTTTTGTGAAATCATAGTCTAAGACTAGAAACAAAAAGTGCATCCAACATTTTGCCTTCAATAAACGTGGACCTGGACCAGAGCCATTCTGTCTCACAGAGTCCTAGTGAGGGACTTCTGTGTCATTCATATGGCCTAGTAGGATATGTTTTCATGATGTCTTTTAGGTATTTAATGGTATTCTGTAACTTGTAATAGCACAAGGAAAATTCAATAGTAGAATCATTGTACCATAAATCAACTATTAAAATTGTGTCGCCATAGAAAATGTGACTATATAGGCCATGTACTGAAATGCTGTGTGTTTTTTACAAGCTGATTTTAGGCATACTTAGATTTGGCTTCGTAGCCATCTACCTGACTGAACCTTTGGTACGAGGATTCACAACAGCAGCAGCAGTTCATGTCTTCATATCTCAGCTGAGGTACCTCTTGGGAATAAACATTTCACGTTACAATGGACCACTAGCAGTCCTATATGTAAGTTGTTTCATCTTATTCTGTACTGTGATATGTTTTGGTGTAACAAGAATAGATCATTTATAGTTCATGATGCAGAATTATATTGTATTTTGTTGGGTATAGATTACAGCTGGTGAAAACCTTTAGTATTGTGACTTTGTGTGATGTTTTCGTATAATTTTATACCATTGGAATTTTAGTATTAGGATTTTGTTCTCCTTTTAGCTGATGCTTAAAATATTTACTAAAAAATTATAGAGTTTAACGCATAAGCTATCCATTTCCAGCAGGCTTCAAGAAACACTCAAATGGTATAGGACTCCATTCCTGCTGCATTGCGACCACCCAAAGCTCTTTAAAGCTGGAAATACAATTTGGAAAGGAGCACAGTGCCCCATATTGGGTGTGGATGCTGGACCTCTATCATTTCATTTGCTCTACCTCCATAACAAATACTCAAGCACTTTTATCTATGATCCCAAGGTTCATCCCATGGTCCATCCCACGGTCCATAATGAACATCAAGAAAAAAGGCCTTTTGCTCCATTTTATTATGGCATTAAGAATCTCAATCCCAAGCAAATGGAAAATTCCTTAACAGTATGCAGTGGAGGAAGCTTTGCACAAAACATAGAGAGCCAGAGAGCTATCAACTGATCAGATACTCAGCGATTTTAAGACATTGCATCTTTGGACGGAAGGGCTTGCATCCTGTCTCAGCTTGGGCAGTAGAGAATGATCTACCCTGCATTGCAGGCACCACATTTATTTTTTCCTTACACACTCTTCCTGTCCTTCATTTTCCCTTTTAGGCCAATATCACACATGGCAGGGCACTGAAAAGACAGACCACTATTTAATTTTTGGAGAGTAAATTTGGCTGTAATTGTGCATGCCATTTAGCATTTGCAGGGCCTCTGACACGCCAAAACCGCAGAGACCCCAGTGAATTAATCTAGGGGTGTATTGAACATTTTTAACCTAGAGATGATTAACAAAACTTAATAACATTTAGATGTGAAAACATAAAATTACATTTTTCTATTCGCCACGACATCACCCACTGAGAGAGGGGATCTGCCCCTAGAAACAGGAAACCTACAGAGATAAAAGGGGCGGTCCCCCTCACTCCCTCAGTTGGTTTCCTGTTCCTAAGGGAACCTGTAGAGAGAAAAGGTGAAGAGGATACCTGGGCTGTGAAGCCGCCTGTGCTGTCTCTGCGGGAACGGCAGGGGCTCCAGCGTCGGGGGAGACCTGTTTGTCAGCTCCCCCTCGGCTGGTGAAGACAGCGTGAGGCCAGGGTCCGGGCAGGGCCACCCTGGCTCATGTGGAGATCGCGGTGCGGCAGGATCGACCGTTAGTTGTCTGGGGGTTGTAGGGTGTGGACATCGGCTGCCCTGCTCCGCTGCAGGTCCCGGAGGGCGGCGCACAGCCGGTGGGAAAGAAAGCCGGCGTGCGCAGAAGGCCAGAGAAGGTCTCTCGCCCAGAAGTACTAGGCTCTGCTTTCGGGGGTGCCAGGGAGGCGGCGGTGTTGGCACAGTAGGTGCGGTTGGGGAGCCGTGCATGCGCTGAAGAAGGGGGGACGCCGAACCCGGAAGTGATGGGAACACTTCTGGGTGAAGAAGAAAAAAAAAAGGGGAGGCTGCATAAAAGTACTGGTTGTGGAAAAAGCATTTGACAATGTGAGGTGGTCATGGCTGGAACAGGTGCTAGATCATGTGGGTTTGCATGGAGCCCTTAGAAACTTTGTGCAGGTGCTGTACGTGAACCCTCATGCTAGGGTGAACACCCCGGGATTCTTATCAAGAGCGTTTCCTTTGTTAAAGGGAACCAGGCAGGGTTGCCCGATGTCACCTTTGTTATTCAATTTACCTATTGAACCACTGGCCAGACGTTTGAATGATGGTCGATGGTTTGAAGGGATCAAAGTGGGGGGAAGAGCATTGTGTTCGACATTGTTTGCTGATGATATTGTCCTGTTTATGAATAGGCCCAAAACACAACTGAGTGAAGTTTATAGCACAAATTGAGGGGTTCGGAAAATCGGCAGAATTCAGACTTAACAAAGATAAATGTGAAATATTCTTTTTGGGCGAAAAAAGAGAGGAGAGAGAGAGAGGCTCACAAAGTGACATTCCTATTGCCAGAAAAACAATTAAATACTTGGAAGTACTGGTGGGGAGGGATCCAAAAGCTTTATATTCCTTAAATTATTCCTCACTAATCGAATGTATAGAGAAAGAACTGCTGGGGTGAGCTAATCTTCCGCTGACCCTTTTGGGAAGAAATCATCTGATAAAAATGATGAGCTTTTCTAGGCTCCTTTACCCCATGCAGACAATCCCATTACTTCTCAAACATACAGACGTAAAAAGACTGACAAAGGCATTCTCTCACTTTTTGTGGAAGGGAAAGAGACCGGAGATTAACGCTAATAAATTTATGCTACCAACGGAGAGGGGGGGGGATCAGGCTACCAAACATTAGAGGCTATAACTTGGCTTGCATTTTGAGACATGCAATTGACTGGATTAGACAAACAAGTAGACATTCTGATTGGACGTTAGAAGCCGAATTCTGTAAGCCATGGGACCTGAGATCAATATTACATACATCCATACCAAATTTACCACCCAATCTTGAACACTCATTTCTATGTAGGGACACAGTTATGACCTGGAAGGCGGTTAGGAGAAAGTTTGGGCTAGCATGGAATATTTCGAAATTCATTAACATCTGGGCAAGCCCAGATTTCCCAAGGAGAGGGACAATGACCTGTTTAGAGAGTGGAGGGAGAAAGGGATAAGGACTTTAAGGAACTTGATGCATGATACAGAGCGGAGATGGATGACGTGTGGGGAAATAAGAGAGAAATATGATTTGCGCCCGTTTCAGACTCTACCGTATGAACAGATAAAGCATGGGATAATGAAGAAATTACCGTACTCAACATAAACAATGAATATGAGGTGAACCACTTTGACACAATTTTATTAAAGGACATCCGTGAGATTACCATTTCAGGTCTCTATAGGGATTTGAGAGAAGCATTAGTTCCCAACATACCAGGGAAAATTTTAGAGGGATGGGCAAAGCAGTTGGGAGACCAAGAAGGGGAAGAAAAAATCTTGAAAGGGTGGTTGGAGATGAGGAAGAAGATAGTAAACGAAATCTGGAGAGACACTCAATATAGACTTATACATAGGGCTATATATGGTTTCAATTTTTTGAACATTAGACAACAAGACAAACTGATGAAATGTTCGAAATGTGGTACGGAAAGAACGGACTTATATCATGGGATTTGGCAGTGCGGAAAAACAGAGATTTTGGAAGCAAGTTCAGGGGTTGGTTCGAACAATCTCCATAGGAACATGGAGCTGGAACCAATGGCTTGGCTATTCCATTATCATCATCAGGAGGGAGGGGATAAAGAAGGGGGTACAATACCATCTCTCTTCCACGATATAGTCATGATAAGTAAAAGGGCAATTCTCCGGAAATGGTTGGTGAGAGAAATTCCCTCGAGAGAAGAGGTGATAAACCAGATGAAAAAAAACGCTCATGCTAGAGAAAGTGGTGGTGGAGAGGAGCAAGGAAAGATCGACAGCAATTTTTTTCAGTAAATGGAGAAAGTTCATAAGTGGTATATGCTCAGGAGATGAAATAAGACAAATAATGTTAACATGTGTATCTACTGAATGGTACATGAAGGAAGATCTGTTAGGATCCCTAGGTAAGCTGAAAATATAGGGGAGGTTCCAAGGCCGGGTCGCATGGGGAGTGGGAGGGAAGGGGGGAAGGGTTAGGGTTGTTAAGTAAGGTTGGATTTAAGACATAGGAAACTGTTGAAGGTTGGGAGGAGGAAAATAGGAAGGAAGACTATATAAGGAGGAGGAGGTGATAGAGGCAAACTGGAAGGATTTTGTGAATTTAGTGAGATTCCTTGATAGTTATTACGGTGTTTGATATATTTTTATATGCTAACACTTATCCTTTCTATTATACAATTTGTATATTGTATGCAAGAAAATCAATAAAAAGTTGGTTTACAAAAAAAAAAAAAAAAAGGCACCGGTTGTAGGCTCACTGGTGTGCAGTGATGTCGTCCGCAAATGACCCCGCAATGCACCCACATGATGAGGTGATGGTGCTGCTGCACAGCAGCAAGAAGAGTGGCAGTGGACGCTCCGGGCAGAGTGGCTCCACGGACAAAAGTGGTAAGAGACAGGTGTCATGTGTGCATTACCACGAAGATCGTCGCGGTTGCACATTTTGACTTCTCACAGCTGAGTTGCTGTTTCTTTGTGTTTGGCAGCTAGGGAGTTAATTCTGTCTGTGCTCGGTGCTGGGACTGGGTGCAGTTTCTCCCGGCTGCAATTGATTATTTGTTGATTGGTTTCCTTTAAATTCCTGGTTGTCTGCTTTGGGAGTTGCCAGTGAAATCCTTCATGCAGACCACAGATAGGAATGAATCTGTATAGACTTAAGTTGAGAGCTCCTTAGCTGTTTTAAGCTCAACTTGCTTAGAGTTTATTCCCCAGACCATTTATGTTCCTTCGGTGTTTGAGTGTGTATGCAAGTGAGTGCTATCCTGTCTGTCTTATATGTCTAATCTGTGTATTTAGCTGAGATCAGCCCATATCCCTTTGGTGGTAATCAGGATCCTTCTTAGGACTGATTACAGGGTTCAGGGTCTGACAGGAGACAGGGTTAGGCTGGAGACTTGGACCTCTGAACCATTATCAGTACCTCCAAGGTAAGGGATTAGTTAGGACCCCAGTGCAGGGTCAGGTTATACCCGGTCCTCCTCTTTCCTGTTACAGCTCATCCAGTCCTCAAGATTAACCCTGAGTTCAACTATATCGTTTCTGCACATCTAGTCCTCAAGATTAACCCTAAGTTCTGCAGAGATTGTGTCAGGTAAATCTATTTTATACTTATATTCTGATGTTGCTAAACTATATAATGTATAGAGTGTGGTTCCTGTATAAATAGTTTACTGACATTGTATTCATATCATTAGACAGCGTGACATTTTCACTGGCCAAAAAAAATTATCTCTAGTTACCATGGATCCAGTAGCCCAGCTGGCTCTGCAGTTGCAGGGATTATCCATGGAGCTGACGGACATTAAGTCCAAAGTTTTGTCTCCCCTGGAGCAAACCAGAGTTGAACCTAAAGTAGCTCTTCCAGATAGGTTCACTGGTGGGCGAGACAAATTTTTTACCTTCGGGAGGCATGTAAATTGTATTTTCGGCTTCGGCCGCGATCATCAGGGAGTGATGAGCAGAGAGTGGGAATTGTTATCTCACTTCTTCAAGGGGACCCTCAATCCTGGGCATTTTCCCTTCCTCCGGGATCCCCGGCTCTACAGTCTGTAGATCAATTTTTTACTGCTCTGGGATTGGTATATGATGACCCAGATCGGGTCTCTCTTGCTGAGACCAAATTACGTAAGTTACAGCAGGGAGATCGTCCGGCGGAGGAATTTGCTTCTGACTTTCGTAGATGGGCCACGGATACTCAGTGGAATGACCCAGCTCTTAGGAGCCAGTTTTGTCATGGGCTTTCTGACAAATTAAAAGACGTTTTGGCTCAGTATGAGTCTCCTCCTTCTCTGGAGGCTGCTATGGCCCTAGCTATCCGTACTGATAGACGGCTTCGGGAGAGGGGTGAGGTAACTCCACTCCCTGTTGTTTCTCCACCTACTACTAAAGTCCCTTATGTTGAGGTTCCCTTGTCGGTTCGGATGAGCCTATGCAGTTGGGAGGGACATCTTTTCGTAGTAGGGGATTGGCGGCACGCCGCAGGACTAGAAGGTGTTTTTTCTGTGGGAAAGAGGGACATTTTGTTGGAGAATGTCCATCCCGTGTCTTGTTAAGTAAAAAGTCGCCGGAAAACTGCTAATCCCAGGTTGTGTGGTGGACGACAACCTGGGAGTATGTATTTCATCCGCCGGTTCTTCTCAGTTCCTTGTACCAGTGGAGGTGGTGGTTGGTACTAGAGTGAAGAGATTGTCTGTTCATTGGATAGTGGTTCTGGGGCTAATCTGGTTGATGCTCAGTTTGCTCAGGCTCAAGGTATGCATCTGAGTGTACTGGTCAAACCGATCCCTATTTTCTCCATTGACGCCAGGCCTCTCGGCCAAGGTAGCTTTGTTCATGAGGTTCATAACATTGATGTCATGGGTGTATCGCCACAAGGATCGTCGCGATTACACACTCTGACATTTTCACCGGCCATACAAAAGATTCTCTCCAGCTGTCATGGATCCAGTAGCCAGCTGGCCCGGCAGTTGCAGGGGTTGTCCATGGAGTTTGCAGACATTAAGTCCAAGGTTTTGTTCCCCCGGAGCAAACCAGATCTGAACCTAAGGTTGCTCTCCCGGACAGGTTCACTGGTGGGCGGGACAAATTTTTTACTTTCCGGGAGGCATGTAAATTGTACTTTCGGCTGCGGCCTCGGTCATCTGGGAGTGAAGAGCAGAGGGTGGGAATTGTTATCTTTCTCTTACAAGGGGACCCTCAATCTTGGGCGTTCTCTATTCCTCCAGGCTCCCCAGATCTCCAGTCAGTGGATCGATTTTTTACTGCCCTGGGTCTGGTATATGATGATCCGGATCGAGTTTCCCTTGCTGAAACAAAGTTGCGTAAAATACGGCAAGGAAATCGTCCAGCGGAGGAATATTCTTCTGAGTTCCGTAGATGGGCAACAGATACTCAGTGGAATGACCCAGCTCTTAGGAGCCAGTTTTGTCAAGGGTTGTCTGACAAATTAAAAGATGTGTTGGCTCAGTATGATTCTCCTCCATCACTGGAGGCTGCTATGGCCCTCGCTATTCGCATGGATAGACGAATTCGGGGAAGACGCGAGGTAACTCCACCTCCCGTGATGACTCCACCTACTACTAAAGTCCCTTATTTTGAGGTTCCCTGGTCTGTTCTGAGGAACCCATGCAGTTGGGAGGGACATCTTTTTGTAGGAAGGAATTGGCGGTGCACCGCAAGACTAGAAGGTGTTTCTTTTGCGGGAGAGAGGGACATTTTGTTGGGGGGTGTCCATCCCGGGCCTCTTCGAGCAAAGGAGTTAACCTGGGAGTGTGTATTTCGTCCCCAAATCCCTCTCAGTTTCTCGTGCCTGCGGAGGTGGTGATTGGTACTAGAACTGAGAGGATTTCTGTTTTTCTTGATAGTGGGTCCGGGGCTAATCTGGTGGACGCTCGGTTTGCCCAGGTGCATGGTATGCAACTGAGTGTATTGGCCAAACCGGTCCCTATAGTCTCTATTGATTCTAGACCTCTCGGTCAAGGTAGCTTGGTACAAGCTGTTCATAACATAGATCTTCGAGTAGGGGCAAGACATAAAGAGCAATTGTCTTGTTATGTGTTGGAGGGTCTACCTACTCCTATTGTGTTGGGACTTCCTTGGTTGGCTAAACATAACCAGTGATTGATTGGCAATCCGGAAAGATAAGCCAGTGGGGTGAATTTTGCAGGAATAACTGCATGAGCACGGTCATCGGTGCGGTTGTGCCTAGGACTTTGTCTCCTTTTCTGGAGGACTTTGGGGAGATGTTCTCAGAGGAGGGGTGTAAAGAGTTACCTCCTCATCGCGCATATGACTGCTCAATAAAGTTGCTTCCTGATGCCTTATCTCGTACTTTCCCAGGGGCCGGGAAGACAGATGATCCGGTTCCTATTCCTCAGGAGGGAGTTGTAGTGTCAGCTGTATGCTCTGAGCTTGAGGGGGAGGTATTGGGGGCTCAGGGGGACGCCCCGGTGGGACTTCCAGGGAGACTGATAGTTCCAGATCGGTTAAGACTGAAGGTTACGGGGAACCGTTACAAACGGATGGCTGATAGGGGGAGAGTTTCTGGTCTAGATCTGAAGGTGAACGATCTAGTTTGGTTGTCTACCAGGAATATAAAACTTAAAGTTTCCTCCTGGAGGTTGGGTCCCAGATTCATCGGGCCGTACAGGATCAGTTCCATAATTAATCCTGTGGCATTTCGTCTGGACCTCCCTCCTACGTTTAAAATTCATAATGTGTTTCACAAGTCATTACTTAAAAAGTATGTGGCACCAGTCATACCGTCACCTCTACCTCCGCCTTCAGTGGTGGTCAATGATAACGTGGAATTTCATGGGTCGAAAATCATTGACTCACGTCTCAGTCGCCGATCCCTTCAGTACTTGGTTCATTGGAGGGGGTATGGTCCTGTGGAGAGGATGTGGGTCCCTGCGTCTGATGTTAACGCAGATCGATTGGTTCGGACCTTTCACACAACTCACCCGGGCAGACCTGGCCCTGAGGGTCCGGAGTCCCTCGTAGAGGGGGGGGTACTGTCATGGGTGTATCGCCACAAGGATCGTCGCGATTACACACTCTGACTTCTCACAGCTGAGTTGCTGTTTCTTTGTGTTTGGTAATGAGGGAGTTAATTTTACCTAGCTCTTTGCTAAGACTAGGTCCAGCCTCGCCCGGCTGCTTTTGATTATGTTCTAATTAGATTCCTTCATATACCTGCCAGTCTGCTTGTTAGATGCCGGTGAAAGCCTTTATGTAGTCTAGCAGACTGGATCGGTTCTGAGAATACTTAAGCTAAGAGCTCCTTAGTTGTTTTTACTCTTATAGCTTATAGTTTATCTCTGAGACCTTAGGTGTTCCTACTGTGTGTGAGTGTTGTATGTAAGACTTTATTTACTTTATTTCTTGTCTTTCTTGTATGTCTTTCTGTTCATTAACCGTTACCTGTTCATTCCCTTTGGTGGTAATCAGGGTCCTTCTTAGGACTAGATTACAGTTGGCAGGGATTGATAGGAGACAGGGTTTACGCTGGTGGCCTGGACCTCTGTACCTTTAACAGTACCTCCAGGTAGAGGGATTAGTTAGGACCCAGTTTAGGGTCAGCATAGACCCGGTCACCCTCTAGCCGGAGACAGCGTATAACGGATTCCGTATTGACCCACTGGACTTTCTGTCAGGTAATTCTATGTTATCATATATCTATGCGTATGTTATATTGTATGTTGCCCTTTTGATATAGATTACTGTCATCACATATATATATATCTGCTATACAGCGTGACAATTGACCTTCGGGTAGGGGCAATACATAGGGAACAATTATCTTGTTATGTGTTGGAGGGTCTACCTACTCCCATTGTGTTGGGACTTCCTTGGCTGGTTAAACATAACCCTGTGATTAATTGGCAGTCCAGAGAGATAAGCCAATGGGGTGAGTTTTGCAAAAGCAACTGCATGAACACAGTCATCAGTGCGGTCGTGCCTAGTACATTGCCTCCTTTTTTGGAGGATTTTGGGGATGTTTTCTCTGAGGAGGGGTGTCGGGAGTTGCCTCCTCATCGCGTGTATGACTGCTCTATTAATCTACTTCCTGATGCTAAGTTGCCTAAAGCTAGGTTGTATAATCTTTCTGGTCCTGAAAGACAGGCTATGAAAGATTATATTTCTGAAAGTCTGGCCAAAGGGCATATTAGACCTTCATCTTCCCCTGTGGCCGCGGGGTTCTTCTTTGTGAAGAAAAAAGATGGAGGCCTACGCCCTTGCTTGGATTTCCGCGAACTTAATCGGATTACTGTTCGAGATCCGTATCCACTTCCTCTTATTCCTGATCTCTTCAATCAAATTGTTGGCGCCAAATGGTTCTCTAAATTGGATCTCAGGGGGGCGTATAATCTGATTAGGATAAAAGAGGGGGATGAGTGGAAAACGGCGTTTAACACGCCGGAGGGACATTATGAAAACCTGGTCATGCCTTTTGGTCTGACTACTGCTCCAGCAGTATTCCAACATTTTGTTAATGACATTTTTCGTCACCTTGTGGGGGTGTTTGTGGTCGTATATTTGGATGACATTTTAATTTACTCGCCAGATCTTGTGTCTCACCAGGAGCATGTGAGACAGGTGTTGCAGATCTTGCGAGACAATAAACTATACGCCAAACTGGAGAAGTGTGTTTTTGCCGTACAGGAACTTCAGTTTTTGGGTTTTTTGGTGTCAGCCTCCGGTTTCCGGATGGACCCTGAAAAGGTGAGAGCAGTGCTTGAATGGGATCAGCCAGGGGATCTTAAGGCTCTGCAGCGTTTTTTGGGGTTTGCTAATTACTACCGGAAATTTATTTGTAATTTCTCGTCTGTCGTCAAACCTCTCACTGACATGACAGAAAAGGGACGGATTTTTCTAAGTGGTCGGACAAAGCTTGCCAAGCCTTTTCCTCTTTGAAGGGATGTTTTGCTTCGGCACCCGTTCTCATCCAACCAGATGTATCTCAGCCGTTCATTGTGGAGGTGGACGCGTCTGACGTAGGAGTGGGTGCTATATTGTCCCAGGGTCCGTCCCCTGGTAAATGGCATCCGTGCGCTTTCTTTTCTAAGAAATTGTCGTCCGCCGAAAGGAATTATGATATCGGCAATAGGGAACTTTTGGCCATTAAATTGGCTTTTGAAGAATGGCGTCACTTTTTGGAGGGGGCAGTCCACCCGGTCACCGTTATTACTGATCACAAGAACCTGCTGTATTTAGAATCCGCTAAGCGTCTGAATTCCAGACAAGCTCGATGGTCGTTGTTTTTTACCAGGTTTAATTTTGTCGTCACTTATCGTCCGGGGTCTAAGAATGTAAAGGCTGATGCCTTGTCTCGCAGTTTCCCAGGGGCCGGGAAAACGGACGACCCGATTCCTATCCTTCAGGAGGGGGTGGTAGTGTCGGCTGTATGTTCTGAGCTTGAGGAGGAGGTGTTAGTGGCTCAGGGGGACGCCCCTGCAGGACCTCAGGGAGACTGTTTGTCCCGAATTAGTTGAGACAAAAAGTTATTGAGGCACATCATAATTCTGCTTTAGCAGGACATCCAGGGAGTAAGGCTACTTTAGATCTCCTTTCCCGCCGATTTTGGTGGCCTAACGCTAATAAAGATGTTATAACTTTTGTCGTGTCCTGTGGGGTTTGTGCTCGCTCTAAAACTCCTCATACCCGTCCGTCTGGGACCCTTTTACCCTTGAAACTTCCGGAGCGTCCATGGACTCATTTATCTATGGACTTCATTACGGACCTTCCTCCGTCGTCTGGGAATACTGTCATACTGGTGGTTGTTGACAGGTTCAGTAAGATGGCACATTTCGTTGCTCTTCCTGCACTCCCTAATGCTAAAACTCTGGCGCAGGTGTTCATTAGGGAGATCGTGAGACTTCATGGGTTGCCTTCTGATGTGGTGTCAGATAGGGGGTCTCAGTTTGTGTCCAAATTTTGGAGGGCATTTTGTTTACGTCGGGGGATGCAATTGTCGTTTTCCTCGGCTTTTCATCCACAGACCAATGGTCAGACAGAGCGTCTGAATCAGAGTTTAGAGACATATCTCCGGTGTTTTGTATCGGAGAACCAGGAGGACTGGTCTTCTTTCTTGCCTCTGGCAGAGTTCGCTCTTAACAACAGGCGGAGCGAGTCCACTGGTAAGTCCCCGTTTTTTGGGGCATATGGTTTTCATCCCCAGTTTTGTACTTTCAATGGGGGGGGTCCTTCTGGGGTTCCTGAGGAGGAGCGTTTCTCGTCGTCACTTGCTTCTGTGTGGCGAGGTGTATTGAATAATTTGAGTACGATGGGGAACCGTTACAAACGTATGGCTGATAGGAGGAGAGTTTCTGGTCCAGATCTGAATGTGAACGATCTGGTATGGTTGTCTACCAGGAATATAAAACTTAAAGTGCCCTCCTGGAAACTGGGTCCCAGATTCATCGGGCCGTACAGTATCAGTTCCATAATTAATCCTGTGGCATTTCGTCTGGAACTCCCTTCTACGTTTAAAATTCATAATGTGTTCCACAAGTCATTACTTAAAAGGTATGTGGCACCAGTCATACCGTCACCTCTACCTCCTCCTCCAGTGTTGGTCAATGGTAATTTGGAATTTCAAGTATCAAAAATCATTGACTCTCGTCTGAATCGCCGGTCCCTTCAGTACTTGGTGCATTGGAAGGGGTATGGTCCGGAGGAGAGGACGTGGGTCCCTGCGTCTGATGTTAAAGCAGATCGTTTGGTTCGGACCTTCCACAGAACTCACCCGGGCAGGCCTGGCCCTGAGGGTCCGGAGGCCCCTCGTAGAAGGGGGGGTACTGTCATGTGTGCATTACCACGAAGATCGTCGCGGTTGCACATTTTGACTTCTCACAGCTGAGTTGCTGTTTCTTTGTGTTTGGCAGCTAGGGAGTTAATTCTGTCTGTGCTCGGTGCTGGGACTGGGTGCAGTTTCTCCCGGCTGCAATTGATTATTTGTTGATTGGTTTCCTTTAAATTCCTGGTTGTCTGCTTTGGGAGTTGCCAGTGAAATCCTTCATGCAGACCACAGATAGGAATGAATCTGTATAGACTTAAGTTGAGAGCTCCTTAGCTGTTTTAAGCTCAACTTGCTTAGAGTTTATTCCCCAGACCATTTATGTTCCTTCGGTGTTTGAGTGTGTATGCAAGTGAGTGCTATCCTGTCTGTCTTATATGTCTAATCTGTGTATTTAGCTGAGATCAGCCCATATCCCTTTGGTGGTAATCAGGATCCTTCTTAGGACTGATTACAGGGTTCAGGGTCTGACAGGAGACAGGGTTAGGCTGGAGACTTGGACCTCTGAACCATTATCAGTACCTCCAAGGTAAGGTATTAGTTAGGACCCCAGTGCAGGGTCAGGTTATACCCCGGTCCTCCTCTTTCCTGTTACAGCTCATCCAGTCCTCAAGATTAACCCTGAGTTCAACTATATCGTTTCTGCACATCTAGTCCTCAAGATTAACCCTAAGTTCTGCAGAGATTGTGTCAGGTAAATCTATTTTATACTTACATTCTGATGTTGCTAAACTATATGTTGTATAGAGTGTGGTTCCTGTATAAATAGTTTACTGACATTGTATTCATATCATTAGACAGCGTGACAACAGGAAAGCAGGTCAAACCACGTCTCAAGCTGTGCCTCCGTCTCCGCAACCGGTGCCATGTTGACCAGCTTCTCTGGGTGAGTGTTACCAACCACAACTATTCAGCTTATAGCCACTTCCTTCTGTCTGTATACCCCTTCAGGTTAAAAGGACAGTAAAATCAAAGCACAAGGAATGTGCCCTCTGTTCCTCTTCCTGACGGCTACCCCAAGAGGCTTTGTCAGATCTGTATGGGGCATACCCTGCAAGAGGAGTCCTCAGTTAGAACAGAGGACATTAGGCTCATGATTAGGGAGGAACTCCAGGCACTTAGTTCCAGTAAAGTGAAAAAGCAGAGGCCCGACAGGGAATATGCCTTCCCCATGTCCAGCTCATCCTCGGACAGTGGCGAGCTTGAATCAGATTCTTCCCAGGAGTCCTCCTCCTCAGAGGAGGAAGGCCGCACTTGTTTCCCGATCGATAGTATTAATAACTTAGTTAAATCGGTCCAGGGAACTATGGGGTTGGCTGATATTAGAGAACCCAGGACAGCACAAGACATCATGTTCGCAGGCCTCTCTCAAAAAAAAAATGGCGAACATTCCCGGTGATACCAGCAGTGAAAGAGCTAATTAAGAAAGAATGGGAGAAGCAGGGACAGCGAGGATTCCTTCCCTCAGCATCCAAACTGCGGTACCCCTTTGACAATGAGGAGTTAACCTCTTGGTCAAAGGTTCCCAAGGTTGACGCAGCTGTGGCATCAACCTCACGGCTCTCTTCCTTGCCAGTAGAGGATTCAGGAACTCTAACCGACCCCTTGGATCGTAAGGCGGATACAATCCTTAAAAGATTCTGGGAGTCATGTACGCGGGCCTTCAGGCCAGCGATATCAGCCACTTGCGCCGCAAGTTCTATGCTGGTGTGGTTGGATGAGCTGGAAGAAAGCATTAAGAGTGGATTGTCTAGAGACAAGTTACGGTCCTCTATCCCTCTTATTAAAGGAGCAGCAGCCTTCCTGGCAGACGCCTCAGTTGATTCCCTGCGTCTAGCGGCCAGATTAGCGGGATTGACCAATGCCGCCCGTCGAGCCTTATATTTAAAGGGCTGGAGAGGTGATGCGCAGGCTAAAGCAAAACTCTGTGCTATACCATTCCAGGGTGAGTACCTGTTTGGCACAGTGCTTGACGAGATACTCACCAATGCGGACAAAAGAATGAAGGGGTTCTCTAACGCATATGTTCCGTCCTATAGGAGGGCTTTCAGAAAACAGCCTTTCGGCGGAAAAAGGGCCTATGAGAACCAGAAGCACTGGAACAGCAGAGAGGCCAATCAGAGAGGTGCTCTATTTGGCGAACCTTCCTACAAGCGCCGAGACAAGTTCCGCTAACCCCAACCCACCGGTGGGAGGCACTTTATCATTTTTCAGCCAACAATGGAAGACAATAACATCTAATCCCTGGGCCATTAGCCTCGTATCATCTGGCTTGAGGTTAGTTTGCCCGGGTCCCCCCGGACTCCTAAATATTGACTTCTCCAAGGGCTCATGTTCAGCAGGAGGCTCTGGAGTCAGAAATTAGGTTTCTGTTAGCCAAGCATGTGCTGGTGGAGGTCTCGGCGAACCAGAGGGGCAAGGGATTTTACTCTCCCTTATTTCTGGTCTCAAAGCCTGATGGTTCCTACAGAACTATAGTTAATTTAAGGAAATTGAACGGCTTTCTGCGGTCTCATACCTTCAAAATGGAGTCCATACGCTCAGAAATTAAACTTTTGTTTCCTAGTTGCTTCATGGCGGTTCTGTAGCTGAAGGATGCATACTATCATCTGCCAATACATGCCATGCATCAGCAGTATCTTCGAGTGGTGGTCACTCTGGAAGGCTGTGTCCACCATCTTCAGTTTGTGGCAGTGCCCTTCGACTTATCCATGGCTCCCCGAGTTTTCACCAAGTTAATGTTAGAGGTGATGGCGTATGTACAGTTAAAGGGCACCTTAATAGTACCATACCTGGATGATTTCCTGGTGATAGGACACTCCGTCTCCCAATGCGAACATCGACTAGCTGATGCAATTTCATTTTTGCTGGCTTTGGGATGGCTGATCAACTGGACCAAATCCAGATTGCTCCCGGTAACTCGGCAGCCGTTCCTAGGTCTCCATCTGGACTCTGTAAGTCAAAAATGTCTCCTCCAGAGACAAAGATGTTGACGATAATAAATAAAGTAAGTTTAGCAATGGACAATCCTAAGATGTCCCTGAGGAAGGCTATGTCCCTTCTCGGCTCCCTTACATTGTGTATTCCTGCAGTGCAGTGGGCCCAGTTCGACACCAGACACTTGCAGCAACTTATCCTGGAAGAGGAAGAGGGATTGGAGGGCGAAGTATCCCTGTCACCGGAGGTAGTTAAATCCCTGTCATTGTGGCTGGACCAGGGCTATCTCTCTACAGGAGTTCCGTGGGTACTAAGACCCTCAGAAGTGATTAATACGGATGCCAGTCCCTTCGGTTGGGGCTTATTTAGGGGAAAGAATAATCCAAAGGCAATGGTCCATAGGTGAGGCTGACGACTCTTCTAATTTGAGAGAGTTAAAAGCGATTGATCATGCTATACGTGAATTCCTTCCACAGCTGCGAGGATCTCATGTAAGAGTTATATCGGACAACGCCACCTCCGTCGCATATTTAAATCATCAAGTAGGAACATGGTCAGAAACTCTGATGTCTACCGCAGAGAGAATCCTGCAGATTGCCGAAACACACCTTTTGTCCCTATCAGCCCTCCACATCAAGGGAGTAGACAACTTCAGAACAGACTTCCTCAGTCACCATACCCTGAGTCAGGGGGAGTGGATGCTCAGCCGCCGTATCTTCAAGAAAATAACAGCTTTATGGGGTCTTCCGGAAATAGATCTGTTTGCTACAAGGACCAACAGACAGGTCGAAAAGTTTGCTTCCCTACACAGAGCGGGCCGACCGGATATGCTCGACTTTCTTCAATCCCCATGGGCTTTTCGACTAGCATATGCCTTCCCCCCGATGATAATCCTCCCAGTGGTTATCAGAAAGATAAGGGAGGAGAGGGCGAATGTAATCCTGATCGCTCCATTTTGGCCCAAGAGGCCGAGATTTTCATGGCTCAGAGCCATGTCTTTGTCAGACCTCTGGATAATCCCGTGGGATCAGGATCTGCTCTCTGAGACCCTTCCTTCATCCTCGAATGAAGGGTCTACGCCTGACGGCATGGAACTTGCAGTTTCTGAGACTAAGGGGATTCTCATCTAATTTAATTAATATCCTTCTGCACAGTAGAAAGGAGGCCACGACCAAAGATATACACCAAGGTGTGGAGGAAATTTTTTAGCTTTTACACAGGGGCCTTCTCTAGTGAGGTACCTATCCCTTCTGTCTTGGAATTCCCCAGAAAGGTCGGGAATTGGGGTTGTCAGTAAATAACTTTAAAGGTTCAGATATTGGCCCTGGGCGCTCTGTATAGCTATAATATCGGTGGAGACATATGGGTAGCTAGGTTTGTTTCAGCATGTAAGCGAGCAGATCCAGTACATATTGCTCGAGTACCGCCCTGGGACCTGAACCTATTTCTCGATGCGTTAACTGGGGCCCCATTTGAACCCTTACACTTCGCTTCAATAAAATGTGTGTGTTAAAGACAGTCTTGTTAGTAGCCTTAGTGTCAGCAAGAAGAATGAGTGATATCCAAGCTCTGTCAGTGGATCTCCCCTTCCTGTCAATATTCCATGATAGGGTAGTATTAAAACCAGACCCTACTTACCTCCCTAAGGTTTCTACCAAATTCCATAGATCCCAGGAGATTTTTCTGCCCTCCTTTTATGATAACCCTACAACACTTGAAGAGGAAAAATTTCACACCTTAGATGTGAGGAGAGCTGTCCTAAACTATATAGATAGGACTCGATCCTAGAGGCAGAGCAGGGCTCTGTGTGTCTTTTCATTGCCACAGGTAAGGGGCTGGAGTCACAAAGGGCATGCTATCCTGTTGGATCAGAGATGCAATCGGTCTGGCCTACTCTTCAAAAGATGAAAGCCCTCCGGATGGGATAAAAGCACATTCCGCACGGGCTATGGCATCCTCCTGGACTGAGAAGGCTGACGTTCCGATTGACCTCATGTAAGGCCGCAACTTGGTCCTCACCATCTACCTTCTACAGTCACTACAGGCTTGACCTATCTTCATCCTCTGACTTAGTCTTCGGTAGATCGGTTCTTAGCACGGTGGCCCTCCCAGGTGATCATCTCTGAAAATCTCTCAGTGAGTGCTGTCGTGGCGAATAGAAAAAAACGATTACTTACCGGTAATGCTCTTTTATAGAGCCCACGACAGCACCCACTCACTTCCCTTCCTTATGTTATGGTGGCACGAGGTTTCACTCTGAGTGGTGACGGGTTAGACATATATAAATTTATAGGTTGAGATGTAAATATGTAAATACTTTAAATGGCTGGCGGAGCAATGAACTAAGGCTTGTTTGGCGGTTCCTCTCATTCTTGGTAATCCAACTGAGGGAGCGAGGGGGACTGCTCCTTTTATCTCTGTAGGTTTCCTGTTCCTAGGGGTGGATCCCCTCTCTGTGGGTGCTGTCGTGGGCTCTATAAAAGAGCATTACCGGTAAGTAATCCGTTTTTTTTTCCACTAAAATACTTTTTAGCACCAAATTTATAATTTCCAAGATGGATAATAGGAGAAAATGGACCCCATAATTTGTTATGCAATTTCTCCCTAATTTTTGGAATTCGTAGTTGGATACCATGTTGCATTTGCAGAACCCCTGCCCATTTGGCAAACTAAGGCCTCTTTCACACTTCTGTCGCTTGACGTCAGTTAAAATCCGCCAAAGTGTGAAAATGGCGGATCCGCCAAAAAAGGTGAAAAACGGATGCAAACTGATCCGTTTTTTGACGGATCCGCCATGAACTTTTCAACCCGGAAAAAATGCAGGTATGCATGTCTGGCACACAGAGAGAGAGAGAGAATTTGACGTTGGCCTCAACATTTTAATTTACACACGGGGTAATAGAAGAAAATAGGACAATTCGTTAAGCAATTTTTACTGAATGTGGCAATAAGTGTGTGGTTTTACACTACTGTTTGAGCACACGGCAGGGATCAGGTGGGAAGGAGCACTTATTGGCTTTTAGAACGCAGATTCCGTTTGAATATATTGTGGACACCATTAGCATAACCCCTGAGGTGCCAGAACAACAGAAACCCCAACAAGTGACCTAATATTGGAAACGTCACAGCTAAAGGAATCTAGCAGTTTAGTGAGTATTTTGAACCCACAATGTCTCACAGAATTGTATAACATTGGAATGTGGAAATATAAAATTTTAGGGGTAAAAATGCAAATTTTTTTTTATTAGCTGCAATTTTTTAGTTGCACAAGGTTTAATATTGGGGGGTGATGGCCCAATATGTCCTCAGAAACTACAGTTTGGCCACTCGGCAGGCCTGAGAATGAACAAGCACTATTTGGCTATTTGAGCTCTAGAATAGAAGATACCAAGAATCACTGCACACATAAAGGAGATGTTTTTGCTCCAAGTGAATATAATTTATTTAGAGAATGGTGGCGACACTCAAAAAGACGTTTCGGCCAGTGTTGGCCGAAACGTCTTTTTGAGTGTCGCCACCATTCTCTAAATAAATTATATTCACTTGGAGCAAAAACATCTCCTTTATGTGTGCAGTGATTCTTGGTATCTTCTATACTTGTCGGACCCGAGGGCCCGTTCTCACTAGCACCAGCAACTCCAATAATTTTCGAGTGCTAACCATTGACATTATATATGAGCTCTAGAATAGTTGGCGGGCGACATTTGTGGAGCCCTGATAGTGCCAGAAATGTAGAAAAATCCCAAAAGTGACCCTGTTTTAGAAATTGCACCTCTCAATTAATTCATCTATGGCTGCAGGGATTATTTTGGCCCCATAGGAGTTTTCACGTTGTAACTAGAGGTGAGTGAATTTGTTCGGATTTGGTTCCGAATATGATCGGATTCGAATATTGTTTTTGCAACAAACACAGCCGAACATCATTAGAGTCAATGGGAGTTGAAATTGCCGAATAAGTTCGGAACCGATCATAAAACATACAATAGGCACAAATATTGCTTGAATGTGGCTCGAATATGTCAAAATCAGATTTGGGGACAAAATTTGAACAAATTCGCTCATCTCTAGTTGTAACATCCACGCCATGCTTTTTTTTTTCTGGAGAATTGCAAATATGCCAGTTTTTTGCCCATACATAGTGCTCAGCTTGTGCATCTGGTGACAAGCACCCCATAAAATGTTAATTGGGCTCTCACGGCTACAGTAATACCAAACATGTGGCTGCTTACTGTAGTTTAGACACAGTGGGGCTCAAAAGGACTTGGGAGCACAAATTTCATTTGATTTTTTTTGAGGGGGTGGGAGCCATGTCATTTTTCCAGAGCCTTTGTTCTACCAGTAACGTGGTAATCCCTATATTTCCAGTGACCGATGATGGACATGAGTGGGGGCCGGTTTTGTCCAGAATAAGTTATGTTTTTTTTTTGTTACATTTTAGGCTACATAACATTTTATACTTTTTAGTATAAGGTTATTATCACATTATTGTGTTCTATGCTGAGCACTTACATTGGGATTTCCGTGTAAATTCTACAAAAATGTGATTCAGATGAAACTTCTAACGGAACCACTCACTACAGTGGAGCAGATAGAGATACGTTGGACTCTGTTTGGCGTCTGTTCCGGTGGCATTCATCTTTTTAGACGTTCACAGAACTTAGAACTCTGGTTGACTGCACTAAAAATATACCTAAAATAAATTTACACCACTGAACAGAGATTAGTCAGAGTCCAAAGTGACTCTATCTGCCTCATTTTAGTGAGTGGTTCCGTCGGGGGTTTCGCTGACTAAAGATTTTTGGAGTTTTACACAGAATCCCCATAAGCACTCAGCAGAGAGCTCAGGATAAATGAGAACCGAGCCATATTCTGATTTTTGAGAGGTAGAATGAACAAAAACAGTAGTACAAGAATAGTTCTTATTTTTTTTTTATTTTTACAGTGTTCATCGCACAGTATATATGACGGCTTTATTCTTCTGGTCGGTGCAATTACAGCTATATCAGATTTATCTTTTTTTATGTTTTGCTACTATCACACAGTAAAGATGCTTTTTTATAAAAATAAATACCGAGACAGTTTTGTAATTTGAGTTCTTCCAGTCGCATGGATGCTAATTATGTATACCTTTTTTGTTTTAATACAAATGCTGCGTTTTTAGTGACAAAACAGGTTTTCTTGGCTTTGGTACGCTTTATGGGGATATTTTTTCCTACCTTTTTACATATTTTATTCACTTTTTTTTTTGTTTTTACTTTTTCAATTGGTCCCACTGTGGGAATATTTCTTACTTTACTTTACTAGTCTCATGCATTGCGGTACTCGTGTACTGCAGTGCCTGAGACCTGTCCGTTTTTCACTGACCTAACCTGATAGACCCTGTTATGTAAGCAGGGTCTAACAGACCACCGTGCCCTGCGGCCATCAGATGACCTTGGGGTGCCAATGCAACTACAGGAACCCATGATTTTGATCGTGTGGGGGGGGCTATAGTATTAAAGGTGATGTTTTAATCCCCTTTTAACCAGTTAGATGCTGCTTTTGCCATTGACAACCGCATTTAAGGCGTTAAACGACCCGATTGGTTAAAAAAACAGTCGGGGTCAATGCCACAGGGTGTCAGCTGTCATATACAGTTGTCACTTGCGGTATTTACTCATTTCTCACTGCCGTTTTAAAATGGTGCTGAGGAATAAGGCCCCATAATGACTGTCGTTGTAATGCTGATTAAGAGGTTAAAAAAAGTTTTACTTTTAATATTACAATCGTTTTTTTTCCAATTAATTTATATAAACAATATAAAGAGTAGATAATTTTCTAATTACGCATTCTCTTTTTTGACATCATCTATGTTTAATGTGACTATTTATATACTTACCAATAAAAACATTTTGCCATTGAAGAGTTCCGAAGAATTAAACATAGTAGAATGGAGCCTTCACTAAATTTCCAGACTTAAAGAAAACTGAACAGTCTCGACATACAGTGGTGCTCAGTGATGGGATGCAGATCCTAAACGTGGTGTGGCAGTAAAGAATAGCCCTATGGGTAGGTCTGCATAGAGAATTGAAATAAATATATCCACACATCAAGAAAATGGCCAACATTAATGTTTCAGCCCATATGGATCTGGGTGACTTTCAGTTTGTGCGGGATGATGCCTGTAATAGCTGAAAAGCATCTTCCCACAAATATGAAGGATCTGACCAGGTTCCAGGAGAGCAGAAGCATTAACCTTGATGTATGGATATATATAGATTTTCTGTGCTGACCTACCAATGCATTAGTCAGATTCCTACACTGGTCAGAGTCTGGATACCTTTAACGTGTCTTTATCTGTTTCAGCGTTTAATAGCAGTTTTATCCAATATCCCGACAACCAATATCGCCACGTTTATTACCGGGATTATATGTGTACTATTACTGCTGGGTGCTAAAGAAATTAATGATCGATTTAAAAAGAAATTGCCAGTTCCCATTCCAATGGAGATAATTGTGGTAAGTATTGGAGTTTATGAAATATCTGTATTTAAATGTTTCCCTGCAGAAGTAATGTGTACAGTGTGTCATGTACAGTTGCTTCTCACAAATAAGCAGCAAGCTTCTTTAGCTTCTTCATTACTCTGTTTGTAATGACTCTATATAGTTATTAAGGTTGAAGAAAGACTTTAAGTCCATCTAGTTCAACCCATATCCTATCCTAACCTGCCCTAACATGTTGATCCAGAGGAAGGCAAAAAAAACCCAAGTGGCAAACAGTAAGCTTCACATTGGGGAAAAAAATTCCTTCCCGACTCCACATACGGCAATCAGACTAGCTCCCTGGATCAACGCGTATCTAGGAAACTAGTGAATATAGCCTGTAATATTATACTGAGTTTCACTTTTTGTATTGAAGAACTGGAATAAATTAACTTTTTGATGATATTCTAATTTTGTGAGAAGCACCTGTATGTTCAGCAGAAATAAAGTCTTCACAGCAATTCTTTAGACCAGGTCTTTTTCTTTGATATGGTTAATATAGACTTGTATAAGAAAGGCATATTCTCTTCTTAACAATCACAGTAGTTGTCAACATGTGGCCAATGTTTTGTTGTTCCATTGTTTGCTGTGATGCCTAAAAATATTAATTTCCATTAGAGGATCTGAAAAACAGAGGGACTTAACATAGACTGCCAAAATATCTGAATCATTGTATCCCATTGCTGTGAACTGGACCCACATTTCTACATTTCTGGAATTCGTAGAACGAAGACACAGATAAAAATTAAAACAAAACAGAATGCTTTTGGTAGTGGTCTTGAAATGGAGTGAAATGACTGCAATGCATTTTCTATGTTTAGACTTGTAGCGTTTCATGTTTTCCCCTAGGTTATAATCTCAACTGGAGTTTCAGCCGGACTTGATTTTCAAAAGTCCTATGATGTAGATGTGGTTGGCAATATCCCAACTGGGTAAGACATCTTAGACTATGAAATTATATTGGGTCTTCATTCACGGTATATAACTGTCTTTTGGAAGTCACAATAATGTTCTGGCTTCAGCTCTTGATGCATAGAGACCTATGTCACAGCTAACTTTTCCAAGTTGCCTGTATTACTTGCTGCAGACTGTCCTCACTGTATACCATAGTGCAATGCCCTTACAATAATGGAAAGTGGCAGCATAGTAACAACATGAACGGAGAACAACTCCTGTCATTGTGCTAGTCATATATATGCATCTATAAATATACAGTCATGGCCAAAAGTTTTGAGAATGACACAAATATTATATTTTCACATGATCTGCTGCCCCCTGGTTTTTATGTGTGTTTGACAGATGTTTTTATCACAGGCAGAAATATAATTGCAAACATATGAGTAACAAAAGCTTATATTGACAGTTAGAATGAGTTAATGCAGCAAGTCAATATTTGCAGTGTTGACCCTTCTTCTTCAGGACCTCTGCAATTCTCCCTGGCATGCTCTCAATCAACTTCTGGACCAAATCCTGACTGATAGCAGTCCATTCTTGCACAATCAATGCTATCATTTTGTCAGAATTTTTAGGTTTTTGTTTGTCCACCCGTCTCTTGATGATTGACCACAAGTTCTCAATGGGATTAAGATCTGGGGAGTTTCCAGGCCATGGACCCAAAATCTCTATGTTTTGTTCCCTGAGCCATTTAGTTATCACCTTTGCTTTATGGCAAGGTGCTCCATCATGCTGGAAAAGGCATTGTTGATCGCCAAACTGCTCTTGGAGGGTTGGGAGAAGTTGCTCTTGGAGGACATTCTGGTACCATTCTTTATTCATGGCTGTGTTTTTAGGCAAGACTGTGAGAGAGCCGATTCCCTTGGCTGAGAAGCAACCCCACACATGAATGGTTTCAGGATGCTTAACAGTTGGCATGAGACAAGACTGGTGGTAGCGCTCACCTTGTCTTCTCCGAATGAGGCGTTTTCCTGATGTCCCAAACAATCGAAAAGGGGATTCATCAGAGAAAATAACTTTACCCCTGTCCTCAGCAGTCCACTGCCTGTACCTTTTGCAGAATATCAGTCTGTCCATGATGTTTTTTCTGGAGAGAAGTGGCTTCTTTGCTGCCCTTCTTGAGACCAGGCCTTGCTCCAAGAGTCTCCGCCTCACAGTGCATGCAGATGCACTCACACCTGCCTGCTGCCATTCCTGAGCAAGCTCTGCACTGCTGGTAGCCCGATCCGCAGCTGAAACACTTTTAAGAGACGGTCCTGGCGCTTGCTGGTCTTTCTTGGGCGCCCTGGAGCCTTTTTGGCAACAATGGAACCTCTCTCCTTGAAGTTCTTGATGATGCGATAGATTGTTGACTGAGGTGCAATCTTTCTAGCTGCGATACTCTTCCCTGTTAGGCCATTTTTGTGCATTGCAATGATGACTGGACGTGTTTCTTTAGAGATAACCATGGTTAACAGAAGAGAAACAATGATGCCAAGCACCAGCCTCCTTTTAAAGTGTCCAGTGGTGTCATTCTTACTTAATCATGACAGATTGATCTCCAGCCATGTCCTCATCAACACCCACACCTGTGTTAATGGAGCAATCACTGAAAAGAGGTTAGCTGGTCCTTTTAAGGCAGGGCTGCAATGATGTTGAAATGTGTTTTTGGGGGATAAAGTTAATTTTCTAGCCAAATATTGACTTTGCAAGTAATTGCTGTTAAGCTGATCACTCTTTATAACATTCTGGAGTATATCCAAATTGCCATTAGAAAAAGTGAAGCAGTAGACTTTGTAAAAATTAATATTTGTGTCATTCTCAAAACTTTTGTCCATGACTGTACAAATATACAGATTTGTGTACCTTTGTTTGTTACGTATTGTGGTTAGTCATGTGCAAATCTGTGTCGAGTAATTACTCCATGTAATGCTGTTTGTAATGGTTTGTTTGTAATGCTGTTGTAACGCTGCTGTGATACCATAATTTCCCTCGGGATCAATAAAGTGTATCGTATCGTATAAGAGTGTTTAGACATGGCAGTGACAACATAATATCACATAATAGGGCTTGGAGTAGGTACTATTCAGGGCGTTTGGGGCAGGCAGACAAGGCAGATGCCTAGGGCCCCTACCCACAAAGGGGGCTCCCTGTGTCTGCAACCCTTTTATGAAGTGCCCAGAGGGTGTACAGCAGTGAATAACGCTGTGCATCCTCTGTAGTCCCGGAGCATTTTTCCCAAACCCCCTCCAGCCCCCCTCTCTCTCTCCATCTTTCCCTGCAGTGTCAGGTTAGAAGTTGAGAGTGAGGGGAAGGGGCCCGATTACAGCACAGCAGAGATCACAGGGGGCCAGGAAGATGCCTGCAGCTCTGTCTGTGTCCTCATCATGGCTGCTCCTAAAGCACTGTCCTAGAATGGATCTGCATAAGTGAAGCCGCAGAACCTGCTAAGTATACGTGTATGTGTGTATCTGTGTGTGTACATGTGCAGTATATAGTGTGTCTGTATATGTGCAAATAGTATGTGTGTGCATATATACAGTATATACTGTGTATATCTGTGGTGCATGTGAGTGTGTGTATATATGTATGTATGTACAGTATGTATATGTGTGTAATCTGTTCCAATAGCCACAGAAAAGTGGACACTTTTAGATGAAAAAGCACAAACAGACTCTGAGATGTGCAGGCGATCAGTATTTGCTGCGGGTTGCACGCTGTGTACTTGTGCAGCGTCCAGATGTTACAGCATAGTGGATGGGATCTCAAGAAACCCCACGCCCGCGGATCACCCGCGGAGACGGACAAGCGGTGCGTCTTTCCAGATCGCAACATGTCTGTTTTTCTTCCGGAGACGTGATAAATCTCACCCGTACAATGTATTGGACGCAGTGAATGCACACGGTTCAGTGATCACATGTGGAGTCACCTGCGTTCCATAGCCAGCAGCGGACGTGTGCTGCGTCCAAAGCGCTGCCAATTCCTGATCGTATGCACACGGCCTAAGAAAATAAATCAATTTCAGAAAACAAAAACAAATTCATGTGACCTCTGCTTGTGTCAGTGCAGTCTGTGGCCCCATAGGGGATTTACGTGAATCCTATTTTAGGGGGATTCAGGCAGATCCCTCGAATGCACTGCAGAAGCGCAGTCTGAACAGGGCTTAATATACTATTGTGTAGAGTAGTGCCATCTACTATACTGTTCCACGCTGTCCCATTACAGCAGCCAGACATGGACAGCAACCAGAAGACACTTTTTTTTTTTTTATTAATAAATCTGTTGCATGTCATCTATCAGCGTTTCTGCAGCGTTTTTTTTTCCCTATTCAAATGAATGGGACACAAAAATGCAAGTGAAAAGGCTGCAAAAAAGCAGAATATTTCCTGCCAACACTGTAGATCAATCCGCAGCAAAAATGGTGCGTGTGAACAGACACTACAGGGGTTTTCTGAGAATGTAAAAATAATTAGCATGAAATGATAAATCCCCCGCGGCTCCAGCACCGATGCTTCGGGGGTCTCTGCCAGTTTTAGCACTGGGCTACAGGGGTCTTGTGGCTTCGGGGGTCTCAGTCAGTTTTAGCACTAGGCTGCAGGGGTCTTGTTGCTTCGGGGGTCTTCGTCAGTCTTAGCACTAGGCTGCAGGGGTCTTGTGGCCGCACCTCATATTATAGCTGCAAAGTGAATAATAACCATCAGGGACCCCGAACTGTCGGCCACGGAGCCAGAAGGGATTTGGTAGTTTGGGGGACATGTAGGACTTTTTTTAAACACTTTTTATTCTGCTGTGTGTGAGGAAGGATGTAGAAAAAGATGGCAATTCTGCTAATGTTTTCTATTATGTGACTGTACGGCCCCTTCACACGACCCATCATGTTTTTCACAGATGCCACGTGCATCCTATTTGACCTACGATGCTGCAATCATGTCCGTGTTTTCCCAGCAGTACAGATGACACAATACAAGTCTATGGGTCCGTTGTAAATATGCCGTCCGTGTGCCGTACATGTGCTGTACGTGTTGCCGTCCGTGTTTAACATGGAAAGTATATGAGAAGCTTTGTAACTTCATTTCCATTATCCATACCGGAAAAACACAGGTGACACATGGACGGCACACTGATAGATAACACTGGTGACACCGATATCGGTGTAACACTATGTCAGACAAATCTGCCATAGTGCCCTATAATATAACATGCTTATCTACTCCATGACCATTATCTGCGCTTTGCTCTACTAAGAAGCTTACATTTGTACACCTAATCAGTCACCACCCAAATGTTGTTACCTCCCTTTCTACCAATATCGTACTATACTTGTATCTGTCCATCACACCAGAGAGAGTAAAGGTGGCCAATACACGGCTCATTTAGCAATTTCAAGCACGCCAACTTCTTTGAAAAATGTATCAACTTATTTTTGAGAAAATGTATCAACCTTAAATAGAATTTTTATTTTGTAGGTTTAGACCCCTGATCTCCCAGATGTTAGCCTTTTCTCTGAAGTTTTTGTGGATGCAGTGGCCATAGCAATTGTTGGATTCTCCATGACCATTTCAATGGCAAAAATATTTGCACTTAAACATGGATATGCAGTTAGTGGAAATCAGGTGGGTGTGCAAAAAAACTAATATTTTGAATTAGAACCTGTAAGGAATTTTAACTTTAAAAAGTAGCTATCTCCAAATTGGAACTGTGATTTTTACTTAAAGGGAACCTGTCACCAGTTTTGGCTGTATTAAGATACAGCCACTACCTTTCAGGGCTTATCTGCAGCATTCTATAATGCAGTACATAAGCCCCCGATCCGACCTGAAAGATAAGAAAAATAAGTTTTATTATACCCAACTGGGGGGGCGGTCTTGTGCTGTCCGATCCAATGGGTGTCGCAGGTCTGGATCCGGGGCCTCTCATCTTTTAGTATTTGTATATTTGTCAATAACTTATTTAATAAATTGAATTCATCTACTTGGCCTTTACTCTTATGTATATTATACTATTTGATTGACTTAATAAAAGTAATAATAATAATAATGCCTCTTCAAAGTTCCACCAATACTCTGTTTATCCTGTATTGAAAATTGATGTCTTTCTAAAATCCTTTTTATTTCAATTCTTCACCATTTTTAATTGTCAAAATCTCTGCTTTCTGCTACTAATGTCTTGCCATTGGCAGCTGCATTTGTTAAAATAAAAAAAAACTGCTGAAACCTTTCCAATCAGCTGTTATCTTAATGGGATGGGATGTGGCTTCAATAGGCCCGTTTTGGGTTAGTATGGGCCAGCTGGGGAAAGAGCTCATGCAATGCTCTGGCTTATAAAAAATGTGCCAACCTGAGGCCCACTGTTCAGAGCTGCTGGGTGACATAGAAGTCTAGTATTACCGCTGGACATATAAGATGCTTACATGGCAGGTATGACATTATTGACCTTACTTGACCTAATAGTATCACTGTGCATGTACTGATCTATATGGTGGCACAAAACATTTGCCCTTGTTAAAATAAGAAACCACTACATACCTCCCAGATCCACGTCATTCTAGCAGTGTCGGTGCTATGTCTCCCAGTGGTCTCGTGACATTGTCATGTGATCACTGCAGCCTTCACTCTTGCGTCTGGCTGAGCTATGAAGACTGCGCCCATTTGCTGCTACTAATGTCGTAAATTGCCAGCAGTTACATTGCTGGAACAACGTCATCTCGAGAGGTACTGTAGTATGTGCTTTTTTTTCTCCATTTAGAGCACTTTAGCCTTTAGGTAGGGGTTTTCTGATAGTGGATACCCGCTTTAAACATATTCTATGTAAACCTGGTATTGATAAACTTGTGCTGATCATCAGAATTAAAGGGGTTATCCAGCTTTAGGGTACAAGTCTGCAGTCACTGTCTGTGCGCTGTGAGGATTCTCATATGATTTGCATACATATGGTCGTGCCAACTAGATGAGCGCGGCCTCGCTTAATACAAGCGTATTGAGCATGGCTGGACACGTCTAGTAGGAATGTGGCTGGCAGTATGCAAATCATATACTTGTGGTCACATGATCTCCCGATACTGGAGAATCCACATAAAGTGACTGGACACTTGTGTCTTAAGTCTTTCACCAACTGCCTCTCCCATGTACTTAGTTCACCTTTTCAGCGCCGCTATGTTACTTTTATCAGCAACACCAAACAGACTTCAGTTCCATGGGGGTGGCGCTGGGCAGGGAACAATGTGAAGGATCTTTCCACTAGCTGCTTCATTTACTGAAAGATTCATTTATTTGCAGCCAGGATGGTGTGCTCGAACTTGTCATGAATTACCCTACCCAACTGTGCAATTAGTTTGGTGACACTAAAACTCCAAAAAGGTTCCCTGTATGTGCATGAAAACTCACATTGAACTGTTTGCAATTTTCAGGAACTAATTGCCCTAGGATTGTGCAATTCTCTTGGCTCTTTCTTTCAAACATTTGCTATAACTTGTTCAATGTCTCGTAGTCTGGTCCAGAAAGCACTGGGGGAAATACACAGGTATGTGTCATCCATGTTGGAGAAATAACTTTTTAATCCTGTTACAATATTATTCAATGAGTTTTCCCACAACCAAAGTACATTTTAATTAATTAATCTTGGAATAATAATAATTTCCACAATTCAATGTGTGAAAAAAAAGCTTTTGTGCTGAGAGAATATTATAAGTGTGGCCCTGTCCATATTGTAATAGTAGTAACTGAAGTGGTCACATTGAAAACTACAATACGGACATTTGTTCTTGAGGATATTTTAGGGTGCTTTTTGTTTTTAACCATATATGACATATTTTCTGCATAAAAACAGGTAAAACAATATGAATGCGCAGCACAGATTAGATAATGTAGAGTATGCCATTTTTAAACTTTCTTATTGAAAGGGTTTGTGTTTAGTTTATTTATATTCTTTTAATTTTCTGTATTACACATTAAACAAAATACAAATATTTCTTACCACTTCTTTTGAATTTAAACCTTAAAAAGAACCAATTATTAGATTTATTCTGCCCAAATCGCAGGCAGCATGAATCAGAGCCTGGTTGTGCAATTACAGCCAGGCGTTTTACTCTGAAATACTGCTGTACTTCAGAGAAGACATGAATGTCGTCTTGTAACTTGTAAGATCCAATATGTGGGATGTACAACTAATCGATTAAAAGTTAGAATTAGACGACATTTATCTGATGCAGCTAATGATAAAATGACGGAAGCCTCAAGGCATTTCTCATCTTACCATAATGAGAATAACACAATATGCTCAGTAAGAGCTCCATGCACACTGTGTGATATTGTTACAATACTGTTGGAACAGCTGAAATCTGATGGCCAGAGGAGTACAAACAGGGTACAGCAGCAGTGATAGAGGCTCTTGGACGTAGCAATGGGAGTACTAGATACAATCCGGAGATGAATGAGAACAGTCTGGGTAAGACGGTTCAGGAGCTGGAGATTGGAACTAGGCAACTGCTAGACACAATACTCAAGTAATGAGTAAATGTTCCATGTAGCTTTAAGTAGGCCCAAACAGGAAACAAGATGGCTGTTACAGGTTCAATATCTGCCATATGGTAAAGGGAATCTGTCACCCCATTTTTCGTATATCAGCTGCAGCCACCGCCATCAGGGGCTTATCTACAGTATTCTGTAATGCAGAAGATAAGCCCCCGATGTAACCTGAAGGATAAGAAAAACAAGTTATATTATACTCACCTGGGTGGGGTGGGTGCGGTCCGAGGTCCGGTCTGATGGGCGTCGCGGTCCGGGGCCTCATCTTCTAGCGATGAAGTCCTCTTCCTTGCTTCTGTCGCGCTCCTGCGCAGGTGTACTTTATCTGCCCTGCTGAGAGCAGAGCAAAGTACTGCAGTGCGCAGGCGCTGGGCCTCTCTGACCTTTCCCAAGGCAGATAAAGTACGCCTGCGCAGGAGCGCAACGGAAGCAAGGAAGAGGACGTCATCTCTAGAAGATGGGAGGATGCGGACTGCGACGCCCATCGGACCGGACCGCATTGGACTGCCCCCCCGGGTGAGTATAATATAACTCGTTTTTCTTATCTTTTAGGTAACATCGGGCGCTTATCTACAGCATTACAGAATGCTGTAGATAAGCCACTGATAGCGGTGGCTGCAGCTGATATACGAAAAATGGGGTGACAGATTCCCTTTAAAGGGCGATTGCAGGAACACAATAACAGCCTCCAGTGGCAAGGCGCGGAATTGCAGCACAATTTAGCCAAGTAAATAATAGCCACCACTAGTGGTCAATTCGCAGAAGGACATCAGGATCCTGACATGTATCCCTTTTCAATACACAGTGACAGTGCGCACTCTCGCCAGGTATAATGAGAAGGGTTGAGTCGGCAAGAGAGCGCACTGTCAGTGCACATTTAAAAAGGGAAAACGCATGAGCAGAGAGTGGTGACTGCAGCTCCAGCCTTTAAAACCGATGTCACCGATGACTCTTCATTTCAAGGTGGCAAAAGCAGCTGCCTGCAGCTCCAGGCCCCTGTTGATTTCCAGTTTAATATCATCCCAGCATGCACTGGGGATTCTCAAACAAAATGTCCTCAAAACAGAAGTAAAAAAATAAAATAAAGCATTTCGACTGAGAGAGAGGGAATGATGAACTTTTTGATTAAAGTATATTAAAAAAGCGATCAGATTATTACATTAAATGGATAGGCATTTAGGATTAAAATCAACTTTAGTTTCTTACCACCCACTTAATGTCGGAACAAACATGTATTGTGTTATGCAATTTATAAAAAGGGTTGTATGTAATATTTGTGGAGTGATTGTTAGTAATTGGCATATACAATTAGATTGCAGGTCTCTTGTCCTCTTTAATGGTGCTGGTGGTCATATTGGTTGTTGGATACCTCTTTGAACCGTTGCCCCAGGTATGTGAACACTTTCTTGAGTTAGTGCTGCCACATTTATTACTATAGATAGATTAACTGTTTCTGAAAGTAACACCATACAAATGACAACCGTTTCATGTGAGTTAACTACTTGAGCTGCCCGAATGCATGTAATGTATGGTGTGTCTGCTACATACAGCTCCTATCCAGTGACATAGAGGAGAGTCCTAAGCGGTATGCCCTTCAATTGGCTAGAGCCATTGCAAAGAGGACATTCTCCCTGGGAATAATTACTGGATATAGGGATTTAATTTTAATTACTGACTTAGTCTTACTTTGTTGTGCAAAGTGTGAATTTGTTATACTTTTTGTAAGGCCCTAAATGAAAAGTGGCGTATATTTCTGTTTTAGACTGTGTTAGCTGCTATAGTGATGGTGAACTTAAAAGGAATGTTCAAGCAGTTTGCAGACATCCCACGATTATGGAGAACGAGTAGACTAGAACTGGTAAGTGTGAACATAAATTAGCACTAAGAACTGGCGCTGAAATGTATCTTTAATAAACTGATTTAACTATGTGATCTAAGGTTCAGCATGCTGCCAAATTACTAATGTGATTTTCAGTGCACTTTGCATAGATTAGTAATCTGTATATTGAGGTCATTAGTTATGTCAAAGGAGAGTTACTTAAGTTATTTAACTGGAATTACCTGACTTATTCGATTTACTGAACTGACTTGTTGGCAGGACTAATGTAGCTGAGCTTTATACACCTCACATAAACTAACATTTATTTATGCAGATTGTCATAGGGAGGAGGAATGGCTCTACAGCACTGGACTGTGTTTCATTACCTGCTCCGTGTGACCTTGGGCAAGTCACTTTATCTCCCTTTGCCTCAGGTACTTAGAATGTAAGCTCCTTGGTATTGCCTTAAGGGTATGCCACACTAAACAACATCGCTAACGGGATCGCTAAAAAACTTCACTATTTAGCGATCCCGTTAGCGATGTTGTTGTGTGCGGCATCTACCAGCGACGAGGCCCCTGCTATGATCTCGTTCATCACAGCGATCGTTCCGGACCCTATTTTCGTCGCTGGCGCCCGCTGGTAAGTATCTAATCGCTGAGTGTGGCACCTTTTTTAGCGATTTAGCGGTACTTTTGTACCGCTAAAGTCGTTAAGGAGATCGCTAACCGCGATAGCGTCCTAACGACATCGCTAAAATAGGTAGCTACTAGCGATATAGAAACAATCCCGCTAGCGATCTCATTAGTATGCGACGCTAACGAGATCGCTAGCGGGATTGTGTAGTGTGGCAGTACCTTTAGATTGTTTTGCATTTATCTATATATTTATGTACTTTACAGGTAGGATTTACATGGTTACTAAAATGCACAAAACATTTCAACCTATATGTGAAACAAAAAGTGAAGCAGCAGCCCTAAAGGGGAAAAAAAAGATCTGTTCAATTTTCTTACCTGAATCATTGTTTTTTCTGTGACTTTCAGCAGTCCGATCAGTGACTGACAGCCATCTCTGTATGCACTCTTGCACAAACAATGCTGTCAGTCACTGATAGGACAGCCCACTGGACCGAAAAATCACATGAACTATTTAAATCATTTTCCTGGTTTTACATGAGCAATAGCATTTGCAATAATAACAATGTACATTATGACATAAAAGCATTCATGGACCAAATTGTTGGTTCCCTTCTATTTAAGTAAGAAAAACCTACAATGATCACTGAAATAACTTGAAACTGACAATGGTCGTTTTCAATTTAAACTTACTGAATATCAACTATTGAACTTTCCAAGTTATCACGTCGGTGTATGCGTCATTGCCAGCTCCTGCAACTCTCGCTTGGCTCATTTTGGCAGCGTCACTGCACCTCTGTATCCGGGTGTACGCTTCACGGCCTCAGAAGCGCACTGTGCATGAACGTGAGCCTCTCTTCACCACTTCTTATCATGCACAGTGCACCTCTGAAGCCGGGAAGCATACACTCCGTTACAGAGGTGCATTAACGCTGCCAAAATGAGGCGCACCCATGCGCGAGATTTGCAGGAGCTGGCGATAATGCTGGGTTGGAGGGCATGGGGAACCTGACCTTTAATTTTGCTTTTGTTGCACAACCTTTTGAGGCAATCACTGCAAACAAACAAACTTTCAATGAGACGTTTGCATCTGTTTGGTGTTTTGACCCATTGCTCCACCTGAATCAGGTGTGTGAAGGGTGCCTTCTCCAGAAGGCATGTTTCAGCCCCTTCCACAGATGTCCAGTAAGATTTAGATCAGGCCTCAGTGGAGGCCACTTCAGACGAGTCCAATGCATTGTGCTTTGCCATTCTTTAGCTGTGTGTTTTGGGTCATTATTAGAGATGGGTGGACACCTGGATGTTCGGGTCCAGCGGGTTCGACCAAACAGTTAAAAAAAAAAAAAAAGTTCTGGTACCAGAACAGTACCTGGACCCTAACCCAGACCCTAGTCACTTGAATGGGGGGCCTGAACATCCAGTGTTTGCCACGCTGTCATGTGCATGACAACGCGGCAAACACCGCTTCTGATCGGCAGTGAAATCCTTCCCGCTGGTCAGAGAGCTGCCGTTCCCACTCTGTCAAAAGTCAGCGTGAGCGCTCAACTGTGATCGGAGGTATAAAGTTTACCTCCAGTCACTGGTGTCAGCGGATGGGACTACAGCTCCCATCATCTGACACCTGCTGCCGCTAATAACAGCGAGAAAAGGAGCTGCTGATGAGTATATTCATTAGCTTGCTCCTGCCCTGTAAATAAATAATTATATAAAAAAATTTGTGGGTTCCCCTGTATTTTTGATAACCTGCCAGGCAAAACTCAGCAGTCAGCTTCAACAAAGCTGGTTATCAAGACCAAAGGGGTCCTGTATTTTTTAATTATTTAAATAAATAATTTAAAAAAAGGTGTGGAGTCCACCCCCCCCCCCGCCATTTTTGACAGCCAGCCCTGCTAAAGCAGACAGTTGAGACTGGTATTCTCAGGCTGGTAAGGGGCCATTGATATTGCCCCCCCCAGCCTAAAAATAGCCTGCAGCTGTCCAGAAAAGGCACATTTATTAGATGCACCAATTCTGGTGCTTTGCCCGGCTCTTCCCTCTTGCCCTGTAGCGGTGGCAAGTGGGGTTAATATTTCTGGGGTTGGTGTCACCTTTGTATTGTCAGGTGACATCAAGCCCACAGCTTAGTAATAGAGAGGCGTCTATAAGTGTCATGTGTGCATTGCCACGAAGATCGTCGCGGTTGCACATTTTGACTTCTCACAGCTGAGCTGCTGTTTCTTTGTGTTTGGCAGCTAGGGAGTTAATTCTGTCTGTGCTCGGTGCTGGGACTGGGTGCAGTTTCTCCCGGCTGCAATTGATTATTTGTTGATTGGTTTCCTTTAAATTCCTGGTTGTCTGCTTGGGGAGTTGCCAGTGAAACCTTCATGCAGACCACAGATAGGAATGAATCTGTATAGACTTTAGTTGTGAGCTCCTTAGTTGTTCTAAGCTCAACTTGGTTAGAGTTTATTTCCCAGACCATTTATTTTCCTTTGGTGTTTGAGTGTGTATGCAAGCGAGTGTTATCCTGTCTGTCTTATATGTCTAATCTGTGTATTTAGCTAAGATCAGCCCATATCCCTTTGGTGGTAGTCAGGATCCTTCTTAGGACTGATTACAGGGTTCAGGGTCTGATAGGAGACAGGGTTAGGCTGGAGACTTGGACCTCTGAACCATTATCAGTACCTCCAAGGTGAGGGATTAGTTAGGACCCCAGTTTAGGGTCAGGTTAGATCCCGGTCCACCTCTTTCCTGTTTCAGCTCATCAAGTCCTCAAGATTT
>JARQOD010000004.1:288856749-289025315 GCA_033576555.1 Oophaga sylvatica | reverse complement strand
TACTTAGCCATACGGAGAGACTGGAGGAATGGAGCGCTATTTGCCTCCTGGAGCGCAGATTTTCCTAGAAAAGTTTGCGGACTATATATACATAGCCCTAATTGCTCCCCTCAAGTGACCCCATTTTGGAAACTATACCTTTTGGGGAATTTATCTACAGGTGTAGTGACTATTTTGACTTCATGGGTATTTTCAAGAAACAAGAAGCAATGAATGTTGCTGAGTGAAAATTGAAAACTGCCGTTGTAGTGACCAGTACATTATACTCTGCCCGTGCTTCTGGAGACACACACCCGTAAGTTAGGCGGCTCTCAACGCTTCAGAAATGCCAGATGTGGATGCTATATGTGGTTTAGGTACACCATGGGGCTCAGAAGGGAGGGAGGGCATTTCGATTTGGGAGTGAAGATTTTGCTGTATTTCTTTTGGCGGGTGAGGAGCCATTTTGCTTTTCCAGAGCCTTTGTGCTACCAGTAACGTGGAAGCCCCCTATATTTCCATTAACAGATAACAGACCTGAGTGGAGACTTGCTATTTTTGTGGATTGAGTTGAAGCTTTTTTTGGGAACATTTTACATAACGTTTGGGATCACAGTTATCCGGCGCTCTACGCTGACCACTTATTTTGGTGTTTCCATCTTAACCCCTTCACCCCCAAGGGTGGTTTGCACGTTAATGACCGGGCCAATTTTTAAAATTCTGACCACTGTCTCTTTATGAGGTTATAACTCTGGAACGCTTCAACGGATCTTCGCGATTCTGAGACTGTTTTCTCGTGACTATTGTACTTCATGTTAGTGGTAAAATTTCTTCGATATACCTTGCATTTATTTTTGAAAAAAACGCAAATATGGCGAAAATTTTGAAAATTTTGCAATTTTCAAACTTTGAATTTTTTTTCCCTTAAAACAGAGAAATATGTCACACAAAATAGTTAAGAAATAACATTTCCCACATGTCTACTTTACATCAGCACAATTTTGGAACCAAAATTTTTCTTTGTTAGGAAATTATAAGGGTTAAAAGTTGACCAGTAATTTCTCATTTTTACAACAAAATTTACAAAGCCATTTTTTTAGGGACCACCTCACATTTGAAGTCACTTTGACGGGTCTATATAGCAGAAAATACCCAAAAGTGACACCATTATAAAACTGCACCCCTCAAGCTACTCAAAACTACATTCAAGAAGTTTAATAACCCTTCAGGTGCTTCACAGGAGCTGAAGCAACGTGGATGGAAAAAATTAATATTTAACTTTTTAGCCACAAAAATGATATTTTACAAACTTTTTTTTATTTTCACAAGGGTAAAAGGAGAAAATGGGCAGATAAAGTTGTTGTGCAATTTCTCCTGAGTACGCCAATACCCCATATGTGGGGGAAAACCACTGTTTGGGCACACGGCAGAGCTCGTAAGGGAAGGAGCGCCGTTTGACTTTTTCAAACTAAAATTGGCTGGAGTTGAGATTAGGCGATTCAGGGCTCTCCAACCACGACATGGCGCCAAACAGTGGAAACCCCCCACAAGTGACACCATTTTGGAAACTAGACCCCCTAAGGAACTTATCTAGATCTGTTGTGAGCACTTTGAACCCCAAAATGTTTCACAAAAGTTTATAATGCCTGGGTGTGAAAAAAAAAACAAAAAACAATTTTCCACAAAAATGATTTTTTAGTCCCAAAACTTGTTGTCCAATTTGTCCTGAGTACGCTGATACCCCATATGTGAGGGGGTGGGGGGAACTGTTTGGGCGCACGGCAGGGCTTGGAAAGGAAGCAGTAACGTTTTGGAATGCAAACATTGATGGGGGTCATGTTCCGTTTGTAGTGCCCCAGATGAGCCTAAACAGTGGAAACCCTCAACAAGTGACCCCATTTTGGAAGCTAGACCCCCTAAGGAACTTATCTAGATCTTTGGTGAGCACTTTGAACCCCCAAGTGCTTCACACAAGTTTATAATGCTCGGGCATGAAAATAAAAAATCCTATTTTTTTCCCACAAAAATTATCTCTTAGTCACTAATTTTTTATTTTCCCATAGGTAACAGGAGAAATTGGACCACAAAATTTGTTGTCCAATTTGTCCTGAGTACGCTGATACCCCATATGTGAGGGGGAACCACTGTTTGGGCGCATGGCAGAGCTCGGAATGGAAGGAGCACCATTTGACTTTTTCCAACCAAAATTGGCTGGAATTGAGATTGGACGCTATGTTGCATTTGGAGAGTCCCTGATGTGCCTAAACAGTGGAAACCCCCCACAAGTGATCCCATTTGGGAAACTAGACCCCCTAAGGAACTTATCTAGATCTTTGGTGAGCAATTTGAACCCCCAAGTGCTTCACACAAGTTTATAACGTAGAGCCGTAAAATTAAAAAAATCATATTTTTTCCACAAAATTGATCTTTTCACCCAATTTTTATTTTCCCAAGGGAAACAAGACTCCAAAAGTTATTGTGCAATTTGTCCTGAGTGCGCTGATACCCCATATGTGGGGGTAAACCACTGTTTGGGTGCATGGCAGAGTTTGGAAGGGAAGGAGCGCCGTTTGACTTTTTCAATGCAGAATTGGCTGGATGCCATGTCGTGTTTGGAGAGCTCCTGATCTGCCTAAACAGTGGAAATCCCTCACAAATGACACCATTTTGGAAACTAGACCCCTCAAGGAACTTATCTAGATGTGTGGTGAGCACTTTGAACCCCAAAGTGCTTCACAGAAGTTTATAACGTACAGCCGTAAAATAAAAATCTTTTTTTTTTTTTTTTACAAAAATGATTTTTTTCGCCCCAATATTTTATTTTCACAAGGGTAACAGGAGAAATTGGACCCCAAAAGTTGTTGTCCAATTTGTTCTGAGTACGCTGATACCCAATATGTGGGAGTAAACTACTGTATGGGCGCACGTCGGGGCTCGGAAGGGAAGTAGTGACGTTTTGGATTGCAGACTTTGATGGAATGGTCTGGGGGCGTCATGTCGCATTTGGAGAGCCCCTGATGCGCCTAAACAGTGGAAACCCCCCAAGTGACCCCATTTTGGAAAACAGACCCCACAAGGAACTTATCTAGATGTGTGGTGAGCACTTTGAACCCCGAAGTGCTTCACAGAAGTTTATAACGTACAGCCGTAAAAATAAAAAATCCTTTTTTTTTTTTTTTACAAAAATGATTTTTTCGTCCCCAATATTTTATTTTCACAAGGGTAACAGGAGAAATTGGACCCCAAAATTTGTTGTCCAATTTGTCCTGAGTACGCTGATACCCAATATGTGGGAGAAAACGACTGTATGGGTGCACGTCTGGGCTCGGAAGTGAAGTAGTGATGTTTTGGATTGCAGACTTTGATGGAATGGTCTGGGGGCGTCATGTCGCATTTGGAGAGCCCCTGATGCGCCTAAACAGTGGAAACCCCCCACAAGTGACCCCATTTTGGAAAATAGACCCCACAAGGAACTTATCTAGAAGTGTGGTGAGCGCTATGAAGCCCCAAGTACTTCACAGAAGTTTTATTACATACAGCCGTAAAAAAAAAAATCATTTTTTTTTTTACAAAAATGATTTTGTCGCCCCCAGTTTTTTATTTTCCCAAGGGTAACAGGAGAAATAGGCCAAATTGCACAATAACTCTTGTGGTCCAGAGTACGCTGATACCCCATATGCAGGGGTAAACTACTGTTTGGGCGCATGGCAGAGCTCAGAAGTGAAGGAGCACCATTTGACTTTTTCAACGCAGAATTGGCTGGAATTGAGATCAGACGCCATGTCACATTTGGAGAGCCCCTGATGTGCCTAAACAGCAGAAACTCCCCAATTCTAACCCCAACACACCCCTAACCCTAGTCCCAACCCTAACCACAAAGCTAACCCTAACACACCCCTAACCGTAATCCCAACCCTAATCCTAACGTTAGCGCCAACCCTAACCCTAACTTTAGCCGCAACCCTAACCCTAACGGGAGAATGGAAATAAATACATTTTTTTAATTTTATTATTTTTCCCTAAGGGGGTGATAAAGGGGGGTTTGATTTACTATTTATAGCGGGTTTTTATGATTGGCAGCTGTCACACTAAAAGACGCTTTTTATTGCAAAAAATAGTTTTTTGCATCACCACATTTTGAGAGCTATAATTTTTGCATATTTTGGCCCACAGAGTCATGTGAGGTCTTATTTTTTGCGGTACGAGTTGACGTTTTTATTGGTACCATTTTTGAGCACGTGACATTTTTTGATCGCTTTTTATTTCGATTTTTGGGAGGTTAGAATGAACAAAAATCAGCAATTCATGAATTTCTTTTGGGGGAGGCGTTTTTATCGTTCCGCATGTGGTAAAATTGATAAAGCAGTTTTATTCTTCGGGTCAGTACGATTACGGTGATACCTCATTTATATCATTTTTTTTTAATGTTTTGGCGCTTTTATAGAATGAAAACAATTATATAAAAAAATTATTTTTGCATCGCTTTATTCTGCGAGCTATAACTTTTTTATTTTTTCACTGATGATGCTGTATGACGGCTCGTTTTTTGCGGGACAAGATGACGTTTTCAGCGGTACCATGTATATTTATATCGGTCTTTTTGATCGCGTGTTATTCCACTTTTTGTTCGGCGGTATGATGATAAAGCATTGATTTTTTGCTTTTTTTTTTTTTTTTTTAAGGGGTTCACTAAAGGGGTTAACTAGTGGGACAGTTTTATAGGGGGGGTCGTTACGGACGCGGCGATACCAAATGTGTACTTTTATTGTTTTGTTTTTTTTATTTACAGGAAAAAATGAATTTATTGGGGAATATTTTTTTTTTTTTTATGATTTTTTTTACCACTTTATTTTTTTTACTTTTTTACTTTGTCCCAGGGTGGGACATCACAGTATTTTAGCAGATCGCTGGTGTGACAGTGTGCACAGCACTCTGTCACACCAGAAATCGCTCTGGCATCGCTGCAGGCTTCCCCAGCGCCTGCTCTCAGCAGGCACTGAGGAAGCCGCCTCCCTGCAGGACCCCGGCGCCATCTTGGATCCGGGGACCTGGAGGGAGGACGGACCCTCGGAACAGCGCAACACATCGCGCTGCTGAGGGTCTCAGGGGAGCGCGCAGGGAGCCCCCACCCTGCGCGATCCTCCCTTGTGCCCCGGGTACACCGCGATCATGTTTGATCGTCTAAGTAAGGTAGAACCACCACACCCAGAGAGTGTAGAATGGACATGACGGCAGCCATGACCTTTGTGAATACTCTGGGGGCTGTGGCAAGGCCGTGAATTGAAAATGTTCGTATTCCACCGCGAAGCCTAGGAATCTTTGATGATTTTCGAAGATTGGAATGTGGAGATATGCGTCCTTGATGTCGATTGACGCCAGGTATTCCCCTTTTCAGCAGCAGATGGAAGGAAAGGAGACACACTAGTTCATAACTAGTGGGTAGGCGGAGCCCAGATAGGATTGACACCTCAGATTAAAAAGAGTGTTGACCGGCCCCTCCAGCACGGGCTCCTCCTACTCCAGCTTTCTCCAGTCTAAAATTTGAGGTCCCAGAGGATGGTCGCTGCTGGAAGCAGCTCCTCAGAAGATTTTTTTATTTTAATCGGACAAGAGACTTGGATCACCAGAAGTGGTCTAGAGGTCTCAGGGGTCTCAGCGCTGCTGGACCCCAACCTCTCCCTTGGCGGATCTGTATTTACCCTGATGGTGGTCCCTGCAGAATCATGCCGGCCCTGGGGGATGAGGATGGCTTCCCTGGCGGGGACGCAAACCGCGCATCTGGGGTCACGGGTGGGAAGCGATGGGCATAGCGTCACAAACCCCTGGGGGTCCCTGTGGCGCTCGGCTGGTGAGTACTCCGCATTTATATGTATGTGAGTGCCTTCAGCGGCTGCGGTGGCAGCCGCTGTTACATGTAATATGACATGTTTGGTGACTGTATTTTTGTCCGCAGGCAGATACCTGCAGGACAGGGGGAGCAGAGAGCGAAGGAGTTTGCGCTCTTTTTTTGAAGCCGGCGGGGGGCATGGCTTCACGCTCCCGATCTTTTGTGCAAGAAGCGCGCGATTATGTGCTTCTTTTCCGGTTTCTCTCAGCGCGGCGGCCATTAGAAAAAGGTTTCCACGGGCTCCTTCCTGCTCCGCTCCTCCCGTATACTATATCCATCACCGTGGCCAGCTGGGTGAGTGAAACGCCCTCACCCCCACAGCGCAGGACCTATCTGTGTAACAGAGGACAGATAGCGTTATCCTGCAGCTGCGGTCTCATATAGAGACCTTATTATGCCTGGGACTCGCACACCCCTTCTATTCTAATAAGGGAGTAGTGGGGAGCCGGCGACATTAACCCTTTTTAAAGGGTTAAACCTTTCAGCAAAGCAACCGCCATAGGTTCTATCTCAGTTGGGATCAGAACTTATAGGGGTTATTTATATCACTGAATATTCTGCTGATACAGCTGGGGTAGCTCTCTCCCTTAAGAGCATTAACCCTTCAGTGTGCTTGCTGCGTCCGCTTGAGAAGCCACACTTTTTTTCTAGTTACTGACAGGCTTTGACCTGCCACATACTGTGTGAGGGCATGTCGGATCAGGGTCCAGAAGGTGCGGACCGTGTTCCAAATCTGCTTCAGGATCAGTCACGCGTATCTGATACGCAAACCTCGACGTCAAGCGCAGCAATTGGAGGTCACAGCGATGCCAAATTGGATGCCATGCTCGCTCTATTGATGGCCTTTCTGACCTTTTAGGTCATTGGGTGGCAGCTAGATCCTCGCATGGCAGGAAACGACACAGGCCGGTATCATTCTTCCCGCATAGCGAATCAGAACTCTCTGATATGGAATGCGGACAGGGTTCCCCTTCAAATTCAGATGGGGATGGGGAGTTATCCGATTCGGATAAGGATCGGCAGGGGCATTCTGCCTCTTTTCTGGACTGAACAGAGGCTTTTATTGAAGCCATGAGGGAGGTGTTACAGTTGCCGGAGGAGGTAGCTACAGGAGTACCGTAAGTCGCGAGCGACATTACCAGCTCTGGGTGAGCTTAATGGAGCAGTGGAGAAGGAACGCCTGTGTCCAGATAAACGTTTTCAAGAAACACGTTTTTTTGAGGCACTATATCCGTGTTCCACGGAGCTGACGGATAATTGGATTTCTTCTCCTGAAGTGGATGTTCCTTTATCCCAGCTCAGTAAATCCTCATTGCTCCCTGTTAAAGGGAAGGCGAGTTTGCAGGACCCGCTGGACAGAAAAATGGAGATGGCGGCGAAATCCAACTACGAGGCCTCGGGTCATGGATTCAAAGCGGTGCTGGGATCCATGTGTGCTTGTAGGGCTTCCCTGTGCTGGTTGGACCGTATACGGACGGCGTTGCAAAATGGATCTCCGTTATCCGAGGTAGATGGGCTTCTCGATTTATTGGAGACTGCAGTTCGTTATAGCTATGATGCAGGTCTGGATACTGCATCTCTGTTGTCCAGGGCGCAAGCTTCAGCGGTCACAGTCAGAAGAGCACTGTGGCTTAGACAGTGGACTGGGGACGCAGTGTCAAAACAAGGTTTGCTGTCTCTAGCCTACAAGGGTGGTCAGCTATTTGGATCTGACCTCTCAGAGCTGATTGCCAAGGCAAAGACAAAAGAAGCAGCTTTACCACAGCGAAGAGCTATGGCTTCTGCGCCTGGCAGGCCGGGTGCCGGTAGTGGCCGGCGATCCTTTCGGTCCAGGGGACGATTCGGTCAGTCCTCTTAGGGATCGGGTCGTCCCTCTTTTTCGGGAAAAAAGTTCACTCAGAAATCCCGCACTCCCTGGAAATCAAGTTTCCGTCAAGACAAGCGGGAAGCTGACAAGAAGCCCGCCAAGGCGGACTGACGCCAGGGTTCCACTCGAGGGCTCTCGAGTGGGGGGTCGCCTGCTCCAATTCAAAGCGACTTGGGTTTCCCGCGTTCCGGATACCTGGGTAACGCGGGTCGTGTCGGCAGGCTATTTCATAGAGTTTTCTTCTCGACCCCCGGACAGTTTTTGCCAGTTTCGCACTCCATCAGAGCCCGAGTTGATTGCCGCTCTGCTGCGAGAGGTCGACTCCCTTCTGCAGAAGGGTGTGGTAATACCGGTACCGCCGGAGGACCGGGGAAGAGGATTTTATTCCAATCTTTTTGTGGTTCCCAAAAAGGAGGACAAATTTTGCCCTATTCTGGATCTCAAAAGATTGAATCGGCATGTCCACACCCAAAAATTCCGCATGGAGTCACTTCGCTCCGTGGTGGCAGCCCTGTCGCAGAACGACTTTTTGGTGTCAATCGACATTCGCGACGCTTATTTGCATGTTCCCGTCGGAAGGGCTCACCAGCGCTTCCTTCGCTTTGCCATAGGTCAGGACCATTACCAGTTTGTGGCTCTGCCATTCGGCTTGGCCTCGGCGCCCAGAGTTTTTACAAAAATTCTGGCGCCTCTCATGGCAATTCTTCGAAGACAGGGGGTTGCGATTTTTCCCTACCTGGACGATCTTTTGATTGTGGCGTCCTCAAAGGAGGAGGCGGTGACGGCTCGCAATCTATCCCTTCAGCTCCTGGAGGATTTCGGGTGGCTGGTCAATTGGGAGAAGTCGTCTCTGGAACCGTCGCAGTCAATCCTGTTTTTGGGGATGCATTTCGACACGGTACGGGCGGTGGTGTCCCTACCTCCAGACAAGCGAGCATGTCTCCTCCGACATGTACAAATTATGAAGTCTGCGACAGCAATGTCTCTTCGGAAGTGTATGCGCTTCTAGGTTTGATGGTGGCATCCATGGAGGCACTTCCGTTTGCCCAATTTCATTCCAGGGCCCTCCAAAGACTCATTCTGAGTCGTTGGGATCGATCGCAAGTTTCTTTGGATTGCAGCGTCATCATCTCTCACAGGGTGCGAGAATCCCTAGAATGGTGGTTACGTCCAGGAGCGTTATCCCTGGGGAAATCTTTCCTCCCTCCGAGGTGGTCGGTCATAACCACCGATGCCAGCCTGACGGGCTGGGGAGGTGTCTGGAACGATCTTTGGATCCAGGAAGTATGGTCATCGGAAGAGTCTGTTCTACCGATCAACATCCTGGAATTGAGGGCAATTTTCTTTGCCTCCAACACTGGACGGTCCCTTTGAGCGGTCTGTCAGTCCGAGTGCTGACAGACAACGCGACGGCGGTCGCGTATATCAACCACCAAGGCGGGACAAGGAGCTCCAGGCTCATGATGGAGGTGTCTCGGATCCTGCTATGGGCCGAGACCAGGGTTCCAGCCATCTCTGCGATTCACATTCCAGGAGTCCAGAATACCACGGCGGACTTCCTCAGTCGCGAGAAGATGGATCCTGGAGAATGGAGTCTTCATCCGGAAATTTTTGCACTGCTGTGCTCCCGTTGGGGAACTCCCCAAGTGGATTTGATGGCATCCAGTTTCAATGCCAAACTACCGACCTTCATGTCCAGGTACAAGGACCCGAAGGCTGTGGCGGTGGATGCTCTGGTGGCTCCGTGGGACCATTTCGAGCTAGTCTATGTGTTTCCGCCGATATCCTTACTTCCTCTGGTGCTGCGTCGGATCAGACTGGAGAGAATTCCGGCTATGTTGATAGCCCCGGATTGGCCAAGGAGGACGTGGTTTTCGACATTGGTGTCACTTTTGGCGGCACCGCCATTTCCACTTCCTCTTCGCCCGGACCTGTTAACCCAGGGGCCCGTTCGTCATCCGGACTTGAAGTCTCTGTGTTTGACGGCGTGGCTCTTGAGACCGAAATATTGACCCATAGAGGTTTTTCAGCTGAAATCATTGCCACTCTGCAAGCTGCCAGAGGTCCGGCTACTACTAAGATTTATCACAAGACTTGGGAAGCCTTCTTTTCGTGGTGTTCGGGTTCTTCAAGGAATCCGAGAATTTTTTCCATTCCCAATCTGTTGGCTTTTCTGCAGTATGGGCTGGACAAAGGTTTAGCAGTTAGCACTCTGAAAGGTCAGGTTTCTGCCCTGTCCTTGCTGTTTCGGAAGGCTATCGCTTCGCGTAGGGATGTACGTTCCTTTTTTCGCGGAATAACCCGTCAGTTTCCACCGCGGAAGGCGCCTGTGTCTCCTTGGCGGCTCAACCTTGTCTTGGAGGCTCTTCAGCATGTGCCTTTTGAGCCTATGGGTTCTGCTAGCCTTTCTTTACTTTCTTGGAAAGTTGCCTTCTTAGTGGCGGTAACCTCTTTAAGAAGGGTTTCTGAGTTGGCAGCTCTTTCTTGCTCGCCTCCTTTCTTGGAGTTTTACCCGGATCGAGTAGTACTTCGCACACGGGGCGACTTTCTACCTAAGGTGGTGTCGCAATTCCATGTTAACCAGGATATTGTGTTGCCCTCGCTTTGCCCGGGCCCGAGGAATGCAAAGGAACGGGACTTGCACAAATTGGATTTAGTGTGGGCCTTGAAGTTCTATTTGTCTGTTACTCAAGGTTTTCGGAAGTCAGATTCCCTGTTTGTGATTCCAGCAGGTCGTAGGCGTGGTCAACGAGCTTCCAAGGACTCTATAGCTCGTTGGATTCGGTCGGCCATTTTGGAGGCTTACCGACTTAAAGGCGAACCTTGCCCGATTAAGATTCGAGCTCACTCCACGAGGGCTGTGGCTTCTTCGTGGGCTTTTCATCAAGGGGCTTCGGCAGCTCAGCTCTGCCGAGCGGCGACCTGGCGTTCCGTCCACACATTTACAAAGTTTTATAAGGTGGACGTCAGTGCTTCCGCTGATGCGGCCTTAGGACGTAGGGTCCTGCAGGCAGCGGTAATTTAAAGTTTTGGTGAACTTGTATTTGGCGCCTGTTGCGCATTTATCTAGGTTGTTGGGTTTCTGCCTATTTTGGTTTCTTCCCACCCTAATTTTTGGACTGCTTTGGGACGTCCCACTAGTTATGAACTAGTGTGTCTCCTTTCCTTCCATCTGCTGCTGAAAGACGGATTTTGGTAAGAACTTACCTGTAAAATCCTTTTCAGCGAAGGAAGGAAAGGAGACACAGCTCCCTCCCATGGCAGAAGCGTTTGTTGTATTTACAGATGCAGCGTGACCCTTCTCTGATAGCGATTATCTGGGCTGAGGTCGACGCGCTACGGCTCTGTTCCAGCATTGCCAGCTTATCGCAGTAGTCAGGTCCAGTGAGTAGTACCTGGAACTGTGTGGTTTTTTTGCCTACATGCATGCATAACCTGTAATTTTGTGTTTTTCTCTGAAGTCCTTCAGAAAGGGTTATGTTGCTCCGCTGGTGATATTACTCTTCCTTAAGCTTGGGTACGACTGGAGAAAGCTGGAGTAGGAGGAGCCCGTGCTGGAGGGGCCGGTCAACACTCTTTTTAATCTGAGGTGTCAATCCTATCTGGGCTCCGCCTACCCACTAGCTATGAACTAGTGTGTCTCCTTTCCTTCCTTCGCTGAAAAGGATTTTACAGGTAAGTTCTTACCAAAATCCGTCTTTTCCAGAGAGGCGATGACAGAACGGAGGGACTCCATCCTGAAGTGGCACACCGTGACGAATTTGTTCAGGAGTTTGAGGTCTAGGATTGGACGCATGGTTCCGTCCTTCTTTGGAACCACGAACAGGTTTGAGTAAAAGCCCTTGAATTTTTCCGTGGGAGGAACAGGAACTATGACGGCGCTGTTGCGGAGGGCGGCTATGGCCCGGTGAAAAAAAGCTACACGCGCCTTGACTCTTGGAAGACGGGACTGAAAGAAGCGCGTTGGAGGAGACGAGAACTCGATTTTGTATCTGGAAGACACGAGGTCTCTGACCCATTGGTCGTGAACGACCATTAGCCAGACCTGGCGAAACAAAGACAGGCGGCCGCCTACCTTGCCTGTGTCTTGCAGACACGACAAGGACTCATTGAGAAGAGAATTTGCGGGAAGCGCCGTTCTTGGGTCTGGAGCGAGGAGATCTGTTTCTCCAGGAGTTAGAGGGTCTGAATGAAAGGAGAGAACCTCGGGCCCTTCATGGGGGACGTGATGCACTAGCAGAAGTGGCTGAGGATGACCAGCCTGTGGTATTGCGAAAAGGGCGGAAGCGAGTCTGAAATTGGCTCCGAAAGGGCCGACTCTGCCTACGTTGAGGGAGAAATTTGCTTTTGCCCCCAGTAGTGGCCGAAATAATCTGATCAAGTTTGTCTCCAAATAAACGCCCATTTTGATAGGGGATGGAAGTCAAGGATTTCTTTGATGCAGAATCCGCCCGCCATTCATGTAGCCACAATGCTCTTCTGATGGTAACAGCGTTGGCGGCTGCAAGTGCGGCACAATTAGCTGCATCGAGAGAAGCATGAACAACGTAATCTCCTGCCTGGGCGATCAGATAGGCGAGACCAGTCACCTCAGATGGCAGGCTATTATTCCTACTGGTTTTCACTATGGCTTCTGCCCAGGCAACCATAGCGCTAGCTACCCACGTGGTGGCGAATGAAGGGAACAAGGCGGCTCCAGCAGCATCGAAGACTGACTTGGCCATGCTGTCAATCTGCCGATCAGTGGGATTTTTAATGGAAGATCCATCCGTCAGAGACAAAAGGGTTCTTGAAGCGAGTCTTGATATGGGCGGATCTACTGCAGGGGATTCAGTCCACTTCTGCCTCAGAGTAGATGCAAAAGGGTACCGTGCTTCTAGCGGCTTTAGACCTGAAAATCGCTTATCTGGGCGACTTCTATGCCTCTTAAGGATGTCAGTAAACTCAGGGTGGTTAGAGAAAACCCTATGTGGCCGTTTCATTCGCTTAAAAGACACGGGATGGTCTGGATTAGTACCGGGTTCATCATCAATTTCCAGAATGTGATTAACTGCTTCTATGAGCGAATCAATAGACTCCTGGAACTTTGGGGAGTTGGGGGTCTGGGGCCACGTCGGACTCGTATTCTGAGTCATGTTCACTGCCAACCCTTGGAGAAGGGGAGTGAGACGCGGAGCTGGCGGATGCTGAAGCCTCGGAGTTCCGCGAGGACGTGTCCCTGGAATGTTTCCTAGAAGGATGTTCCGACGCCGCTCGACCCTTGTCAGCGGGAAACTCTTGTGTGGCTGAAGTCCCCGCTACAGGGGGTAAGGGGACGCCTTGGCTGGCGGAGGAGCCATGAAAGGATTCTATGGCCTTTGCGAGAGAAGCCACAGATTGCGCCAAAGAAGCAGCCCACTCAGGTGGACTAGCTACAGATTGTGCCAAAGAAGCAGCCCATTCCGGGGGACTAGTATCGCTTTGCTCGAAAGTAGAGAGAGGCTCTTGAGGCCCTGAGGCTTCACAGTCCGCACAGAGAGGAGTGGAATGTTTCCGTGGTAGGAAAACGTTGCATGCGGTACATGAGGCATATATCACCGTGGTGCATCTTATCTGCTTTCTTATTAGCTTTTGATTGAGACATAATGCAATTGTTGTTTTTTTTTAGGAATCTGCAAGGAGCTGGAGAAAAAGGTTGCCGGCATTGCCTGCCGTATGGTCGGCAGAGAGAGAGAGAGAGCGCAGCTGGGAGGATGATGCCTGCAGCGGAGAGGTTAATGGCTGCGGTTGAGGATATAAGACCTACAGCGGAGGGGTTAACACCGGCAGCTGAAGGGTTAATGCCTGCAGCTAAGATAAACGGAGTGTACCTGCCTTAAGGTACTGCCACACTTAGCGATCTCGTTAGCGATCACGATAACGACGCAATCGTTGGTGTGATCTCTTTTAGGTCGCTAGTAGCTGCCAAACAGGAGATCTCATAAACGACACATCAGCGGTCAGCGATCTCTTTAACGACTTTGGCGGTCGTTAGGATGTCATTAGCATGTACTGAGCGCTTCTGATTCATAGGAATTTCCAGCATCGCTCCTGCTCTCTGCGTCCTGCTAGCCTGCTTTGCAACTTCTGCGATCCTCTCTGTGACGCAAAAGAGAACTTACAGATATTGCGATCCACTCCGTGACGCAAAACAGTCATATGCGTCACAAACGAGGTCGCTCGTCGTTCGCAAAAGGTGCCAAACACAGTGATTCAGGCTCACCAGCGGGACGCCAACGATCAAAAAACGGTCCAGAACTCTAGTGAACGATCAGCGACATCACAGCAGGGGCCACATCGTTGCTACATGCCACACGCAACGAGGTCGCTAACGAAATCGCAAAATAGTGACGTTTTAGTGATCTCGTTAGCGATCTCGTTTAGTGTGGCATACCCTTTACTGTGGCTACTTTTACCCAAGTCCAGCGTGTCCCCGAGAGAAGAGCTTGCACCACGGAGCGTCCTCTGAGGAAAAATGGCGTTCACCACAAGCTTCCGGTGAAAGACGCGCAAGGAAGTGGGAAGTGACAGTAGAATTGGCGCTTCTCGTAGGTTGCAAGAAGCACCAGAACCAGTGGGCATAACCAAGAAGGTAGGAAGAGAGGTGGGAGGCAGTGGGCGGAGCAAAACCAAAGTGCAGCGCTGTCCCCGCACCGCTCTGTACAAGCCGGCCTGCAGTTGAAAAAGGGGGCGGACCAGGCCGGGGCAAAGGCGGAGTTTGGGCCTAACTGGTTACCGAAGCCGGGGGCTAAATTAAAAGGCCACGGCCGCAGTGACGCTAGCGACGCTGCGGCGGTCACGGTCCCGTCCGTGACGGCCGCGGTAGCTGCGCCAAATTAGCACCGGTCACTTCTGTATGAGGAGGGCCGCAGCGATCCTGGATAGAAAGGGAGGCCACGGCAGCCTGAGAAGGCCGTGATATGACAGGCCAGGCGGCTGCGGTATCGCAGCGGCAGCCGCGCTAGCGACTATGGCTGAGAGTCGCACGGGCGCGGACAATACAGGGGTCCAAGTACTCACAATGCAGTAGAGGCGTCCCACCGTCAGTAAAACAGCACATAAGCCATATTGTGATCCTCGATCCACCAACCCCTTGATAGGGGTGTGGAGAGGCTTTACTCCCTGGCACCAGTCACTGTCTCAATCTACCATCCCTTTAGTAGGGAGGTAGAGAGAAAAAAATTGCGTGCTCTTGAAAAGAGGGAATTCTAGTCCCATGATGTGGGTCTGGCTCCGGAAGGGGGTACGTGGGGGCGACACCCCACGTGCCCGTCCGTTGGTGTGGGGAGAGCGGACCTAAAGACACTAAGCAAGAACTGGTTCACGAGAGAGCCAGCAGAGGGTGTATACTGCGGAGGAGGAGTTAATTCTTTATTATATTTTGCTTAGTGTCCTCCTAGTGGCAGCAGCATAGCACCCCATGGTCGTGTGTCCCCCAATGAGGCGAAGAAGAAAAAACATTTACAAAATAACCTGAATGGAAGGCCATTTGGCGCTGACAACATGGATTTTACTGGATAGGTTTTTGGGAGCCTTGTCGCTTTTCAAGCACCTTTGCGCTACTAGTAATGGGGAAAACATCTAATTTTCTGAGAGATGGGCTCTTAAAGAAAAAAAAAAAGAAAAAACTATGAGAAAAGTTACACACATAGCTTACTACCTGCTCTTAATGTCATAACTTAAAAAGACACTACTTCCCAGAGTGTCACTCTCAAGTAAAGCCTAGATGGAAGAAAGCATATTTACGTAGCATGTTACGTTTCAATCTTATAAGATTACTGGCAATGCATACCACCAATGGCATCAATTTCATCAAAGAAAATAAGACAGGCTTTTTTGGTCCGGGCCATCTCAAACAATTCACGAACCATTCGTGCACCCTTTGGAGAAACAAAAAGAATAGAAATCACTAAGTAAAATAACATACAGACTGGCTTGCTAAATGTATCCAATTACAGCAAAGAAAAAAAAAAAAAACTACTAACTTCTCCAACATATTTCTGGACCAGTTCTGAGCCAATAACTCTGATGAAGCAGGCGTCTGTTCTGTTAGCAACTGCACGTGCACAGAGAGTTTTTCCTGTTCCAGGAGGTCCAAACAGAAGCACTCCTTTTGGGGGCTCAATACCCAGATTAACAAATCGCTCTGGCTGTGAAAACAGATATACAACATATTAGACACATGTCTACAACTTGAAAATGCAATTACTAGTATTTAACCCCTTCATGACCCAGCCTATTTTGACCTTAAAGACCTTGCCATTTTTTGCAATTCTGACCAGTGTCCCTTTTGAGGTAATAACTCAGGAATGCTTCAACGGATCCTAGCGATTCTGAGATTATTTTTTTCATGACATATTGGGCTTCATGTTAGTGGTAAATTTAGGTCGATAATTTTTGCGTTTATTTGTTAAAAAAACAGTAATTTGGCAAAAATTTTGAAAATTTAACAATTTTCAAATATGAATTTTTATTCTGTTAAACCAGAGATTTATGTGACACAAAATAGTTAATAAATAACATTTCCCACATGTCTACTTTACATCAGCACAATTTTGGAAACAAATTTTTTTTTGTTAGGAAGTTATAAGGGTTAAAAATTGACCAGCGATTTCTCATTTTTACAACAAAATTTACAAAACCTTTTTTTTTTTTTTTTAGGAACCACCTCACATTTGAAGTCACTTTGAGGGGTCCATATGGCAGAAAATACCCAAAAGTGACACCATTCTAAAAACTGCACCCCTGCAGCTACTCAAAACTACATTCAAGAAGATTATTAACCCTTAAGGTGCTTCACAGGAACTAAAGCAACGTGGAATGAAAAAAAGGACATTTCAATTTTTCCAACAAAAATTTTCTTTTAGCATCAATTATTTCATTTTTACATGGGCAACAGGATAAAATGGATCCTAAAATTTGTTGGGCAATTTCTCCTGAGTACACCGATACCTCATATGTGGTCATAAACCACTGTTTGGGCGCACGACAGGGCTCAGAAGGGAAGGAGCGCCATTTGACTTTTTGAATGGAAAATATGCTGGAATATTTAGCGGTTGCCATGTCGCATTTGGAGAGTCCCTGTGTGCCTAAACATTGGAGCTCCCCACAAGTGACCCCATTTTGGAAACTAGACCCCCCAAGGAACTTATCTAGATGCATAGTGAGGACTTTGAACCCCCAGGTGCTTCACAAATTGTTCCGTAAAAAAAAAAAAAGTACTTTTTTTTCACAAACATTTTCTTTTAGCCTCAGTTTTTTCATTTTCACATGGGCAACAGGATAAAATGGATCCTGGAAACTAGATCCACCAAGGAACTCATCTAGATGTGTGGTGAGCACTTTGAATCTCCAAGGTCTTCAAAGAAGTTTATAACGCAGAGCCGTGAAAATAAAAAAATCCTTTTTTTTCCACAAAAATAATTTTTTAGTCCCCAATTTTTTATTTTCCCAAGGGTAACAGGAGAAATTAGACCCCCAAAGTTGTTGTGCAATTTTTCCTGAGTACGCTGATACCCCATATGTGGTGGTAAACCACTGTTTGTGCACAACACGTCGGGGCTCAGAATGGAGGGAGCACTGTTTGACTTTTTGAGCGCAAATTTGGCTTGAAAAAATGGTGGCGCCATGTCGCGTTTGGAGACCCCCTGATGTGCCTAAATAGTGGAAACCACTCAATTCTAACGCCAACCATAACCCCAACACACCCCTAACCACAATCCTAACCCCAACACACCCCTAACCCTAATCCCAACCCTAACCATAACCCTAACCCCAACACACCCCTAACCCTGATCCCAACCCTAACCTTAACCACAAGCCTAACCCTAATCCCAACCCTAATTTCAACCCTAACCCTAATTCCAACTCTAAACCTAATTCCAACCCTAACCCTAGTTCTTACCCTAACCCTAATTCCAACCCTAACTCTAATTCTTACCCTAACCCAAAGGCTATGTGCACACGTTGCGGTTTTTTAGCGGTTTTGCCGCGGTTTTTCGCGGCGGAAACGCCGCGAAACCGCGGCAAAACCGCTTACACAATACAACTCATTAAGGCCTATGAGATTCCGCAATGCTGTGCACATGCTGCGGGTTTTTCCGCGGCGGAATCGCATCGCGGGAGAATCCGCAGCATGCTCATTCTTTTTTGCGGAACCGCGGCGATTCCGCCGCCATAGGAATGCATTGAACCAATTACTTTCCGCATGTGGCTGTGCCCACCATGCGGAAAGTAAGCGGTTCATGTGCGGATGGTACCCAGGGTCTGGAGGAGAGGAGACTCTCCTCCAAGCCCTGGGTACCATATCCATGTAAAAACAATAATTAAAATAAAAAATAATGATATTCTCACCTTCCGGCGTCCCACGCAGCTTTCCCGCCTTCAGCGACGCTCCCGCCAATCGCGTTCCCAGTGATGCTTTGCGAGATCACCCAGATGACGTAGCGGTCTCGCGAGATGCTACATCATCGGGATGATTGTCGCAAAGGATTCTTGGGAACGGAACTTGCCGGGAGCGTCGCTGAAGGCGGGAAAGCTGCGGGGGCCGCCGGAAGGTGAGAATATCATTATTTATTATTTTTTTTATTATTTTTACATTAGATCTTTTTACTATTGATGCGACATAGGCGGCATCAATAGTAAAAAGTTGGTCACACGAGTCAAACACTTGTTTGACTCGTGTGACCAACCTGTCAGATCGCTTGTAAAACGCTAGCATTCTGCAAGCTAATTCCGCTTGCAAAACGCTAGTGTTTAGCGGGAATACGCATACCTATAATATGCGGATTTCCCGCGGCAGAGAGGTGCGGAATTGCCGCGGAAATTTCCATGGCAATTCCGCAACGTGTGCACATAGCCTAATGCTAACCCTAATCCTAACCCTAATGCTAAACCTAATGGAAAAATAAAAAATATTTTCTTTATTTTATTATTTGTCCCTACCTATGGGGGTGATAAAAGGGGAGTTTATTTACTTTTTTTTTTATTTTGATCACTGTGAGAGTTTATCACAGTGATCAAAATAAATGAATGGAATCTGCCGGCTGGCGCACTGTGCATGCGCCCGCCATTTTGCAAGATGGCGGCGCCCATGAAGTATCCGGGAGGGACATCGCAGATACCGGGGGAGGTGAGGGGGGGTTCGGAAGGCGGGGGGAGCAGAGGGAAGCAGATAGTGACGTCGGCGACTGATCGCCGCCATCAATCGGTGGCAGGGGCCGATCGCCCTCGTCACTCGTGGGGGGGGGGATCGGATCTCGTTCTCCAGCCATGGCAGATGCTATTGCAGCGTCGGCCATGGCTGGATTGTAATATTTCACCAAATTTAATTGGTGAAATATTACAAAACGCTGATTGGCTGTTAAAAGTGAAACAGCCAATCAGAGCGATCATAGCCACGGGGGGGTTAAGCCACCTTTCAGTGACTCCGGTCACACGACCTGCAGGAACGCGATCCTTCCATGACACAGCTTATGCGTCACAGGTCAGATTGGCACAGACTTTCATGACGCATACGCTGTGTCAAAGGTCGGGAAGGGGTTAAAACACAGGTCAGTATGTGCTTAAGTTGTGCTGTGAAAGGTGCATCACAGGTCTCAAATCACAAATGACAGATATAATAATGAAAAGATGGGGGTGCATTTTTGGATGATGAAGCATGGTGGGAACCTGTAGTATTTCCTTGGCTACTGATGTTCTTGCTTCACATAAAACAATTGCAAATTAACTTTTCTAGTTGTTGTCATTTCAATGTGAGGAAGAAGTTGCTGTGGTCCACAACCGATAGTAATATTGAGGGTTAGGCTAGCTGTTCCTAAGTGACTGGAAGCTTTCTGCATATGATCCAATATATAACTAAGGCAGTGTTATTGGAGATTGGGCTCCAAATACGGGCAACATATACAGTACTTTTCTCTAAAAAGGCAGAAGCAAATATAAAGCTTTAGAATATTATCAACCCCTTCCCATCCCATGATGTACTATCAGAGACTGACTGCTCCCAAATGGAAAATAAACAGAGCAGGATGGAGCTGAAGATAACCCCCCCTTTATGCTCAGTGACGAAGAGATATATTTCTTCACATATCATAGCCATGCTCCCAGCCACTGACTGGTATGCGTCATAAGCTAGTCAGTTGAGACACAGGTCTTGGGAGCTGCATGTTTTCAGTCTGCAGCCCATGCCGACACATGACTAGGATGGGCTGCAGTTTGAATTCTGTAAGAGACCCCATTTTCTCTCATTCTCGGAGAACCCCTTTAAAGAGAACCTGATACATGCTGCTAAATCCATGAGTAGCAAGTCCTGGCTCTATGAACTCAGCCAGATATATTTGACTCAAACAGCATTTCAGAGAAAAAAAAACAAAAAACTATAATATCCGCAAGGGACCGAACGCATGCTGTACACTTGTTGGACAGGCAGGTCCGCGGCGGCTTCTCCCAGCCTCCTGCCCTGGATTAACATGTCATGTTTCCATGCAAAACTCAGACGTGTCCATTTTTTTCCAGTATTACAGATGAAGTGTCAATATAACTATATGGGTCTGTGAAAAACACATACAGCAGTTGGATGGGATCTGTGTTCTGTCTGTATTTACCATTGCAAAAGATAGGAGACGCTTTGTAATTCATTTATCCATCTGTCAAATACAATGACACACAGATGGTAAAAGCAGACCATACACTGATGGCATACTGATCCAAAACACTGATGACACAGGTACCATTTTTTCATGTGTTTAACCCCTTAATGACCGTCGATACGCCTTTTAACGGCGGTCATTAAGGGTACTTAAACCACAGCGCCGTTAATTAACGGCGCCGTGGAAAAAGTGAATAGCGCCCCCAGAGGCGCATTTTCTCCGGGGTCTCGGCTGCCGGGGGTAGCTGAGACCCCAGAGAACATGAATCGGGTCGGTTTTTACCGACACCGATGTTGCGATCGCCGTTAATAACCCTATAACGGCGACCGCAAAAAAAAAAAAAAAAAATGTGCCATTTAATTTCTCTGTCCTCTGATGTCATCGGACATCAGAGGACAGAGAAAAAGGGTCCCCGGGACCCCCACTGTGGCCCCCGAACCCTCCACATGGCCCCAGGGCCCTCCGGTGTCCCCCGGTGCCGGCGCCATGCTTTAAAATGGCGGGCGCACGAGTGCTGCGCCCGCCGCGAGGTGACGGGGGGGATGGGCGATTTTCTCTGGGGTCTCGGCTGCCTGGGGTAGCCGAGACCCCAGAGAACATAATAGGGGCCCCCCCAATCACCACTCTTTTGCGATCGCCATATACTGGCGATCGCAAAAGAGAAATCAATGCTGCGATCCCTGCCTGTAAATTTCTCTCCCCTCTGATGTGATCGCACATCAGAGGGGAGAGAAATAGTGTCCCGGGACCCCTGATCTCACCCCCCCCTGTACCTGGAGGGGTCCCGTGTCCTCCGATCCCCCCCAGGTGCGGTCCGATCCTCCCCCTCGCCTCCGTTCAGCCGGCGTCTTCTTCCAGTAAAAAAAAAATGGCGGGCGCATGCGCAGTGCGCCCGCCGAATCTGCCTGGCGGCAAATTCAAAAAAATATTCATTCATTCTCTAAAAGTACATTTTGATCACTGTGATAAACTATCACAGTGATCAAAATAAAAAAAACAGTACATAAACCCCCCTATATCACCCCTTGGTTAGGTACATATAATAAAATAAAGAAATTTTATTTATTTTCATTTTTCCATTAGGGTTAGGGTTAGGGGTATAATTAGGGTTATAATTAGGGTTGGGATTAGCGTTAGGGTTAGGCTGGGTTCATATTGCGTTATGGCAGTCCGTTAGACGGACTGCGTTACACCGCGGTATAACGCGGTGTAACGCAGTCCGTTAACGCTGCCATTCACCCGCATTTGAGGGCGCATCGCGACACATGCCGCTTTACGTAAAGCGGCATGAGTTCGCGACGTGCCGTAATTCAGTGACGGAGCCTCGGACACGGCCTGCAGCGTCTGGGCTCCGTCACCGCTAGCGCAAATGAATCATCGCTGATTCCTCTGCGCTAGTGAGTATAGCATAACGCGATCACGTTATGCTATACTGTTACCAGCCCGTCAACGCTATGTGTTGAATGGGCTGGTAAAACGCAATATGAACCCAGCCTTAGGGTTAGGGTTATAATTAGGGTTAGGGTTATAATTAGGGTTAGGGTTATAATTAGGGTTAGGGTTACAACTAGGGTTAGGGTTACAATTAGGGTTAGGGTTACAATTAGGGTTAGAGTTAGAATTAGGGTTGGTATTAGGGTTAGGGTTGAGATTAGGGTTAGGGGTGTGTTGGGGTTAGGGTTGGAGCTAGAATTGAGGGGTTTCCACTATTTAGGCACATGAGGGGGTCTCCAAAAACGCAGTGGCGTTCAAAAAGTCAAATGGCGCTCCCTCCCTTCCGAGTCCTGCCGTGCGCCCAAACAGTGGTTTACCCCCACATATGGGGTATCAGCGTACTCAGGACAAATTGGACAACAACTTTTGTGGTCTAATTTCTCCTGTTACCCTTGGGAAAATAAAAAATTAGGGACTAAACGATCAGGTTTGTGGAAAAAATATGATTTTTTATTTTCACGCCCGGGCGTTATAAACTTCTGTGAAGCACTTGGAGGTTCAAAGTGCTCACCACACATCTAGATAAGTTCCTTAGGGGGTCTAGTTTCCAAAATGGGGTCACTTGTGGGGGGTTTCCACTGTTTAGACACATCAGGGCCACTATAAACGCGACATGGCGTCCAGCCAATTCTGCGTTGAAAAAAGTCAAACGGTGCTCCTTCCCTTCCAAGCTCTGCCATGCACCCAAACAGTGGTTTACCCCCACATATGGGGTATCAGCGTACTCAGGACAAATTTTACAAAAACTTTTGGGGTCTTGTTACCCTTGGGAAAATAAAAATTGGGGTGAAAAGATTGTTTTTGTGGAAAAAATATGATTTTTTATTTTCACGGCTCTACGTTACAAACTTCTGTGAAGCACTTGGAGGTTCAAAGTGCTCACCACACATCTAGATAAGTTCCTTAAGGGGTCTAGTTTCCAAAATGGGGTCACTTGTGGGGGGTTTCCACTGTTTAGGCACATCAGGGGCTCTCTAAACGCGACATGGCGTCCAGACAAATCTGCATTGAAAAAGTCAAACGGCGCTCGTTCCCTTGCGACCTCTGCCGTGCGCCCAAAAAGTGGTTTACCCCCACATATGGGGTATCGGCGTATTCAGGAGGAATTGCACAACAAATTTTGTGGTTCATTTTTTCTTTGAACAGTTGTGAAAATAGAAAAAATTGGTTCCGAAGTAAAGCTTTTGCAAAAAAAGTTAAAATGTTAATTTTTTCCTTCCACATTGCTTCAGTTCCTGTGAAGCACGTAAAGGGTTAATAAACTTCTTGAATGTGGTTTTGAGCACCATGAGGGGTGCAGTTTTTAGAATGGTGTCCATTTTGGGTATTTTCTATCATATAGACCCCTCAAAGTGACTTCAAATGTGAGGTGGTCCCTAAAAAAAAAATGGTGTTGTAAAAATGAGAAATTGCTGGTCAACTTTTAACCTTATAACTTCGTAACAAAAAAAAATTTTGTTCCCAAAATTGTGCTGATGTAAAGTAGACATGTGGGAAATGTTATTTATTAAGAAATTTGTGTGACATATCTCTCTGATTTTAGGGCATAAAAGTTGAAAATTTGAAAATTGCTAAATTTTCAAAATTTTCGCCATGTTTCCGTTTTTTTCATAAATAAGCGCAAGTCAGATAAAAAATTTTTTTACCACTAACGTGAAGTACAATATGTCACGAAAAAACAATCTCAGAATCAGCGGGATTCGTTAAAGCGTTCCAGAGTTATAACCTCATAAAGTGACAGTGGTCAGAATTGTAAAAATTGGCCCGGTCATTAAGCTGCAAAATGGCTCTGTCACTAAGGGGTTAAACACGGATGTGTGAATGAGGCCTTAATTGTATAATGAAGGCTCAAAGAGGAAAATCACATCAAGGCTATGTTCACATTTTGCAGCAAAGATTTTGAAAATCACAGCACAATTGTGCGGCATTAAAAAAAAAAAACACTATCCAAAATATCACACTAGCAGTTCTTTTACATGAGCATTTTAGAATAGTCACTGACTGAAAGTGGCTCTGTCAGCATAACATCACCCTAGTAGGCAAAACAAAAAAAAATGTCATTTGGGAACTAAGAATACTGAAAGAATACCTTGGGCACAGTCTATGAGTAAGCTAACAGATTTGTTTTAGGATAACTGCAACATAGCAGAAATTACCATACAAGTACTTACATGGAGCAATGGAGTTTCAACAACTTCCCTTAATTTCTCAATCTGTTCTTTGCAACCTCCAACATCACTATATGTAACATCAGGTTTCTCTTCAACCTATGTAGGAAAACAGACAACTTTATTGCAATAAAAAGTGTGATAAACAGTAAAATAAAGCCAGAGGCTGAGCCCAAGCCAGATGTATCTTATTTAGCCAATGAGAAAGTTACCTGCATCATAGTCACTGTGGGATCAATCTTTGGAGGCAGTGGGATATGGATCTGGTACTTGTTTCTGTCCACACTGAACATAGATATAATATATCAGATAATGAATCAAGTGACAATTTGCCGTTCAGAGCCAATTACTGAAACGTACCATCTTGGTCTTTCCGCCACTGTACTCTATAGCTTTGCGGGAGTCCAATTTAAATCCATTTTTTTGAGGATTCAAATATAACCTCAGCGTACAATGAAACAAAAACATTTTGACAGACACAATAACATAGAATTTCTCTCTGCCCAGAGATCTGCTCTGATCTCACACAGGGATGTAATCAGGAGTTGCTTTTAATTGTCTTTATTGTTGCTACTGTCAACCTTGTGACTATATTTGATCCTTACAAAGCTATTTAAAAATCTGTGCCAGATTAGAAGTGTGACCTTTTCAATGCCTTAACCCCTTCACTCCCGGAGCTTTTTTCGATTTTTCGTTTTTCGCTCCCCTTCTTCCCAGAGCCATAACTTTTTTATTTTTCCGTCAATATGGCCATGTGAGGGCTTATTTTTTGCGGGACGAGTTGTACTTTTGAACGACACCATTGATTTTACCATGTCGTGTACTCGAAAACGGGAAATATATTCCAAGTGCAGTGAAATTGCAAAAAAAAGTGCAATCCCACACTTGTTTCTTGCTTAGCTTTTTTGCTAGGTTCACTAAATGCTAAAACTGACCTGCCATTATGATTCTCCAGGTCATTACCAGTTCATATTCATAGACACCAAACATGTCTAGGTTCTCTTTTATCTAAGTGGTGAAAAAAAATTCCAAAGTTTGCTTAAAAAAAAACCCCAGTAAAATAAAAAAGTGCAATTTTCCGAGACCCGTAGCGTCTCCATTTTTCGTGATCTGGGGTCGGGTGAGGGCTTATATTTTGCGCACTGAGCTGACGTTTCTAATGATAGCACTTTTGTGCAAATATGTTCTTTTGATCGCCCATTATTGCATTTTAATGCAATGTCGCCGCGACCAAAAAAAAACCTAATTCTGGCGTTTTTATTTTTTTTTTTATCGCTACTCGCTAGCGATCGGGTTAATCCTTTTTTTATCGATAGATCGGGCGATTCTGAACGCGGCGATACCTAATATGGGTGTTTGAATTTTCTGTTATTGTTTTATGTTGATTGGGGCGAAAGGAGGGTGATATTTTTTTATATTTTTAAGCATTTTTTTTTTTTTTACTTTTGGCATGCTTCAATAGCCTCCATGGGAGGCTAGAAGCATGCCACACTTGATCGGCTCGGCTACATATGGGCGATGAGCAGATCACCCATATGTAGCAGATTTACTGCATTGCTATGAGCGCCGACCACCGGGCGGCGCTCATAGCAATGTGCCTGCAATAACCACAGAGGTCTCATAGAGACCTCTGGTTGTCAAGGCAACGAGTCGCCAACCCCCGATCACGTGACGGGGGTCGGCAATGTGCTAACCTCCGGCCCGGCGGCCGGAAGCTCTAGTTAAGTGCCTGCTGTCAGCTTTGACAGCGGGTTTTAATTAGTTAATAGGCGCGAGTGGATTGCGATTCCGCTCGCGCCTATTGCGGGCACATGTCAGCTGTTTATAACAGCTGAAATGTCGCGGCTTTGAGGTGGGCTCACCGCCGGAGCCCAGGGTGGATAAAAATCATGATTTTTTTAAAAAAAATCAAAAAAATCGGATTTTGTTGATTTAAATCGGATTTTTTTGATTTAAATCGGATTTTTTTGATTTAAATAGGATTTTTTAATCAAGTTGTACACAAGCAAAACTTTGTCTTTTTGCAAATCAAATTATTTTACACAAATAAAAATATTAAAACAGTTGATGATTATGAAACCTAATAATTTTTATTTGCACTATTAAACAATAAGAATTGAACTACAGAGAGTAAAGGCTGGGTCTCACATAACGATACACCAGCGATCCCGACAACGATATGCACTTGTCAGGATCGCTGGTGTATCGCTACATGATCGCTGCTGAGCTGCCAAACAGGCAGCTCAGGCAGCGATCTGGGACAGCGACACTGCGGGTAACATCGCTTAGTTACCCGCAGTGTACCTTGGATACCAGCGCGCTGATGCAGGGAGCTGGTATCCAAGGTACACAGCGGGCTTCCAAGCGCTGCGCGGTGCCTGGAAACCCGTTGTGTACCTTGGATACCAGCTCCCTGCATCAGGGCGCTGGTATCCAAGGTACACAGCGGGTTTCTAGGCACAGCCCCACGCCTGGAAACCCGCTGTGTACCTTGGTTACCAGCGGATCGCTGGTCTCCCGCCTGTCACACGCAGTGATGCGTGCCTGTCAGCGGGAGACCAGCGATCAAAAAAATGTCCTGACATTTCAGCAACGATCAGCGATACCCAGCAGGGGGGATGATCGTCGCTGAATGTCACACACAGCGATATCGCAGGGGAGATCGCTGCTGCATCACAAAACTAGTGACTCAGCAGCGATCTCGTTAGCGATATCGCTATGTGAGACGGGCCCTTAAGTACTTTTTAACAATAGCCTATCTCTAACGTTTGAAGTAAGCAAACATCTTCAGTGAATACATCAGTCCTTTAAGCCTACTGTTTATTTAGGACTTTTAATAGGAAAACTAGTTGTCCTGCTTTAGCAGTTCCTAAGCGGTTTCGGACTGTTGTGTGCACAAAACCAAATGAAGAAAACAATCTCTCTACTCCTGCCGATGAAGCCGATGCAGTCAGTAGCTGAGTAGCTACATTTATTATCTTCGCTGGAAGAACAAGTGATTGCGACTTCCACCAGTCCAGTGGTTTTAGTTAATTAACGACGTTATCTGCAAACATGTATTTTTGAAATGGTGCAGATTCACACTTCAATTTCAGCACAGTTGCCACAATGTCATGGTTAGTATTGGCGAGCCACTCCATTGCAGAGTTGATTTCCGCCTCAGATAGTTTTTTCCCTCTGTAGATGGGATGCAAGATATTGGCTAAATAGTGTTCTTCTTTTAATGCTTGGTCCTTGCGGTGGTGTATTGCAACCTTTACATTGTTTGAGAGGTTCAAGCGATCTAACGAACCTTCTAAATCTTTCCAAACTTCTGTGGCATCAGCTATGGTTGCAGTATCTTTCTGCATTTTATCCAAAGCAATAGATATTGGCTTTAACCTTTCCAAAAAGTCCTCGGCATTTCTCTTCACACCAAGATTTAATACTTTGCTTCGTATATTAGCATCAATTTTATCCCGATGTGTTTCGCAAATGGACACTAATTTTGACCAGTTGTTAATAAACAGTTCCAAGCATTCAGCCAAGGTATTCCATCTAACATCTTGTGGTAGAACCAACTTCAGTCTTCCCATTTCCTTGTAGGTTGCATGTGCAAAATGATTATTGCGGAAATATTTAACAATTTCTACAACATGTTCCTTGACACCCGAAATATGCAGGTCTTTTGCCAAAAGATGCAACAAATGGGCAGAACAACCATATGTAATGACATTTGTGTCATCCTCATGTGCCAGTTCCGCTCGCATTTTTGCCACATTGCTTGCGTTATCAGTAACTAAGCTCCTTACTTTACATCCAAACTGTTCTTGGCATTGGTGAATTGAGTTCACGTAAATATTCAGCAGTATGTGAATTTCCAGGTGTCGATTGTGTCTGTAAGGTAAGTTTCACCATCTTCTGTTGTGACACAAGTGCAAATTATGGGGTCGTTGTGGATGTTGCTCCAACCATCCAAGCTCATGTTAACAACTTTGTCTTTCAAATATTTTGTACAAGCCGCTCTTTCTTTGTCGTATACAGCCTGAAGATGTTTTCCTGAGATATCAAATCTACTTGGTGGTTTGTAGCCTGGTCTTATTCCTTCGATCATTTGTACAAACAATGGGTGTTCAACTAGTCGGAAAGAAGAATTGGTTGCAAATATGAATTTAGCAATTAATTCATCAAAATGTTCTTTCTGGCTCGTCGTAGTCTTTAAGAGGAATTTTTCTACACTTTGCACGCAAAGTTTTTTGTTGGGCTGCTTTGTTGAAGTTGTACCCAGATATTGATTGTCACGTGCAGCACAAGCCATATTTGACCCTGAAAGCACAGTAATTAAAAATATAATTCGACTGCGTATTTGAAGAAATATAACGAAAATATTTTGAAACAAACTTTTTGAACAATGTAATGGTCCTCGTCCAATAAGGGCTGTCTCAAAAGTTATGCTACTCAAGTTTCCGGTGAAGTTGCTGTAATACTAGTAATATCAGAGCAACTGAAAAAAATTATGTCACAAAAGTTTTAAAAATGTTTTTTTTAAAAAATGGTCAATTTGGCAGACTTCAAAAGTGAATTGTAGCCTACAATAAAAAAAAATAGGCGTATACACACTCTTTTATTTTTACTTAACGCTAATCTTCTGTGAAATATTGCCTTAACATAAATTTAAATTCTATACTCCAGAGCTAGTGCTAGAAATTTTTCTTTTCATAGACTTTAACCATCCCAGTAAAACGTCTGTTAAAATAGGTTGTAATTGCCAGACTTACCACTAGTGCTAGGGTCCTGGTGCATAAGAAGCTGTGGGGGTTCATTGACATTAGTTGTATCACTATCAACATCTTCATTTCCCTTCTGGTTGCAGTTTTCATAATGTGATTTCAAACGGCAAACAAGTCCTTGGATATCCTTTTGACAGTATTTGCACTTTGCTCTCCCACCTTTCTTTCCAAGCTCTGCTGGCATCTCAACAAAATGAACCCAAATAGGGTCTCTCTTACGACCTGCCATGGCTCACGCAGATCACTTCTGAAGTTTGATTGTTACTACAGCCAAGTACTGCTGACTGACTATCCAACAAGTTTGGGCATGTCAACTGAATGGAAAAAGAAACTGAAACCAAGCTACAGAAAGTGAAACCAAGCTAGAAGTGTGGAGTTAATTGAACAATGATTGAAAGTTTTAGATTTTAATCGTGATTTATATTAAAAAAATCTTTTGATTTAAATCAGTGATTTAAATCATGATTAAAATCACGATTTAAATCGATCTGATTTAAATAGAAAAAAATCATTTGATTTAAATCATGATTTAAATCGTTGATTTAAATCGGCGTGATTTAAATCAATCCACCCTGCCGGAGCCCACCTGAAAGCAGGGGATTCTTACCGATGACGTACTATCCAGTCATCGGTAAGGAAGGGGTTAACTAATTAGAAAAAAAAAAAAAGCTTTAAATGCTCAGTAAATAAAGAAAAAAAAAATACATACCCAACTCTCATTCCTTCTTCTATGTCTGTAGGAGCAACCTGGTCACTCAAGTCTACCACAAACTTTGCAAACTGCTTCACATTAATTATATATTTAGGGTCCTCAGAGTCCGCATTTATTATTTTTGTGCATCTGAAAAAATGATAAATATGCAATTACAATTTGTACTTAGTTTGTAAGGTAAAAAATCGATTGTAAATACAATAAAACTGAGATTAAAATAGTCACAAGTTCTGACAGATGCCATCCTGTAGCAACAAAGACAACCCATGGAAAAGGAAAAAGGAGACAATGGGGAAGCTTTACGAAGATAAATGCACCAGACGCTTAGTTCAATCTGCTGCAAGAAAATAACGTTCCTGTCTAATAATTTTTTCATATGTCTCATGGCAAAGTAGGAACAAGAAGAGGCTTAAAATGTGGCATGCACCATAACAGATAAAGGTGGTGTGAAGCTAGACTAACAAGTCTATGGCTAACCCGAATGTATCATCCAGTGTGAGCCACTGATGCATGTGGCACGGGTGTAAATTCACACAAACTGGTAAAATTCATGCTACATGTAAAAAAATATTTAGACTTGAGAGTCCTCAGTGGTTGATACCTTTTAATGGCTAACTGAAAAGATGGTAACAAATTGCAAGCTTTCGAGACTACTCCGGTCTCTTCATCAGGCAAAGACTAAAACAAAAACTGAAGAATCACATATATATATATACACAAGAGGACACAGGAATAGTGCAATAGGTAAGACAAGTGATGTGAAGCAGAACTGTCATTATGGCAGAGGAATGAACATAAATATGTGATGAACGGGCACGCGGTCCGCCACACGGTAGCCCGGGGTATCACGGCTTGTGATCCCTCCGTGCTGCAGATGTGACGAAAACGCGCACACACACGACGGCTGCTGCCGTCCGACCCAGTAAACTGCAGGGATTTATAATTATCCCACTTCCACTTAGGAACGTGCAGCTCTCTGGCGCCCCCCTTACCCTCAGGTCAGTCAGGGAACTGCACCTAGGATAATTGGTCGCCAGACGGGTCACTTGGATGTGTGCTGGCTATTGGGCACGCTGCAGTGAGGGAATTATAATTACTCCTGGCTGCAGCCAGGCAGTACCCTTATAAACCCCGCTCCGTCACTGCCAGCGTCACCCAATAGATTAACACTTTACACCCCTTCCTTTTAGCTGCCACCAGCTACGGCTTTTGATGAACAATTTATCAAGAGGGTCCGTAGCAACCCCAAAACAGTAGCGTAGTGCTTCAGGCACGTGCAAATTCGTTTATAGAGCAGGAGAAACAAACTAATAAATTTATAGGTTTATTCCTTGAAAAAACAGGCAGTGCTTATATAATATAAAAAGATGTAACAAACTGAGACAATATAGTTATATACAGATGCAGTTATAAAATAAAATGGGATTAAGAATGAAAGATAACTCACATGATAGTTACAGGCAAGACAAGCCAGGCTGGGGGAAGGAGCCACACGTCATAGTTCATTGGTAGATCTCTTACTCAGGACATCCTAGCAGAAAGTAACTTGCCTAAGGAACTTCACTGCAAGACTTATGCATGTCAGCTTCTGACCTCACAAAAAGGGCTGGTCCTCTGGCCACCTCCCCTGGCTGCAAGCTATGGTTTGAGCTCTGCAATATCATAAGGTTCATAACTCGTCCTGTGAACCTAGCAGAATAACGGCAGACCTATCAATGATCTCACTCCAAACTGACGGTTCCAATGAGCCCACACTTGGGTGGGCTAGTACATGGGGCACCCGAGAATTCCATTTCTCGGGTTCTGTTGGAGTTACGGGTTTACCAGTACCACGGGAACGATGCCCGTCAGCGCATGGTTCAACACAGTAACTTTCGTGTTTCTAGCGAATGCTCCCACCGTGTTATTAACCAAAAAAGAATGAATTCTCCAAAATGGCTGCTATAGGAAGAAAGCACGTGTGCAGACAATGCAGGACCCCTGCGGTGAAGCGGGAAAACTTCCAGCACTGGCAGCTCACATTACACTGCCTGAGTGCAGGCTGGGGGTTGGGGAGAAGTATGAGAGCTGCAGAGAGAAGGAGGGCTTTCAGCAGTACAAAAAAAAAAAGAGATGAGGACAGCAATTCCAGCACAGCACTCATCACACCTCCCCCCTTAGAGGGCGCTACGGAGGCATGACCTGTCGGTAATCCGACATGCGCACCTCAGCGGGTTCGCCACGTCGTGATAACCCATCAGCATTCCCATGATCACTGCCTTTCTTGTGTTGTACGGCAAAATCATACTGCTGCAGGGCAAGGCTCCAGCGTAGCAACCTACCATTGGTGCCGGACACTGTGTGCAGCCAGCTCAGAGGGTTGTGGTCAGTGACCACCTTGAAGGTGCGCCCGTACAGGTAGGGCTGCAAACGTTGCAGTGCCCAGACCATGGCCAGGCACTCCTTCTCGATGGTGGAGTATGCCACTTCCCTTGGCAGAAGTTTCCGGCTCAGGTACAACACGGGGTGCTCCTGGTCCCCCGAATCAACCTGGCTGAGTACAGCACCGAGGCCAAATTCGCTGGCGTCAGTCTGTACCAGGAATGGCCGACTGCTGTCGACGGCTTTCAACACTGGAGAGCTGCACAGGGCTGTTTTCAAAGCTCGGAATGCCGCCTCACAGCCATCTGTCCAGTTGACTGTTTGGGGTAGACCGCCCTTGGTTTTAGTCTTTGCCTGATGAAGAGACCGGAGTAGTCTCGAAAGCTTGCAATTTGTTACCATCTTTTCAGTTAGCCATTAAAAGGTATCAACCACTGAGGACTCTCAAGTCTAAATATTTTTCTATCTACTGGCTAACACGGTACGAAGATACACATCTTTCCTATATGCTACATGTAATGCATGCTCTCTGACATCATTACCATGCAAGTCTATTGTGCCCTTACTACTAAAAAAGGCAGCAGTTTACTAATAAGAGTTCTCCAATATCCCTTAGTTCTGCAACAGAAGGTGCGTGACATCAATAACCTCGCACCCACACATGCTTATAAGGGGTACGTGAATGCTTGGCAGGCATTGCGGAGATGTCCTATTTGAACTTACCCTTTGTGTGAGGTTTATATTCTGATTAGCATTTACCCAACTGCAGTCTAAAGGCACTGTCACACTTAGCGATCGCACCAGCGATCACGACAACGACACGACCTGGCGAGATCGCTGGTGCGATCGCTAGTTAGATTCCAAACACAACTCATCAGCGATCTGTATAACGACCTCTGCGGTCGTTGGGAAAACCTAGTCCCACCTGCGACGCTGGTTAAGTCGTTCATAAAGGGTGTCACACTCAGCGATTCAGGCTCACCAGCGGGACACCAACGACCAAAAAACGGCTCAGAACGTTCATGAGCGATCAGCGACATCGCAGCAGGGAACACATCGCTGCTACATGTCACACACAGCTGTGTCGCTAACGAGATCGCTACTGCGTCATAAAATCGGTGACGCATTAGCGATCTCGTTAGCGATCTTGTTTAGTGTGACTTAAGCCTGGCCCTACAGTCTCACCACAAGGAAATGTAATGCAGTACAAGCCTAGCCTAACTGCTAACAAGCTCAGATATACCTACAAAATTATAAAGAAAGAGGGCTGGTACCTGGCCACCTGGAGCGGCTGCTCACTTTGGAGGGTCTGTTTATCAGCAGCCAAGTCCCACAAGGCTGGAGGGGCAAGTCCTGTATCAGACTCTTTAATGCCTATTGTAAAGGAACATGTGAGGTATCAGTGATGTAAACATTTTCAAATCAATTAAAGCAAAAACAATGTGGCATACCTGTGAGCTCATTGATTTTCTTAAGTAGTTGCTGTATGTCATCTTCCACTTGTTTAATTTGCCGAGAGTATGTGCTTTGTCCCTGTGACAACACAATATTTGTCAATGATTAGATTCCATGTACTAGAGTCTGAAGTAAGCTAATGTTAGCCCACACAGCTGACAGGTGAGCAAGCAGATGTTCAGTCACTCGGACTTTTGACTACAAACATTTAGGATCACAGTTAAAAATCTTCAACTATGGCAGGTAGAATGGGAGAAAAATAACACCATAAATATCCAACAGAATAATTATAGGCCAATTGCACCGTCAACTCCAGGTTATATCCATATGTCAGCCAAAATAGTTAAAGGGGTTGTTCTCCTTTGGGAACAAATTTTTTTTTCTCACTTAAAGGGATTGTTCACTACTAGGACAACTCCTTGATCTAAATGTTTGTCCCCTATAAAATAAATAAGCTTATACTTCCTTCCCGTGTCGGCGCCGTCCCAACGGTGTCAGAACTCACGTTCCCAGTGCTCTCATGCGGCTGTATGACACGCGAGTCTGGGCCCAACCAGCGCTGGAGTCACTGTCCCCGCCTTTGTACGAATTGAACATGCAACGGAAGTGAGAGCAGCCACAGCCCAGACTTTCTCTTCATGTTCAATTTGTACGAAGGCGAGGACAGTGACGCTAGCGCTGATTGGGTGCCGAGCTCAGGACATAAAAACAGCCCGAGAGCCCTGAAACACCGGGGGAACAGCGTCAGCACAGGAGGCGAGTATAAGCTTTTTTTATCGGGGGTTACCCAAGTAGTGGACAACTTCTTTAAATGCATGCAGTTGGGGCTAAAAATCATGTTTGCAATTTGATTTCATTAAGAAGCTATAGGGGGAGCCAGGCACCATTTAATTGTAGTCCTGAGCTCTGCTCTGAGCAGCAATTTCCCCACTGTCACCGCTCATGCAGGGTTCAGCAGCAAGCGGTGATAGGAGGTCCAGGACAGTGGCAAAAGGAATAGGTCGAGCAGCCTTATATTGTACTACTAATACCAAGCTGTTCTTACCAACTGGAAAAAGTTACCTCTGCAGCCCTGCTCTGAGCAATGAGAGCAGACTGCGGTGGTGACTTCCTCCAGCAGCGAAAACACCTCAATAACCTGGTATTAGTAGTCCAATACCAGGCGGCAGACTTGTGCTCACTACTACATGTATACAAGGCTATTTAGCTCATGTCAAGGATCCCACAGCCAGTCTATATCACAGTCTGTACTCAGGATGTATGAAACCGGCCTAAGCTGAAATCTAATCAAATGAAACATGAGCTGAAAGAGTCAGATTTGAGCTTAGAGGAGCGTTTAGGAGGAGAGAAGTTGAAGGCATTGTGCAGTTTGCAGCATACTGTAATACATGCAAACTGCAGAGAAAAAAAATGGTTACCGTTTTTCTAACTAAGCCATTTTCTTTAAAGTTTTCTATCGTATACCCCCAAGAAAATAAAACAACACACTATGATGTCCGTAGCCCTAATTACTATACATTCGAAAAAAACCTCTCCTGTCAATATTGCATCTGTTCACGCGACATTCGGCTCTTAACTCCAATGTTTTCCTCTTCGTCACACCTCAAGCTTCTTTGAGCACAATGTCACTTCTGACGTCACATTTTGAGGCCGATGCATTGGAGTAACCAGTGGGTGCAGACATAGTACAACTACAGATCACAGCGTCCCCTAAATGTGAGGTCAGTGATGACGTTTCCTTTTTAAGACAGTATGAGTGATTCCAACACAACAGAACATCACTGGAAACAGAGCTATATTGGCAGAACGGTATATTTTTTAAATGTTTATTTAGTAATGATGGGTTATTAGGGAATTTTAGTATCAGACAACTGCTTTAATTTAATGCGTCATAAGTATAAATATTCTTTAAGCACAATAAACTTTATATAAGGTTTTCATGAAAACAACCTCCTGCCCATATCCCCATATAGGGCTTTACTGACGCTAAACATCTATTTTGCCCTGGGACTATTTTAGGGCCCATAGCAAGTTAGGAGCATGTTGGATTTTGAACACGTTTCTTATCCCTTCCCTATGTGTATGTCTCGACTTATTTAGTATTTTGGCTTTATAAGAATTGTAATATGAGTAAGGGGATGGGGTCATCTTAACTTGGCTGTTGGACTTTGTCTAATTCTGTTCAATTGCACAATGTGTTTTGATGTCACCGGGGGGGGAACAGTCTTCCATGAGTTCATTCTAATTGTACTCCATTCTTTCTGGTCCTCTAATTTGTAAGCCAAATTGTGATTTTGTCTCATTTCTGAATGTAAAATTTTATAAAATGTAATAAAAATTACAGTTATTAATAAAACATCCATTCTGGTAGACTTGGAACAGTCCATGTACCACATAGATACTCATTCATTTGAATGGCTACTAAAGTTTACATTCCCCGGCTGATAAAACAGTGGTTTTCCATCAGTGTTGAAAGCCAGTTCCAAACCAAAACTGATCAGACAACCTGTTTAAAATAGTTGAGTAACAGAGCTGTAATAAGTAACTGCAGATCAGCACAGATTCATCTACTTACATAGGTTTTCAACAGGGCAATGTCCCCTTCATCCAGAGCTGGATTAAAAAAAGAATATATGGTATATTCATTAGTTTGAAAATATTCTTAGAAACATGACATTCTAGAAAATGAGTTTATAGTATGTATCATCATACAGGGGATTAGGTTACCTGACTGAAGGGTAAAATCACCTGCACAATGATGCAAAAGCCAACAGAACAGTGCAGGTTGTAAGTGGTCGCTGTCGCCCCCAATGTCTCCGCTGATTCCTTCTAATAACACCTCATTCACACGGCCATGATTTTTACAGAGCATTTCTCAGTGTTTTGGATCAGCGTTTAATCAGTTTTTACCATCAGTGATTGTAACTGATGATAAAATAGCTAGCAATGCTTCTTCCATCCATTGCCATGTTAATCATGGCCTGCACGCTGACGCTGTCTGAGAGTCTCACTACACTTGTATGGGTAACCTTGACTTGTTTCCATGATCTTTCGGTGGTCCCCAAAACAAGCTTGGGAACATCCGTATAGACCATAATTACTGATAAGCGTGCGTGCTCTAATACGTTCCAGTCGCCGTGGCTGCATGTCTCAAAGCTGATTGACAGCCACAAGACATGCAGGGATTGCCTGTTAGTGGCCACTAAATATATGGAGCCCCATCACCTTCATCTGATCAGTGAGTGTCCACTGTTCAGTCCCAGCCAGCCCCTGTAAGCAGGCCTCTATAGGCGGCCATCCATGCGCCCAGACTCATCATGGTCTGTTAGTAGGGTTCTACTGCCTGCACCAGGTCCACGGGCTCACTATGGGGCAGGTGTCAGCCACACACAGGAGCCGCTCACCGCGTATAGGCTTATCCTCCTTCTCTTCCTCCTTAGTCTTGCGTTGGTCGGCCCCTAGGTAGTCCGGCATGGTGCTAGTCACGGGAGCAACGGCAGCGGCAACACGGAGACGATTACACAGCAAACTGAAGACAACTTCCGTGCGCAACCGGAACCGGAAGTACGTCCCACTGACAGAAGCAGCCTCTAGAGACCAGGCGCAGTGACCACTAGTGACCACGAGGGGGAGCCAGCGTGTAGTCAGTGGCGGTAACACAGCACTCACCGTGGGTGCATTGCATCCAGGAATAGCTGGCACTTGTGGTGCCCCTGGAATAATGTGCCTTATTTACCAAACCAACAGTTTATTAACACGCAGCGTACCAGCTACTGGTGGCAAATCCATCTGATTTATCCTATTCTACAAGCACATTTTTTCTATCATCTGTTATAAACAATGAGGGGTGTTTGCTGGGTACAGTAAAGAGAAATCCAGCTGCAGATGTGGAGCGCACATGAAGCGACCCGCAGGCTCCATGTCAGCCCATGCTGTGTTACTGCCCTACCAAACCAGCAAACTCAGCCACATGGTAATGACGAGGAAGGAAACAGCAAACTGTGAAAAGATGGAGGGGCTACAGATAACACCAATTCACAGCAATGTAGGTCTGCGATAATAAAACCACAGTCCAGGATGCTTAAAGGGAGCCTGTCACCAGTGTTTTCACATATGTACTATGCCCATCACCTTTAAAATATAACAATGTGGTTCTGCAGCCCCTTTATATCCTCAGACGTGCCCCTGTTTACCTCAGAAAGAGTGGACGCCATTTACCAGGAGACGCACCCTGCGACAATACAGCCCCCACTTCAGACGTGTCAACTTCTACAATAAAAGGCTGAGTAACGTCAGGCTGTATGAGAATCGGCGCAGATGCAATACACTCCTTCAAGGTATCGAATGCTTTCCTGGCCGGACTGGACCACTTGGAAAAGTCTGTCCCTTTCCTTGTCATAACCGTCATAGGTTTGGCCACTGCCGAAAAGTTTTTGATGAACTTACGATAGTAGTTGTCGGCCATGTCTCTGGCTGTCCAGGTGGATTGCCGTCTTCACCAGAGACATAAAGAGACACCCCAATGTGTCGGAGGCTCGGGGCCAGCGCCAGCGTTAGGGGCAGGTAGACCAGGCAGCTGCCTAGGGCCCCTGCTCCCATAGGGGCCCCCCAGCTAGTGGCACATCACGCAGCCGCTATGGGGCCCCTGTGAGGCGGGGGGCCCGCCTGCCCCCAGCGCCAACTCCTCCCCGCCGCCGCATTGAACTATACCGGCGTCATAGACGCCGGTACAGTTCAAAGCAATGATGGAGGAGAGAGCGTCAGCTGACACTCCCTCTCCCATCATTCCCCTCTGCCCACACTGCGGGTTGACGTCAACGTGCACTCTCTGTGTGCCGGGCAGAGCAGCCTCCGAGACAGGAGGCGGGAGTAGCGCAGGGCACGAGGAGAGGTGAGGAGTGTGTTTTTTGTTTTTTTTATATGTCAGCGGGGCCATTCCTGGGAGGGGGGTGTTATGCGGGCCGTGCTATATACTATGCAGGCCGTGGTATATACTATGTGGGCCGCGCTATATACTATGTGGGCCGCGCTACATACTATGTGGCCACACTATATACTATGAGGGTTGCGCTATATACTATGTGGGCTGTGTTATATACTATTGGGGGTATATTATATTTTATGGGGGAGGCTGTGTTATATACTATGTGGCTGTGTATATACTATGGGGGGGCTACATTATATTCTATGGGGAGGCGGGCTGTATTATATTCTATTCAGGACTACATTATATTCTATGGCGGGCTGTATTATATTTATTATATTCTATGAGGGGTGATTGCATCATACTCTATGAGGGGGCTACATTATACTATATGAGGGAGCTACATTGTATTCTATGGGGAGCTAAATTATATTGTATGGGGGCTTCATTATACTTTATGAGGGGGCTACATTATATTCTATGAGGGCTGCATTATACTATATGAGGAGGGCTATATTGTATTCTATGGTGGGGCTACATTATACTATATAAGGGAGCTGCATTATATTCTATAGGGGCTGCATTATACTATATGAGGGGGGCTGCATTATATTCTATGGGGTTTACATTATATTCTGTGGAGTGGCTGCATTATACTCTGTGGGGTGACTGCATTATGCTCTATGGGGTGATTGCATTATACTATATGTGGGCTGCATTATACTGTATAGAGGACTATGGGACATTATACTATATGAAGAACTATGGGGTGCATTATACTATGGGAAGTGAATTGTACTACATGGATGAGTATGGCGGTGCATTATACTATATGGAGCACTATGAGGAGTGTATAATACTATATGGAGGACTGAGTAGTGTATTATACTATATGGAGGACTGAGTGTATTTTAATATATGGAGGGCTATTGGGAGTGTATTATACTATATGGAGGACTATGGGAAGTGTATAATACTATATGGAGGACTGAGGAGTGTATTTTAATATATGGAGGACTATAGGGAGTGTATTATACTGTTTGAGGACTATGAGGAGTGTATTATACTATATGGAGGACTGAGGAGTGTATTATACTATATGGAGGACTATAGGGAGTATATTATACTATATGGAGGACTATGGGTGTGCATTTTACAATATGGAGGACTGTGGGGCATATTATATTATATGGAGGACTATGGGGTATGCATTTTACAATATGGTGGACTGTGGTGCACATTATAATATATGGAGGACTATGGGGTGTATTATACTAAACAAGCAAAATGCTGCATATTCATCCAGAGATTGGATTGTTTATACTGGAGCAAAAATCATTGTTCTCAGCAGCACATCGCCCTGTTAAAACTGCAGATATGCTGCTGATAACATGATACTGTATGATGATCTATTAGTGATTGTTCTATCCCCATCATTGTTCCTCAGCCGGTGGAAAGAGGACAGGAAACAAATGTTGAACGACTTCAATATTGTCGATCACACTCATTTAGCGGCCTGAACTCAGCGCATGTAAATACAACAGAAATGCTTCTGTGTGATGTGCAATATGTTAGCATTTGGGGCCCCATTTTAAACTTTGCCTAGGGGCCCACTTTGCCTGAAACCGGCCCTGCCCGGAGCCAAGACGGTGATCCACCCAGATAGCCAGAGACATGGCCACCGATTCTCATACAGCCTGACGTCACTCAGTCTTATTGTAGAAGTTGACGTGTCTGTCTGAAGTGGGGGTGGGTATCAAAAAACTGACCGGCACATCCAAACATAGATCCAGTGTGAACAGGTGCTAAACCTAGAGTCACCAACTCATATACATACAAGAAATTTGGCCATCTTATGCGCTAAGACTTCTCAATCTTTCATATTTCTAAGGTAATGATGCAATTCATTTTTCATATTTTCATATTTCGTGTTTGCAAGCTATAGCGCTACAGTGTGCTACCTTTTTTTCTTGTATGTATATGAGTTGGTGACTCTAGGTTTAGCACCTGTTCACACTGGATCTATGTTTGGATGTGCCGGTCAGTTTTTTGATATGTATTCATTTACCTTCTACCTGAGCACTCCACCTGTTGGTCACAGGCTTTTTAATTACACCAGGTTCATTACCCTCCACAGAGATGTAGATTTTAGTCTGAAGAGAGGATTCATATGTTCCCATGCAGACAGACTTTTCTAAGTGAGGATTGGCATTAGTTAGGACCTGATATACGAGAAGAGCCTTGACATGGCTATCAGGCTCACATAATTTGGCCATCTTATGCGCTAAGACTTCTCAATCTTTCATATTTCTAAGGTAATGATGCAATTCATTTTTCATATTTTTCATATTTTCATATTTCGTGTTTGCAAGCTATAGCGCTACAGTGTGCTACCTTTTTTTCTTGAAGTGGGGGTGGGGGCTGCATTGTCGCAGGGTGGTAAATGGCATCCATGTGCATACTTTTCTAGAAAAACTCACCTGTGGAGAGAAATTATGCCATTGTTAACAGGGAACTCTTGGCAGTCAAATGGGCTTTTGAAGAGTGGCGTCATTTTCTGGAGCGGGCAGTTCATCCAGTTATGGTAATCACAGATCATAAGAATCTTGTGTCAGCGTGTGTCACATGCTGGACCTTTTCTTCACCCGTCTCTGTTCCCTCACTAATCTACTGACATTCTCTTCCCTCTCCTCTGTTAGTACGCATCCCCCACTCCACAATCTCACTCATCCTCGCAGAAATCTCAAACACCTCAATTTACAATCATTCTCTGAGTCCCTTCTCCCTCTTACAGACATAGCTTCCCTTCATGACAAAGATGCTGCTGCCACTTTTTATAACACCACAATAACAGCCACACTTGATTCGGCCGCCCCCCTCACGCTGAGAAAAACTCGTACAATCAACAGGCAGCCCTGACTGACCAGCCTGACCAAAGACCTGAGACGGGCTTCCAGGGCCGCTGAGCGGAGATGGAAGAGAACCCATTCTACCGAGCACTTCAGTGCATACAAGCAGTCCCTTGCCAGCTTCAAGTCCATGCTCTCTGCTGCAAAACAAAATTACTTTGCATCTCTCATATCCTCCCTGTCTCATAACCCTAAACAGCTCTTCAACACTTTCAATTCTCTACTCCATCCCACAGCACCTCCTCCCTCTCCTCTCATTTCTGCTGAAGACTTTGCCTCTTTCTTTAAGCAGAAGATCGATACGATCAGAGATAGCTTTGGCCCGCAGCCCCCAATGCGCCTCTTAGCCACTCAGCCCTGTTCTTCCAAAACTAGCTTCTCCACTATGACAGAAGATCAGCTCTCCACCCTCCTGTCAAGATCACACCTCACCACTTGAGCGCTTGACCAGCTCCCGTCCCACCTCATCCCTAACTTTGCTACAGTCTTCATCCCAACTCTTACACATCTCTTCAACCTTTCACTTACAAATGGTGTCTTTCCCTCATCCTTCAAACATGCCTTAATCAGACCCATCCTCAAAAAGCATTCTCTCGATCCATCCTCTGTGCCTAACTATCGCCCAATATCTCTTCTCCCCTATGCCTCAAAACTACTGGAACAGCATGTATATCTTGAGCTGTCCTCCCACCTCTCCTCCTGTTCCCTCTTTGACCGGTTACAATCTGGCTTCCGACCGCATCACTCAACTGAAACTGCCCTAACTAAAGTCACTAACGACCTGCTAACCGCCAAGAGCAAGCGACACTACTCTGTCCTCCTTCTCCTGGACCTGTCTTCTGCCTTCAACACCGTGGACCATTCCCTTCTGCTACAGATTCTCTCATTCCTTGGCATCATAGACTTGGCCCTATCCTGGATTTCATCATACCTAACAGACCGAACATTTATTGTCTCCCTCTCACACACCACCTCCTCACCTCACCCCTGTCTATCGGTGTTCCTCAAGGCTCAGTCCTAGGACCCCTACTCTTCTCCATCTACTCCTTCGGCCTAGGACAGCTCATAGAATCTCACGGTTTCCAGTATCATATCTATGCCGATGACACGCAGATCTACCTATCTGGACCTGACCTCACCTCCTTACTGACCAAAATCCCGCAATGTCTGTCTGCTATCTCGGCCTTCTTTGCTGCTCGCTTTCTCAAACTGAACATGGACAAAACAGAATTCATCATCTTTCCCCCATCTCACTCTACCCCTCCACCAGACCTATCCATCAATGTCAATGGCTGCTCGCTTTCCCCAGTCCCGCACACTCGGTGCCTTGGAGTGATCCTCGACTCTGCCCTCTCTTTCAAACCACATATCCAAGCCCTTGCCTCCTCCTGCCGCCTCAAACTCAAAAATATTTCCCGGATCCGCGCATTCCTCAACCATGAAACCACAAAAACACTAGTGCACGCCCTTATCATCTCCCGCCTCGACTACTGCAACCTCCTACTCTCCGGCCTCCCCTCTAGCACTCTGGGACCACTCCAGTCCATCCTACACTCTGCTGCCCGACTAATCCACCTGTCTCCCCGCTATTCCCCAGCCTTCCCCCTATGCCAGGCCCTTCACTGGCTTCCTATTGCCCAGAGGCTCCAGTTCAAAACCCTAACCATGACATACAAAGCCATCCACAACCTTTCTCCTCCATACATCTGTGACATGGTCTCCCGGTACCTACCCGCACGCAACCTTCGATCCTCTCAAGATCTCCTTCTCGACTCCCCCCTCATCTCTTCTTCCCACAACCGCATACAAGACTTCTCCCGTGCTTCCCCCACACTCTGGAATTCTCTGCCGCAACACATCAGACTCTCACCAACAACGGAAACCTTCAAGAAGAACCTGAAGACCCACCTGTTCCGACAAGCCTACAGCCTGCAATGATCCTCAGTCTACTGAACTTCCCCTTTTCACATGTAAAGCGCCATGGAATAAATGGCGCTATATAAATGAATAATAATAATAAATAATCTAGAGTCTGTGAGACGTCTAACGCCTAGACAGGCAAGATGGGCATTGTTCTTTGCCAGGTTTTGTAACTTTTGTTACATATAGGCCGGGGAACAAGAACATTAAGGCAGATCCTTATATCGTTGTTTTCCTGGGGTGGAGATAATTGTGAATCTATTCATATACTACAAAAATGGGTCGTTATGGCATCTATATACTCTGATCTTGAGAAAGAATTTGTTGAAGCTCAGGGGGACGCCCCTGTTGCCTTTCCCTTAGGGAAGCTGGTTGTACCTGTGAATCTCCGTTTGAGTTCCTAGTAATTCGGTATTGGCCGGACATCCCGGTAATAAATCCACCATAGATCTTAGGCCCCTTTCACACGTCCGTGTCTCCGGTATGTGTGGTGACAGTTTTCACACATACTGGAGACATGAACTCACGTAGATCCATTCAAATGAATGGGTCTATGCACATGTTAGTGTGTTTCCATGGACCTTGTGTCCGTGGGCAAAACACACTGACATGTCAGTTTTTTGCCGTCACCACGGACGGCAAAACGTCCTGCACACGGAGAACACACATTGATGTCCAATGTGTGCATGGACGGCCGCTGGAGAAGAAGCGCTACTGTAAGTGCTGTTCCCCAACGGCAGGTGCTGAATGCAGCTTTCATCCATTTTGCCCTGCTCTGCCGACAATCAGCGCAAGCAGGGGAGAATGAATGAATGAAAAACCCGACGTGGGTTCCCCCTATCTTTTTGAACCAACCCGGCAAAACTCACAGGTGCAGGCTGCTATTCTCAGGCTGGTAAGGGGCCATGGATATGAGCCCCCCAGCCTAAAAACAGCAGTCCGCAGCTGCCCAGAAATGGCGCATCTATTAGATGCACCAATTCTGGAGCTTTGCCTGGCTCTTCCACTTGCCCTGTACCGGTGGGAAGTGGGGTTAATGTCACCTTTCTATTGTATGGTGACATCAAGTCCACGGGTTAGTAATCAAGAGGTGTCAATAAGACACCTATCCATTACTAATCCGATAGTTGGTAAGGGTTAAATAAACACACAGCCAGAATAAAGTATTTTAATTAAATCAAGCACCACACAGTTTTGCCATCTTAATTGTTCTGCTAATCCAAACGCCCTCGATCTCCTGTAATAAAAAAAAATAATAAAGCAACAATATACCATACCTGTCTGGCAATCTATCCCACGGCGTAATCTATATCTGGGGAATATTCAGTTTACAACCTAAACTACTGAATGAACGAGATGCTGCGGCCACAGGCTCTGTGACTAGAAGTGACATCGCTGAGTCTGTGCTCGCTGCCGGCATGAACTCCTGTGACCTCAGGACCGTGGGAAAATGCAAGTGATGAGGTCACTGTGACAGAGCTTGAACTGCCGACCTCATCACTTGTATTTTCCCACGGTCCTGAGGTCACAGGAGTTCTTGCCGACAGCGAGCACAGACTCAGTGACGTCGCCGCTAGTCACTGAGCCTGCGGCCGCAGTGTCTCATTCGTTCATTCTCCTCTGCTCGCACTGATCGCCGGCAGAGCAGGGGAGAATGGATAAAAGCCGCATTCAGCACCTGCCGCCGGGGAACAGCGCTTACTGTAGCGCTTCTTCCCTGGCGGCCGTCCATGTGGTACTGATGCGGCATACAAGCGACAAATGGTTGCCATACGTGTGCCGCACGTAGTACACACACTGACACGGATATCTCTGGTACCATTTTTTCCAGTACCGGAAATATACGGACGTGTGAAAGGGGCCTTACTCAGTGTTTTTGGTGGTCAGGGATACATCAGTATTTCCGGGAGTATGTAGCTACCTGCGGTGTCAGTGCTCGTTCTAAAACCTCTCATATTTGTCCGTCTGTGTCTCTCCAATGATTGTCGATTCCGAGTAGACCCTTGAACTCATTTATCAGTCGATTTTATCACTGATCTACTCATGTCGGCAGGTAAAACTGTATTTTGGTGGTGGACAGATGCAGTAAAACGTCACATTTTATTGCGCTACCCGCTTTACTTAAAGCCAAGACCTTAGCACAAATTTCCATCAGCGCAATTGTAAAATTACATGGTATCGCTACCGCTACTGTTTCTGACCGGGGAATGCAGTTTATTTCCGAAATTTTGCACTCATTTCCATCTGTCATTCTCGTCAGCATTTCACCCGCAGTCTAATGGGCAAATTGACCTGAGCATAGAAGTACATCACGGTGTCATGCTCAGGTCAAGGAAGGTGCCGGGCCAATATGTGCACTGCGATGCGATCCTTGTACGAGAACCTCGGCCGTCTGTCTGCCCCCTTACGCCACAAATCTTACTCCAGTCCCTTACGGGAGTAAGATTTGTGGTGAGCCTCACACCACTTTTCAGATGCTCCTGATTCATTAAGAGGCCTGCACTTCATAATGAATTAGACGCCTGACTTCAGCATTCCCCCACATTAAAACTGGCATGAACAATGCTGGTCCTGATGGATAAGTATGAACAGCAAATCATTTTTCAAAGGAAATAAATACGAAGTCTTTCAAGCATTTTTGGGGTATTTTTTCAGATGCTTATTGAAGTGGACAAGCTCCAGAGTCAAGAAAGTCCATGGGAACAAGGCCCTTACACAGCCGTCATGCTCAGGAGAGTGGTAGTTTTGCAACAGCTGGAAAGTCACAGGTTAGGCCTCTTTCACACTTCAGTCGTTTGGCGTCAGTTAAAATCCGCCAAAGTGTGGAAAAAGCGGATCCACCATAAAAGTGTAAAAACGGATGCAAACGGATCCGTTTTCAGACGGATCCGTCATGAACTTTTCAACCCGGAAAATGTATTGTACCCATGTCTGGCATGGAGGAGAAAGAGAGAGAGAGGGAAGGAGAGGGAGAGAGAGAGAAAGAGAGGGAGAGAGAGAGACCCCGGACAGTGTTTTCAGCATTTTGTATGGAAGCAACTGATCTGCTGGCGGATTCCGTCAAAAACGGATGAAGACGGATCCGCCACCCATAGGCGCCCATTATACAAAACGGCGGAAGCGGCGGATCCGTCATGGTCTGCCATTTTGACGCACACAAAAAACGTTGCATTGGACGTTTTCAAAAAAAGGCGGACGCCGAATTTATGACGGATCCGTCAAAAAACGGATCAAACGGACGACCATCCGTCACTAATGCAAGTCAATGGGAAGAAAGCGGATCCACCCAAAAAAAATGGCGGATCCGTTTTTTTTCACACTTTGGCGGTTTTTGACTGACGTCGCACGACTGAAGTGTGAAAGAGGCCTTAGGGTACGGTCAGTATTTTACCTCACTATTTGTAAGTCAAAACCAGGTGAGGAAAGGTGTAACAGAAACATGTCACCACTTCTTTATTTATCACCCATTCCTGGTTGTGGCCTACAAATACTGAGGTAAAATACTGAACGTGTGAACGCGGTCTTAGGCCTCTTTCACACATCCGTTTTGCGCCTAACGGCGCGATCCGGCCTTTTATTTGTAAAACCGGATCTGGCGAAATGTAATGCCGGATCCGTTTTTTTCCCATTGACTAACATTAGCGCTGGATCGCGCCGCATGGCCTTGCGGCGTGTCCGGTTTTTGCCAGATCCGGTGTCTGGTCTCATTCCGGCGTCTGGAAAAAACGGCAACTGTAACGTTTTTTGTCTCCGGCGAAAAAGCCGGAAGCTTCCGGCTTTTGTCACAATGAAAGTCTATGAGCGCCGGAATGCGCCGGATCCAGCAAAAGCCGGATCCGGTGTCCGGATCCGTTTTTTTTAATTGTTAGACCAGCCCACAGCAAACATATATAAAGCATGTCAGTGGGACACTCAGCCATTAGCATGCAGCCATCCAGGAGAAGAGGAGCCAGGAGAACAGCAGCAGCACCACCACCACCAACACCAACAGAAGACATGGAGCATGAAGGAAGAAGGGAGGAGATCTGATAGCAGACAGTAAATATCACATCCCCCATTCCCAAAAAAATTAATAAATTTTTTCTTTTTCAGCCAGGGCCATGGAATATACATATATTCACTGGCCCTTTTTGTGTCTTTATTCCACAGCAGACGACGCCAAAGCCAGACACCACCAATGGAGCAGCAGCAGCAGCAGGACCCAGGGGAGGAGAGGAGATCTGACAGGAGACTGTAAATATCACATCCCCCATTCCCAACAAATTTAATCAATTTTTTCTTTTTCAGTCAGGGCCATGGAATATACATATATTCACTGGCCCTTTTTGTGTCTTTATTCCACAGCAGACGACGCCAAAGCCAGACACCACCAATAGAGCAGCAGCAGCAGGACCCAGGGGAGGAGAGGAGATCTGACTGGAGACGGTAAATATCACATCCCCAATTCCCAACAAATGTAATCAATTTTTTTATTTTTCAGCCAGGGCCATGGAATATACATATATTCACTGGCCCTTTTTGTGTCTTTATTCCACAGCAGACGACGCCAAGGCCAGGCACCACCATTGGAGCAGCAGCAGGACCCAGGGGAGGAGAGGAGATCTGACAGCAGATGGTAAATATCACATCCCCCATTCCCCAAAAAAATAATCAATTTTTTCTTTTTCAGCCAGGGCCATGGAATATACATATATTCACTGGCCCTTTTTGTCTCTTTATTCCACAGCAGAGAACGGCAAACACAGGCAGCGGCAGCAGCATTAGCAGCTCCACCAGAACCGGAGTCCAGGGAGCTGCAGCGCCACGAAGACACATCTTCTTCTGGGAGCCCTCCCTCTCATCGTCAGCATTTGGCGGTAAAAAAAATATATTTTTTTCACAATCCATGTGTGGGATATATGTATTAATTTTTTTTTTTCATAACAGGAATCGCAAGCTGAAGAGGAGCTCCCAGAAGAAGGACGGGGTGGAGAGATACCCAGAGTGGACTCACAATTCGTAAGTATCCTGCTGTAAGGTTCTATGTATATATTCCTGAAACTCAGTTTGTTCGTCAGCCATTTTACTTTCTGTCTTGCTGCAGCTATCTTGCCCTCAGTCAAAATGGAGTTTTCAGCTTGCATGTTCCCGCCCTGATTCTCTCCTTTGCTTCTTAAGCAGCCACAGCTGAGCAATCAGTGCTTCAGAATCTAGCCTGCAGTGAACCTGTGACTTGACTCCTGTAAGCCTTGGACCTTGTACTCCAGCTATTCCTACTGAGGAACTCTGAAGCACTTGTGGACTCTGAACCCTGCTCTTTGAAAGACCCACGTTTGCATGGACTTACGGTAACAGAGAAGAAGATCCTGAATCTGTATTGGAGAGTGATTGCTGAGCTTGGATTACTCTGGCCTGCTGTGTCTCCTGTTTCTGTGTCTGCAAACTGTGTGACTATTTCTGCCAACTTGTATGAAGTAATACAGGACTTTTCTATATCAAACCTGTGACTCCTGTGTTTTCATCGCACCCAAGCACAAGACGCTATATGAACTGTACTACATACATTACAAGATTCTGAAGCCAAAACGTTAGTGTCTGCTGGGTCTGGAAGGCTGTGTCTGCTGTACTGTGGATATCAGACGTCCGGTTGTACTTTCTGTGATGACAGTGGTTGTGACTTCTCACAACCATTCCAGGTGAGCAATTCCCTTAAGTTTTTTCTTTTTGCAGTGTTACCACAGGTAAACACTATTGTTTTTTTTTTTTTTCCTTTCTTTTCTCTTTTTTGTCTGCTGTAACTCTGGATATCAGATGTCTGGTTGAAACTTTCTGTGATGATAGTGGTTGTGACTTCTCACAACCATTCCAGGTGAGCAGTTCCCTTAATTTTTTTTCTCTCTGCAGTGTTGCCACAGGTGAACACTATTGTTTTTTTTTTTTTCTCTCCTCTTCTTCCAGTAATCCTGTCTTAAAAGATCTGGAAAATGGAGGCCCGCATAAAGGAACTTTGCGGAGTGACTGATAATATCCTTGCAGATTTGCAGAATATAAAGACCTGTTTTACAAATCTACAGGACCTCAATAATCACAATTTGCAAGTGGTTGGACAGACTACCCAGGATTTGCGAGCCAGGATTGAGGTTCTAGAGGGGCGAGTCCAGGCTCCTGCCGTAGCCCCGAGTGCTGGGATTCCCAAGTTGCCCCCTTTTCGTTTTGGCGGTGAACGTGAGAAATTCAGGGGATTTATTAATCAATGCAATCTTTTTTTTTCTGCACATGCTTCACAATTTCCCACTGAACGATCTAAGGTGCTTACTATAATTATGTTGCTTACCAACAAGGCTTTAATGTGGGCAAACCCTCTGATTGAGACTGAGGATGATTGTTTGAATCACCTTGATGATTTTATTTCAGCCATGGGGCAGGTGTTTGATGACCCCAATCGAGGTGCAACAGCTGAAGCAGCCATGTTAGCTTTGCGCCAAGGTAAGCACTCGGTAGCTGAATATGCCTTGGATTTCAGGAGATGGGCCCTTGATACCACCTGGGACAGTTCCGCCAAAAAATCTATTTTTCGAAAGGGGTTATCTCCACTGATTAAGGATGAACTTGCTCGTGCCGACCCTCCCACTGCGTTAGGTGACTTTATTAACTGCTGCATCCGTATTGATACTCGTCTGACTGAACGCAGGCAAGAGAGATGGTTCGAAAGCAATCGTACTAACCTTTTCCTACCTTCCTCTCCAGCTAAGGAACCTTTGAGTAGGATTACACGGGAACCTGAACCTGAACCCATGCAGGTAGACTCTTTACAACGACGGGTTAGTGATGCACGCAAGGAACATCGTTTTAAGGAGAATCTATGTTTCTATTGTGGTAAGTCAGGGCACTTCATTATAAACTGCCCCAGCCGTTCTCGTAAGACTACTGCAGCACTCATTCATTGTGAGTGTTGCGAGAGGGGATCTGTCAGGTCCGAGCCTCAGGCTCCAGAGAGATCTGCAGCAACAGATCTTGATTTCTCGGACTTAAACTCCGTTACCTCTGAGGACGTTGACTGTGTAAACGCTGCCATTTTTCAAGTTTCCTCAGCGGTGTCCCAGCTGAGTTGTAAGAAAAACAATTCTCATTGCTTTCTTTCCATCAAACTCTGGGTTGACTCAGCTTGGGTGTCTAGCTCTGCTATGATCGACTCAGGGGCAAGTGGAAATTTTATGGATGTCTCCTTTGCTCTGAAACAGGGAATACGTTCAGTGAAGAAGGCTACTCCAGTACAGATGGAAACTGTGGATGGCTCCCTGCTGACCTCTGGACCAGTGGATCAGGAAACAGAGCCTTTGAGGGTTCTTATGGGTAAAGATCATCAAGAGAAACTGTCCTTTATGCTTATCTCTTCTCCCCACTTTCCCATTATTCTAGGGATACCATGGCTGCAGGCTCAGAATCCTACCATTAACTGGGAGACCAAGGAATTACACTTTCCAGAGAAACAGATGAGTCCAAAAGTTTCAGCTTGCTCTGTTCCTAAAGGAATCATGTCAGTCCCTGAACTACCAGCTGTATACCAGGACTATGTGGATTTATGTGACAAGAAGAACGCTGACCAGCTTCCTCCTCACCGTCCATATGATTGTCCAATTGAATTATTGCCTGGAGCAGAGATACCTTTTGGTAAGATCTACCCCCTGGCGGGGCCCGAGCTAAAGGCTTTAAAGGATTACATAGATGAAAATCTAGCCAAGGGCTTCATACGCCCCTCTTCATCTCCTGCAGGTGCACCCATCTTCTTTGTAAAGAAGAAAGATGGATCTCTGAGACCATGCGTAGACTATAGGGAACTCAATAAGGTTACTATTAGAAACCATTATCCATTGCCTTTAATCCCTGAGTTATTGGAGAGAGTGCGACATGCCAAAATTTTTTTTTTTAAACTAGATCTTCGTGGGGCCTATAACTTAGTCCGTATTAGACCTGGGGATGAATGGAAGACTGCATTCAGGTCACGCTATGGACACTTTGAATATCTAGTTATGCCTTTTGGTCTGAGTACCGCCCCAGCCACTTTCCAACACTTGGTGAATGACATCTTCAGGGATCTCCTAGATACATTCGTGGTAATTTATTTGGATGATATTCTAATTTTTTCTAACTCCACAGAGGAACATCATGGACATGTGAGAATGGTCTTGGAACATCTAAGACAAAATCATCTTTACATCAAACTTGAAAAGTGTGAATTCCATAGGACCGAAATTCAATTTCTGGGGTATGTACTGTCTACACAAGGAATTAGTATGGATGGAAGCAAAACCCAAGCCATCAAGGATTGGCCAAGTCCTAGAAATGTGAAGGAGGTACAGCGCTTCATCGGGTTTGCCAACTTCTATAGACGTTTCATTAGAAATTTCTCTGAGGTAGTGTCACCTATCACTCAACTTACCCGGAAAGAGTCTAGGTTTTCCTGGACTCCCCAAGCCCAGGAAGCATTTTCCCGTCTAAAAGATAAATTTACCACTGCACCTATCCTAGTACATCCCAACCCCGAGCTTGCCTTCATAATAGAGGTGGATGCTTCAGACTGTGCCGTTGGAGCTATACTCTCTCAGAGAACAGGTGAGAAGAATGTCTTGCATCCCTGTGCCTTCTTTTCCCAGCAGTTGTCTTCGGCTGAGAGGAACTACGATGTGGGCAATAGAGAGTTGTTGGCCATTATTGCCGCCTTCAAAGAATGGAGACACCTTCTTCAGGGAGCTGCACAGCAAATAGTCGTCCTGACAGACCATCGTAACCTTGAGTTTATCAGGTCGGCTAAGTGCCTGACTCCTCGCCAGGCTCGCTGGAATCTTTTCTTAAACCAATTTAATTTTATCATCTCTTATAGACCAGGATCGCGCAATGGAAAGGCTGATGCACTCTCTAGGATTTACTCAGCAGAGACACGTCCAATTACTCCTCCTAAGACTATTCTTCCTGACTCTAGATTCCTAGGAGTAATTCATAATCAAGACCTACTTAAGGACATCAAGGAAGCATACCATGCGGATTCCTTTTTGGCACAACCCCCAAGGGACGTAAGTCTTGTCTTTAAGAATGGTGTGTGGATTCAGGGACAACGTCTGTATATTCCTGAAACAGTCAGATTAAGAGTATTGCAACTCATTCACGATTCCAAGATAGCTGGGCATAGAGGAATTCTAAAGACACAGGAATTTCTTTCTCGTTTCTTTTGGTGGCCCACTTGCAGGAAGGATGTTTTGAATTATGTCACTTCATGTGAGGTCTGTGCAAGATGCAAAACACCTCGCTCCTCACCAACTGGTCTGTTACAGCCTCTTCCCACCCCGTCCCGCCCGTGGGGATCCATTTCTATGGACTTCATTGTGGAGTTACCAACCTCTCAGGGGAAGAACACCATTCTAGTGGTGGTTGACCGTCTAACAAAGGCAGCTAATTTTATCCCTTGTGTCGGCTTACCCACTGCAAAACAGACATCAGATTTGATGAATAAAGATGTGTTTCGCTTACATGGAGTACCGGATGAGGTTATTTCGGATCGAGGGGTGCAATTCACTTCTAGGTTTTGGCAAAATTTCTGTGCAGCATTGGACATTAAAGTAAACCTTTCTTCTGCTTTTCATCCCCAGACTAATGGACAGACCGAACGAACCAATCAAACCCTGGAGCAGTATCTCCGCTGCTTTATCTGCCACCTACAGGATGATTGGGTGGATCTACTTCCATTAGCTGAGTTCTCGTATAACAACTCTCAGAGTGCCTCCACTAAACAGTCTCCTTTTTACTCTAATCTAGGTTATCATCCTAACATTCTACCACGATTTCCCATAGAAACGCCTTTACCAGCAGTGGCTGAAAGAATCACGTCTTTACAGAAGAATATGGATCTTCTAAAGGAAAATCTGGAATCGGCTCAAGAAAGGTACAAGAAAGCAGCAGATAAATTTCGTAAACCTGCACCAGCTTTCAAGGTAGGAGACTTGGTCTGGCTGTCAACCAGAAATCTTAAGTTAAGGATTCCATCGTCTAAATTGGGACATAAGTACATTGGACCCTATAAAATCAGTAAAATTATAAGTGCCGTTGCTTGTCGTCTTCAACTGCCCAGAACTATGAGAATCCACCCTGTCTTTCATGTATCCCTACTAAAGGCTGCGACACCCAATACGTTTCCTGGACGTTCCTCTCCTTGCCCTGACCCAGTGCTAGTCGATGGTCAGGAAGAATTTGTGGTGGAAAGGATTTTAGATTCCAGGTTGTATAGAAATCAGTTACAATATCTGATTAAATGGCAGGGCTACCCAGTGGAGGACAACTCATGGGAACCGGTCAATAACGTTAATGCTCCTCGCTTGCTCCGTCAGTTTCATCAGAGGTACCCACACAAGCCTGGTCTGAGGTCATCCGGAGGTTGTCCTTAAGGGGGGAGTAATGTAAGGTTCTATGTATATATTCCTGAAACTCAGTTTGTTCGTCAGCCATTTTACTTTCTGTCTTGCTGCAGCTATCTTGCCCTCAGTCAAAATGGAGTTTTCAGCTTGCATGTTCCCGCCCTGATTCTCTCCTTTGCTTCTTAAGCAGCCACAGCTGAGCAATCAGTGCTTCAGAATCTAGCCTGCAGTGAACCTGTGACTTGACTCCTGTAAGCCTTGGACCTTGTACTCCAGCTATTCCTACTGAGGAACTCTGAAGCACTTGTGGACTCTGAACCCTGCTCTTTGAAAGACCCACGTTTGCATGGACTTACGGTAACAGAGAAGAAGATCCTGAATCTGTATTGGAGAGTGATTGCTGAGCTTGGATTACTCTGGCCTGCTGTGTCTCCTGTTTCTGTGTCTGCAAACTGTGTGACTATTTCTGCCAACTTGTATGAAGTAATACAGGACTTTTCTATATCAAACCTGTGACTCCTGTGTTTTCATCGCACCCAAGCACAAGACGCTATATGAACTGTACTACATACATTACACCTGCATCAATCGCAGAAACACAACATCACACCACACACAACACATAGATAACCATTTAGTACATATATCACACAGCACTCAACACATATGCCAACATCCCAATTTTTTATTTTAGTCTTCCGGATCTGGTGCTCGTCAGAGAGGTCCTCACAGTGCCTCCCAAAGTCGTCGGCGCGAGAGACGCGGCGGTCACCATCGTGTAAGTATATAATTTTTTTTTTTTAAACCTTGTAGTGTGGAGGCTAATGTTTTTTTTCTCATTTTCTTTAACAGGCTTCACAGCGTGCTCCTAACTCAGACGGTGAGGAGGAGGAGGGGATAGATTTGGACCTCCTCATCGATCTGGTACGAGAAAGGGAGCCACTGTGGAACATGGGGGACCGCCGCCATGCTGATCTCATCATGACCCGTCGGCTCTGGGAGTAAGTCACTTCCATAATGGTGGACCGCTGGGAGGACCTCGATGTTCGGGCCCAGACTGGACACCGTAAGTATAGTTCAGGTTGCTGGATGTAAAGCTGTGTTTCCCAAACTTCAGTCCTCGTGGCCCCCACGGGTCATGTTTTCAGCATTGCCTTTTGTGCAGCACTATGGAAATCCTGAAAACATGACCCGTGTGGGCCATGAGGACTGTGGTTTGGGAAACACTGATGTTGTATACTAACCAATTTGTGCTTTATCGTTTCAGGGGAGAGAATTGTGAAGCGGTGGCGGTCTGTGAGGGATCGCTTCAAGAAGGAGTTCAACAAGGAGATGCGGGCCCCGAGTGGATCTGCAGGACGCCAGAGCAAGTACAAGTACGCACGAGCCTGGCATTCCTGCGGGCAACAATGGTCACTAGAAGGTAAATATTACAAGAAAAATGTAACATGTCTAACAAAATTTTTTATTTCAGCCAGGGCCATTCCATATTACGATATTAATTGTATTTTTCTCTTTATTCCACAGCACGGTGACCAGCACTCGGGCGCCCGCAGAGTTGAACCCTTCTGGGGCAATCCCTCAGGAGACCGACACCGCGGGACACTTCGACTGCCCCTGTACATCTGCACCTTCCCAGCCTTCCCTCACATCCGATCCCGCAGTCCCATCCACCAGCGCTGGAGCATCGTGGCCGCCTGCATTCCATGAATCTGCTGGTGAGGAGATAGCATTCCCTTTACCCCACCCTTCTGCCACTGCCACCTCTAGTACACCTGCGGCTACTGGGCAGCAGCGGCAGAGGGGTCAGGAAAGGAGCTATGCGCCCTAGTTCTTGCATTTGAATGCATCTTTCCAGAAATGTCTAAAAGTATTATCTGAACAAATTGCCGCAGGCATTAATCAGATAAACACCAACATTTTAGAGGTGAAGACACTTCTGCAAACCATGCATTCAGAAGCAAGAACTTCTCCAAATCACAGCTTTTTCAGGTCTGTAGCCGAGCGCATGGATACGCTATCTACTGACCAGCAGATGTATGTAATGCATACTTGCCATGCTGCTCTAGTGCAGGCCACCTCCCAACCTCCTCCACCCCAGTCGTTCCTCCACCTGCCCCCCCTTCAGCCACCCTCCCTCCTCCCACTCCTATTCAATACCAGCCACCTCCCCAGTTCCAGCAACCTCCCCAGTACCAGTCACCTCCCCAACTGAAGTCACCTCCCCAGTACCAGCCACCTACCCCGTACCACACTCCTTCCCCATTCCAATTCCCTACCATATCACCTGCTCCTCCAGTCCCACCCTCCACTCCACCACCTGTTCTGCCTCCTACTTGTCCTCCCATTCTCTAACTCTTTCCACCCCTTCACCTCTTACTGTTCCTTCCCCACCACCATCCCAGTCCTCTCTCCACACTCCCAATGTCGAAGTGTCCCGCAGCCCCTCCAGCAGTATTTCCACCCCACACTGTATACAGTTGTAAATAATTTTTTTCCAAAAAATAAAGATTTTTTCAGTTGTAAATAATTTTTTCCAAAAAATAAAGATTTGTTGAAAACAATAAATTTTATTACAAAATTTAAAAACATTATATTAAATTTTTTTTTTAATAAAAGTTACATTGGTTTATTCAAATTGTGTCTGTCTTTTAATTATAAGATGTAAAGTTAAAAATGTAGTGAAACAGGTAAAAACTTTTGGGTACACAAAAAACACCAACATAACTTTGGGTAAAAGGTACATAAATGTAACCTTTTTGCCAAAGTTGTGTTACCGGGTTGCGTAGTATCCAAAGTATTTCATCTTTTTCCCAAACTTGTGTACTTTGTTAGGTTATCCCCAACAAGGTACACATTTTTTGAAAAAAGGTGAAATACTTCAGGTAAAAAAACCCAGCCAGGGACACAACTGTGGCCAAAAGGTTAAATACAGTAGAAAACACACAAGAAGGTAGGCAAGTTTGCTTTTAAAGGTTTACTGTGGGTACAGAAGGAACATGAGTTTTAACATAACAAAACAATTTATCACACTCTGTCATCCTGCCAGTCTAGTCTACCCTCAGGTGACATAAAGTATTGGGCAAAATTGTCCCTCATTCATGACACCGCCAGTCGACTTCAATTGGTTATGTTATTGTAGTCTTGCAAGGTGGTATCTTCATAGTGGTCCTCAATAGAAATCGGTTCCTTGCAGATAACAAAATTGTGTAGGACCACGCACGCTTTTATAACGTCATCCACAGTCTCTGTCTTTAGGTTGATCGCAGTCAATAGGACATGCCATTTGGCTGTCATAATCCCAAACGCGCACTCCACCATCCGTCTGGCTCTTGTGAGGTGGTAACTGAAAATGCGTTTTGTTTGTGTCAATTCTCTGCTGGAGTACGGTTTCAAGAGGTGTTCGGACAGCTGGAATGCCTCATCACCTACTCAAATGAATGGCATAGGTGGCCCAGAGGTTTGAGGCAGTGGCCTAGGGGGTGGAAGCTGAAAAGTGTTTCCGTACAGTCTCTGACCCATAGCAGACAGTTTGAACACTTGTGAGTCATTGGACCGTCCATAAGGCCCAATGTCCACAGCAATGAATTTGTACTCCGCATCATCAATAGCCATGAGGACGACCGAAAAATATTTTTTATAATTGAAGAGCTCCGATCCGGTTCCTGCAGGCTTTACAATGCGGATGTGTTTGCCATCAACAGTGCCAAGGCAATTGGGAAACTGGCAGATCTGGAGAAACTGGTCCGCTATTTCAATCCACTGGTCTGTAGTTGGCTCTGGAACAAATTCTCCAACCAAAGAGTCCCACAGAGCACGACAAGTGTCCTTGATAATGCCTGAGAGCGTTGAAATTCCCAGCCGATACTGGAAATGTAGCGATGACAGCGTTTCTCCTGTTGCCAGAAATCTGTAAACAAAACAAAAAAAAAAATTACTTAAAAATAACAGCATTACATAGCAGAACTCAGCTATAACAATTGGAGATACTATAAAAAAAGGTTAAAAACTACAAGAAACAACATTCCAGTTACAAGTGTGCTCAAGCGAGCAGATCCAATACATATAGCTTACCTTATAGTGACCACCAGACGCTCCGCCGGAGAAATGGAGAAGCGACAATAGGTGGCGGATCTTCGGATTTGGTCTCCAACACGCTCCAGCAAAAAAAATCTAAATTCTCTTTCTTCATCCGAAGATAGGCAAAAAATTTCTCCGGATTTTCTCTCAGCTCCATGTTGAGTGTAGAATACACACCACGGGTTAGTCTCTGGGCTGTGATGGTGTGGATCCACATACGGCGTCGTCGGTGACGCATAATGCGCTGACGTCTCGCTCTCTCCTTCTCCAGAACTATCACCTTCAAGCGATTCGCCTCCGCTGTAAAATCCACCAGATTCTTCAATATATTGCCAATAATAACATCCATCTTCTCTCCAACCTGTACTTTCTCCTCTACAACCTGTCAAAGATGGGCTGTATAAACAGTGTATATATAGGATTACAGTAGCCAATCATGTTTTAGGGGCGTTTTTAAAAAACCGGATCCGTCGTAATCTGGCGAAAAACGGATAAAAAACCGGATGAAACGGATCCAGTTTTTGGCCGGATGCCAGAGATGGATCCGTCTCATCCGGTTTTACATACTAATTGCCGGATCAGGCTCTCCGGCGCGACGCCGTCAGTCGCAAAACGGATGTGTGAAAGAGGCCTTATAGAGAGCATTATCAGAGGCGTGCATGACACAAACTGCGCATTCGGTTCATCAGTTCCCATCATGGAGTCTGTCATTTTACTACTAACACCATAATTTGTAATGCAGGATTCGCACAAGCCGCAGGCGCATCACTACTATGGAGCAAGAGCTACACAACGAGGAAGCTTTATTCTCATCTGCCACAGAAATCCGAGAAACCCCACGGGTGCACCGGGAAAACGTGCAGGTGTTGGAATGGAGAGATGGAAACTGGAATGTGTGTGGAACCATCGCGGCAGGGAATGTGCTGCTGCCCGGGCGGCAGTGCGTGTGACACCCGTGACCTGGAAGTGCTCTGCGCTTCCTCCATGCGGCTTTGTGGGTCAGTGCCGGGAGCAGTAAGTCCGTGCACCGCTGACTGGCGTCCTCAGGCAGGCACCATGCTGCTAGAAGCTCGTCCAGAGCTCAGTACGGCCGTCACCAGGCCCCTCAGTGCAGGTACGTCTCGGGCTATCAGGCAGGTCCTGCAGCCTGTGGGATGGGCTCATGTACTGAGCAGGGGCGTCTGTGGGGGGCGCTGAGCCGATGGACGGTCGTGTAGTGAGCTGGGGTAGTAATAGTTCCATTACTAGCGGTTATCCTGCTGCTTAGAGGAACTCTCCACCGCTGTAGAGCAGTGATAAAGTCTGTGCTCTTCTCCTAACCCACAAGTCTGCTGCTAGCTTCCTTTGTTAACACTTAATATGATAACATATTAGCACATGTACCTCTGCGCAGGGTGGCGTATGTTGTCCCAAGGCTGACCTGTGGCTTATTGTAAGTGATTGCTGTTTTCAGGTTGTTATCCTGCGCCTGTCATTCCCAACATTAGGAGGTGAGAGGCGCTGCTGACATATCAATTGGTGCCTGCCAGGTATTAGCAGGTCACAGACATGGGCGGCAGGTATCTTGTACTTTTCTTTGTAAAGTGGGATTATACTAGATGGCGGTTATCAAGGCAGGCTGACCTCACTTCCCATATGTACGGATTGTTGCGTGCACATAGAACATCATTCTTCTCGGCAGCATATTACTATTTATACAGGACAATGTGCAGCCAAGAACTATGATTTGTATGGGTCCGTAGGACATAGGAAGCCGAATACAAGCAATACCTTAATATCTGCAATGTTATGTCTTATTCCAAAAAAATCATCTTTTATCACTTTATATAAATGACCTCTTTCAAGCTCTGGGGTGGACACTGCCTGGAAGATCACACATCACACTGGTTATTGCCCCTTCATGTAAAATGAGCTCTGGAGGCAGAGTTATCTTCCAGGCACTGTCCTCCCCAGAGCCTGGAAGAGGTCATTTATATAAAGTGCTAAAAGTGGTAAATCATGTGCCCATTACAAACTAGAGCTGTTACCAATACAATATGGGTCAGTGAAAATTCACTAATGGCACTAGGATGCCATCCATGGCTGTGTGCTGTATGTGATAAACATTGCAATGAGTAAGAGAAACTTTGCAATTTTTTTTTTCTTCATGAGAAAATCACTGAAGACATACACATTGACAAGAACCAAACACTGATGAAATTCTGATCCAAAACACTGATCACACTGGTTTTTACATACCAGCAAACATTATTGACATCAATACCTCCCAGGTGTGCATTACACTCATCAAGTGCCTGTTGTAGTATCTAGTTATGAGCGAGTATGCTCGTTGCTCGGGTGGTCTCTAAATGTTTGGAAGTGCTCAGAGATTTAGTTTGTCACTGCAGCTGCATGATTTGCGACTGCTAGACAGTCTGAATACATTTGGGGATTCCCTAACAAACAGGCAATCCCCACATGTATTCAGGCCGCAAATCATGCAGCTGCGGAACCAGAAACTAAATCTCAGAGCACTTCCAAATACTCGGGAGACACCCGAGCAACGAGCATACTCGCTCATCACTAGTAGTAATGTCAGCAGTGCCTATCAATAAGGAAATGAGAGGTGTCAGATAACCAGTTTATTGTTGTGTGATTTTATGGCTGAAAAAAGTACACTTTTTTATTTTTAAAACACCATTTATTCTATGGCGCTGTACATGTGAAGATTGATTACATACATGTAAGACACATATAAAATACGGACTGGTACAGAGGGAGAGAAGACCATCCCCTCACAGTCTTACTGCACCAATAACGGGATGGCACATCCACTATAAATCACAATTTACCACATTTTTTGCAAATCTCACAAGTACAAACAACATTTAAGAACCATATCCTTGGTTTGTTGAGTGTATAAATACAGTGCACATACGCTGAGGAAAAAAAAGTGCAATAAATGCCAATATTAAGGGTCAAGTGATAAACTCAAAACAGGATTGAGCTGAGAACAAATATGCCAAACCTGTAGCACCGATCCAAAACGTCCATATTCCGTAGCGCCTAGATCCATACTTTACAGTTGTATGGGTAAAACATATGTTTAGCTGCAAACGTGGGGGGTGCTAACAATACTTTTAAAATTGACTATTGATTTGCGGTAAAACCACAAAACATGCTGCTGATCCATGCTTATCTTGAGCGACTCTGGGTCAGTGAATATATGAATACCGTAATTAATTACAGAGGGGCAATCCTGAATCGCACTAGTATGTGACTGGTCCATATGCCAAAAGAAGAAACATCTCCTGACAGGTTGCAAAAGATTTCCTGGCTTCCTCCAAGTGGGTTTAGTCACTTAGTCAATCTGACTGACCTATCACAGCATGATCGGGCAGGAGATGATGAAATTTCAGCATCTTCCGCCTGGTCAGTGCAGGAGCTCAGCGCTGCCGGTGGCTGATCTTCCTGCACTAACAGCCAGGAGCGACGTCCGCTCCCGCCCCTTGCTGTTAACACCCTGATTGCCGCGATCGGGCGCGATCGCAGTGTTCAGGGGGAGGCAGAGGGTTGGGAGCTCCCTCTGCCTTCTGATAGGCGTCCCCGGGATGTAATCACAGGGCCCAATCTGTGCCATGATGACCCGGGGTTGTCATGACAACTCTCGGGTCATCCAGCTACAGAAAGCCTCTGAGCTCACAGCATGGTCTCAGAAGCTTTCTGCATAGGGTATAATACACTGCAATGCTCCAGCATTGCAATGTATTATACCTGCAAATCAAAGTGAATAAGTGAAAGTCCCATACATAAAGGGACAAGGTAAAAAAAAAAAAATTTAAAAAAATGTAAAAAAATAAAACTTCCCCTAAAAAAATACACATTTTTATGTTAAAAAAAAAATACACGTTTGGTATCGCCGCATCCGTAAAAATCCCATCTATAAGTGTCACCCTAGTTAACCCTTTCAGTGAACACTGTAAAAAAAACCACAAAAAGTAGTAAATTATACTTTTTCCAAGCGGTATCATCATACCGCTTGGAAAAAGTGGAATAAAACGCGATAAAAAAACGAATGGTAATAAAAATAGTATCACTGAAAGCGCCATCTTGTCCCACAAAAAACAAGCTGCCATATAGCTCCATCAGCGGAAAAATAAAGTTATAGCTGTCCGAATAAAGCAATTCAAAAATAATTATTTTTTCTAGAAAACTTTTTATTGTGTAAAAAAAAAAACAAAACAACAAAAAATGCCAAAACACTAAAAACTATATAAATTGGGTATCGCTGTAATCTTACGGACCCGAAGAATAAAGCTGCCTTACCAATTTTACCACACGCGGAACGGAGAAAAAAAACAATTCCTGAATTGCTGGTTTTTGTTCATTCTGCCTCCACAAAAATTGGAATAGAAAGCGATCAAAAAACGTTGTGTGCCCGAAAATAGTACTAATAAAAAGTCAGCTCGTCCCGCAAAAAAGCAAGACCTCACATGACTGTCAGCCGAAATATGGAAAAATTATAGCTCTCAAAATACGGCGATGCAAAAATTTCTTACAAAAAATTCTCACAAAAAAAAGCGTCTTTTAGTGTGACAGAAGCTAAACATTAAAAAAGGATATAAATCTGGTATCGCTGTAATCGCACCCTCCCGAAAAAAAAGTCGCCTATTCACTAATTCCGCATGAGGAATGGCGTAAAAAATAAAACCAATTCTTCACCTGTTGTGGATTTGTTCATTCTACCTCCCAAAGATTGCAGTAAGGCAATCACAGTGGTTTACCCCCACATATGGGGTATCGGCGTACTCAGGACAAATTGAACAACAACTTTGGGGGTCTTAATTGCTCCTGTTACCCTTGTGAAAATAAAAATTTGGGGGCAAAAATCTTTTTTGCGGAAAAAAATGTTTTTGTTTTTTTTTTATTTTCACCGCTCTATGTTATAAACTTCTGTAATGGAACTTGGTGGTTCAAAGTGCTCACCACACATCTAGATAAGCTCCTTGGGGGGGGTCTAGTTCCCAAAATGGGGTCACTTGTGGGGAGTTTCTACTGTTTAGGCACATCAGGGGCTCTGCAAACGCAACATGACGCCCGCAGACCATTCCATCAAAGTCTGCATTCCAAAACGGCGCTCCTTCCCTTCCTTTCTCTGCCATGCGCCCAAACAGTGATTCCACCCCACATACAGTACAGACCAAAAGTTTGGACACACCTTCTCATTCAAAGATGTTTCTGTATTTTCATGACTATGAAAATTGTACATTCACACTGAAGGCATCAAAACTATGAATTAACACATGTGGAATTATATACTTAGCAAAAAAGTGTGAAACAACTGAAAATATGTCTTATATTCTAGGTTCTTCAAAGAAGCCAGCTTTTGCTTTGGTTACTGCTTTGCACACTCTTGGCATTCTCTTGATGAGCTTCAAGAGGTAGTCACTGGAAATGGTCTTCCAACAATCTTGAAGGAGTTCCCAGAGATGCTTAGCACTTGTTGACCCTTTTGCCTTCACTCTGCGGTCCAGCTCACCCCAAACCATCTTGATTGGGTTTAGGTCTTGTGACTGTGGAGGCCAGGTCCTCTGGCGTAGCACCCCATCACTCTCCTTATTGGTCAAATAGCCCTTACACAGCTGGAGGTGTGTTTGGGGTCATTGTCCTGTTGGGAAAAAAATGATGGTCCAACTAAACGCAAACTGGATGGAATAGCATGCCGCTGCAAGATGCTGTGGTAGCCATGCTGGTTCAGTGTGCCTTCAATTTTGAATAAATCCCCAACAGTGTCACCAGCAAAGCACCCCACATCATCACACCACCTCCTCCATGCTTCACGGTGGGAACCAGGCATGTAGAGTCCATCCGTTCACCTTTTCTGCGTCGCACAAAGACACGGTGGTTGGAACCAAAGATCTCAAATTTGGACTCATCAGACCAAAGCACAGATTTCCACTGGTCTAATGTCCATTCCTTGTGTTCTTTAGCCCAAACAAGTCTCTTCTGCTTGTTGCCTGTCCTTAGCAGTGGTTTCCTAGCAGCTATTTTACCATGAAGGCCTGCTGCATAAAGTCTCCTCTTAACAGTTGTTGTAGGGATGTGTCTGCTAGAACTCTGTGTGGCATTGACCTGGTCTCTAATCTGAGCTGCTGTTAACCTGCGATTTCTGAGGCTGGTAACTCGGATCAGAAGCAGAGGTGACTCTTGGTCTTCCTTTCCTTGGGTAGTCCTCATGTGAGCCAGTTTCTTTGTAGCGCTTGATGGTTTTTGCAACTGCACTTTGACACACTTTCAAAGTTTTCGGACTGACTGACCTTCATTTCTTAAAGTAATGATCAGGCCACTCGTTTTTCTTTACTTAGCTGCTTTTTTATTGCCATGACACACATTTTAACAGGCTATTCAGGACTATCAGCTTTGTATCCACCAGACTTCTGCACAACACAACTGATGGTCCCAACCCCATTTATAAGGCAAGAAATCCCACTTATTAAACCTGACAGGGCACACCTGTGAAGTGAAAACCATTTCCGGTGAGTACCTCTTGAAGCTCATCAAGAGAATGCCAAGAGTGTGCAAAGCAGTCATCAAAGCAAAAGGTGGCTACCTTGAAGAACCTAGAATATAAGACATATTTATTCGAAGCCATGACAGCACCCAACGAGAGAGGGGATCCGCCCTTCAGGAACAGGAAACCTACAGATACAAAAGGGCGGCACCTCTCCACACGCATCAGTTGGTTTCCTGTTCCTGGAGGACGGAAATCCTACAGATGAAGATTTTCCTCATCGTACCCAGGCCGGCCGGTCGACCCAGGTAGCGAGTAGTCTCCTACCTCGATCCGGTGCGGGGACCCCTGGAGCGCCACGGTGGGCCCGGGCAGGGCTCCACGTCAGTGTGCGAGGCAGCAGGAAGCGGTGTTCCGGAGGATCCCCGTCTTCTGGCCGGCGTGCAGGTAAGTATGAGCCGCCCCCTCTGGATACTCGTTCCCCTTCCTTAAAGCGGCGATAGTGCCATGTGTTCGGCGGTCGGTGCGGCGCTGACGCAGGGGTGAGCGTCGGTGGGGTCCCCGCCATGATTCGGCGCCTCGGCGCCTTTCCCGACGCATCCCTGCGTACTTCCTGGTGAGGACGGAGGTGACGCGCGACGGCGGGGCGTGGCCTGAGGCGCTGGGCCGGAAGTGGGATGCCGGCCGGCGTTTTCTCCCTCCTGTGGCATTAGAAAGCAGGGCCGACGCCGATACACGGAGCGGTCGGTTCGGTGAGCTCTGGGGGCACGAGCGCTGTGATTGGGGGAAGGGGAGGTGAGTTAGACCAGCAGGGGGAGGGGCGGATCGCTGGCACCTAGCGCTGCTGTACCAGGATATCCGGGGATAAAAGGGGGCCTGCCCAGCTGCACAGCGCTTCTGATCCAGCATGGAAGGATCAGAAGCTCCCTCAGAGCAGCAGAGCCTGCAGGTCGAGCAGGAAACTCGCTCCAGGACGCAGCCAGTAAAGGTGAAAGGACATGGGTCCGTCCGCAGAGGTTCCTCCAGGGCAGTGGAGGCATCATCATCACCCGGTCCCCCCCGTGATCCGGTACCTATTACTGCTGGCGGGTAAGAGGATCTTCGTGAAAGTATACCCGATGATGCAGTTATTCCTCCCCTTTTCTTTCCTTTATTAGGGAAAAAAGTGTGCAGGAAAAACGAAACATAGAGAATGTGCCCTTTGCAATCAGCCCCTACCCGACGCATATCCCAAAAGGTTATGTCAACCTTGTGTTCAAAAGACGGTAGGGGAGAATAATATAGGGGTAGTCATTGGTCCTTATCAGAACAGGGCAATGCCTTATAAATTTCCCCGAACTCCCTACAGGTAGCTGAAGAAACTCCGGATTTTGCTTCAAACCTGAGGGATATGATTAGAACGGAGATGAGAGCCATTTCTAGAGGAGAATCATCTAAGTCTAAAAGAGGTTCGAGGATCTCGGACTCAGATTCCCCTGTCAGGCATAATAAAGGCGAAGATTCGCTGAGGTCCACTCCTTCATCATCCCCTTCGTATTCATCTTCCTCGTCGGAAGAAGAGTCTACAAGATTTTGCTTTCCCTTAGATCAAATGGATAAGCTGGTCAAGGCAATAAAATCCACCATGGGGATTGAGGACACAAGGCCTGAGCGGTCCATACAGGACTTTATGTTCAAGGGATTAGACCCAAAGAAACGTAGGGCCTTTCCCTTGAATGATTCCGTAAAAAACCTGATTAATAAGGAATGGAGAAAGCCAGAGAAAAAGGGTTCGGTGGCCCCAACTTTCAAGCGCAGATACCCCTTTGAAGATACAGCGGTAGATAAGTGGGACAAAGCCCCAAAATTAGATGCCGCGATAGCTAAGGCCTCCAAAAATCCTCTATACCTTTTGACGATATGGGAAGCCTGAAAGATCCACTAGACAAAAAGGCTGACTCTTTTCTAAAGGGAACTTGGGAAATGTCAGCTGGATCTCTAAGACCAGCAGTGGCTGCCACTTATACTGCCAGATCCATAATGGTCTGGTTGGATCAACTAAAATCGCAGATGAAAGAAGGCGCCTCCAGAGAGTCCATGATAAAAACCATTCCGATCATTCAAAATGCAGCAGCTTTTTTAGCAGATTCCTCGGCCGACTCTGTAAGGATGGCTGCCAGGGCTGCGGGTCTATCGAATGCAGCACGAAGGGCACTATGGCTCAAATGTTGGCCGGGTGACTTCAGGCCAGATCCCTCTCTGCTCTATCCCTTGTGAGGGCGAATACTTATTTGGCCCTGTCCTAGATGAACTCTTGGAAAAGGCAGGGGATGATAAGAAAAAATTCCCTAGTATTCCAAACCCCTCATATAGACGCCCCTTCGGCAGAAAAAGATTCTATCGCAGAAGGTCGTCTAGAGAGCGAGGCACATGGGAAGATAGAAAGAAGAAAGGTACGGGTATATGTTCAGAGGCCCACCTCGAGATGCCAAGAAGACTTCTAAATGACTAGCGGCTCCGGTGGGAGGTAGACTGTCGGCCTTCTACCCAGCCTGGTCCAGAATCTCCAACAGCAGTTGGATTTTGAACCTGGTAGAGTCAGGACTTAAGCTGGAATTTTCTGAATTACCCCGAGATTCCTTTAAGGTTACCCCCATCCGGTCTTCCTCATCAGAACAGGCCGTGCTGGAGGCAGAAATTTTGATTTGCGCCGTAAAGAGGTTCTGGTACATGTACCTGAAATGGAAAAGGGCAGAGGCTTTTACTCCCCTTTATTTTTAGTCCAGAAGCCGGACGGCTCCTTCAGGACAATAATTAACTTGAAAGCCTTGAACAAGTTCCTGGTAATACGGCCATTTAAAATGGAAACAATAAATTCCACAATAAAATTATTGTTTAAAAACTGTTTTATGGTGGTATTGGACTTAAAAGATGCCTATTACCATGTCCCCATCAATGATAATCATCAGCGTTTTCTTAGAGTGGCAGTATGGTTGGAAGGCTCACTTGCAACATTTCCAATATAAGGCTCTACCATTCGGTCTTGCAGTCGCCCCTCGGGTGTTTACAAAAATTGTAACAGAAATGATGGCCCACCTTCGGGAATTTAACATCTTGATAGTTCCCTACCTCGATGACTTCCTAATCATAGGCAAAACAGCGGTCCACTGTCAGGAACAGTTAGACAAAACAATATCTGTTCTAGAACAGTTGGGGTGGCTACTAAATACCGCAAAATCTCGGTTACAGCCGATCCAGGTACAGCAGTTTTTGGGCCTAACTTTAGATTCCCAGAAACAAGAATGCCGTCTTCCAACCGACAAACTAATACGCCTGCGCTATCAAATTCTTAATGCCTCCAATAACCCCACCATGACCCTTAGGAAAGCCATGTCCTTGTTGGGCTCTCTTTCCTCTTGCATCCCTGCGGTACAATGGGCACGGTTTCATACCAGGACTTTACAAACTGAGGTTCTGCAGTATGACAAGAGCCTAGGAAACCGCCTGGAGAGCCAACTAACCTTATCCCGGGCCACAATTAAGTCTTTAGATTGGTGGCTGGATAATCGTAACTTATCCAAAGGGGTGCCATGGGAGTATGATGTATCCAGAGTAGTCACCACGGATGCTAGTCCTACCGGTTGGGGGGCCCATATGTCTGATTATGTAGTGCAGGGCTTGTGGCAGCATCATCAAATAGACATGTCCTCTAACATGAAAGAGCTTACGGCAGTAGAATTGGCAGTTAAAGAACTCCTTATTTATCTACAGGGTCATCACGTACGAGTTTTGTCCGACAATCAGGTTGCGGTAGCCTATATCAATCACCAGGGAGGCACTCGATCTGGTCCTCTCATGCAAGTGTCAGAACGTCTGTTCCATCTGGCAGAAAGACATTTTCTATCACTAACAGCATTGCACATAAGAGGAGAGGAAAACACCACCGCAGACTTTCTAAGTCGCCACCTTCTAAGACAAGGGGAATGGTCACTGAAAAGTGTCGTCTTCGACAGGATCGTGCGCAGATGGGGGCAACCAGATATAGACCTTTTTGCCACCAGAAGGAATCGGAAAATAGAACAGTTCTGCTCCCTAAACCCCAGAGAAAATCCGCTGGCAGTGGATGCCTTTTTGATACAGTGGGATTTCTCTCTGGCCTATGCCTTTCCCCCCTTGTCTCTGATTCCTCTGGTAGTCAGAAAGATCAGGAAGGACAAAGCGAGTGTAATCTTAGTAGCACCATTTTGGCCCAAAAGAACGTGGTTCTCGAGCCTCAGGACCATGTCAATAACCGACCCATGAATTTTGCCGGACATACCAGATCTCCTGTCCCAGGTCCAGTATACCATCCTCAAGTTGCTGGCCTGCATCTGACGGCGTGGAATTTGAGCGGTCGTTATTGTTAAATAGGGTTTTTCTCATGATTTAATAAATACCCTTCTTAAAAGTAGGAAGGAAATAACAACTAAGATTTATGCCAGGACCTGGAGAAAATTTTTACAGGTCTCAGGAGTCACGGCTAGAGATTCAGTTCCGATATCTCAAATCCTGGAGTTTCTGCAAAAGGGGTTGGAGATGGGTCTTTCCACTAGTACCCTTAAAGTGCAGGTTTCTGCCCTGGGAGCCCTTTTTCACTGTAATATAGCTAGGAACTATTGGATCTGTAGATTCATCAAGGCGGCAGCAAGATCGAGACCCATAGTCAGAAATAGATTTATTCCTTGGGATTTAAATTTAGTACTTACAGCTATGACAGAGTCTCCATTTGAACCCATCTCAGTCGCCTCGATTAAAACCCTTTCTATCAAGGTTGCCTTTTTGGTAGCTTTAACATCAGCCCGAAGGGTGAGTGACATCCAAGCACTCTCTAGGCTTCCTCCATATACACAGATCCAAGACGATAGAGTGATACTTAGGGCTGATCCGGCATATCTACCTAAGGTGGCATCCACCTTTCATAGATCTCAGGAGATAGTCTTACCATCTTTCTTACCTAATCCTAGTAACCAAAAAGAAGAGAAACTCCATACCCTAGACGTGAGGAGATGTCTCTTATGGTACTGCCACACTACACGATCCCGCTAACGATCTCGTTAGCGTCGCATACTAATGAGATCGCTAGCGGGATCGTTTACAATATCGCTAGTGTCGGCCACATTTAGCGATGTCGTTAAGGACGCTATCGCGGTTAGCGATCTCCTTAACGACTTTAGCGGTACAAAAGTACCGCTAAATCGCTAAAAAAGGTGCCACACTCAGCGATATATACTTACCCAGCGGGACGCCGACGATAAAAATAGGGTCCGGAACGATCAGGACGACGGACGAGATCACAGCAGGGGCCACGTCGTTGCTGCATGCCGCACACAACAACATCGCTAACGGGATCGCTAAATAGTGACGTTTTTTAGCGATCCCGTTAGCGATGTTGTTTAGTGTGGCATACCCTTTAGAGTATCTTGCTGTTACTAATCCCTGGAAAAAAGATAATGCCTTATTTGTTTCTTTCCAAGGTCCCAGAAAGGGCCTTAGAGTATCAAAATCCACATTAGCTAGATGGATCAGGGAAGCTATTACATTAGCATACACCTCGAAAGGCAGGTCGGCTCCAGAAAAGCTGAGGGCACATTCCACTCGAGCCATGGCAACCTCGTGGGCGGAAAGGTCAGAAGTCTCCATCGACCAGATATGTAAGGCCGCCACTTGGTCCTCTCCAAGCACTTTCTATAATCACTATAGATTAGACTTGGGTGCTTCCTCTGATCTCTCTTTTGGGGTAAGGGTGCTGCAGGCTGTAGTCCCTCCCTGAGTAGTTATTACTCTCTGTAATTCTCTCGTTGGGTGCTGTCATGGCTTTGAATAAAGTCTAAGTTACTTACCGTTAACGGTATTTTTCGAAGTCCATGACAGCACCCCTTGTATACCCTCCCTTTATCTTATCGGCGCGCACTTCTTCCTCTTATAAGTTTCACATAAAATGAAATTTTCATTACGCAATAAAGTTTTATAGAGCTTGTGATTGTCATTAACCTGGCTAGTCCTCTTGTGCTCTGTAAACCAACTGATGCGTTTGGAGAGGTGCCGCCCTTTTGTATCTGTAGGTTTCCTGTTCCTGAAGGGCGGATCCCCTCTCTCGTTGGGTGCTGTCATGGACTTCAAAAAATACCGTTAACGGTAAGTAACTTAGACTTTTCAGTTGTTTCACACTTTTTTGTTAAGTATATAATTCCACATGTGTTAATTCATAGTTTTGATGCCTTCAGTGTGAATGTACAAGTTTCATAGTCATGAAAATACAGAAAAATCTTTGAATGAGAAGGTGTGTCCAAACTTTTGGTCTGTACTGTATGGGGTATCCGCATACTCAGGACAACTTGCACAAAAAATTTTGGGGTCCTATTTCTCCTGTTACCCTTGTGAAAATAAAAATTTGGGGGCCAAAATATAATTTTTATGGCACAAAATGTGATTTTTTTTATTTTTTTTATTTTCACGGCTCTACGTTATAAACTTCTGTGACGCACTTGGGGGTTCAAAGTACTCACCACACATCTAGATAAGCTCCTTGGGGGGTATAGTTTCCAAAATGGTGTCACTTGTGGGGGGTTTCCACTGTTTAGGTACATCAGGGGCACTCCAAACGCGACATGGCGTCCGCACTCGTTTACAGCCAATTTGACATTCAAAATCTCAAATGATGCGCCTTCTCTTCTGCGCACTGCCGTGCTCCTAAAGATTGGTCTTCCTACACACATGGGTGGGGGGTATCAGTGTACTCAGGAGAAATTGCACAACAAATATTGTGGTTCATTTTCTCCGGATACTCTTGACAAAATAAAAAAAATTGTGTCCGAAGTAAAATTTTTGGGAAAAAAAAGTTAAATGCTCATTATTTCCTTCCACATTGCTTTAGTTCTCGTGAAGCACCTGAAGGGTTAATAAACTTCTTGAATGTGGTTTTGAACACCTTGAGGGGTGCAGTTTTTAGAATGGTGTCACCTTTGGCTATTTTCTGTTATATTGACCTCCCCCCCCAAACTCACTTCAAATGTGAGGTGGTCCCTAAAAAAATGGTTTTGTAAATTTTGTTGGAAAAATGAGAAATCGCTGATCAACTTTTAACCCTTATAACTTCGTAACAAAAAAATTGTGCTGATGTAAAGTAGACATGTGGGAAATGTTATTTAGTAACTATTTTGTGTGATATCACTCTCTGATTTAAGGGCATAAAAATCAAAAATTTGGAAACTACAACATTTTCAAAATTTTTGACAAATTTCCGTTATTTTAATAAATAAACGCAAGTCATATCGAAGAAATTTTACCACTAACATGAAATACAATATGTCACAAAAAAATAGTCTCAGAATCAGCAGGATACGTTGAAGCGTTCCAGAGTTATAACCTCATAAAGTGACAGTGGTCCGATTTCAAAATTAAGGCCTGGTCATTAACCTACAATCTTGGCTTGGTCCTTAAGGGGTTAAGCAAAACAATACCTGATGCCAGGAAAGTGAATGAGAAGCCTGAAGTGTCATGCACACGTTGAGTATTTTTGACTTGTAAATTTGGTGCAGAAAACAATCTGCTATATGTCAATTCTCTGTACATTTACCCTGTGTTTTTCACCATTGACTTCACTAAAATCAAACAAAAACGAGTGTTTTTGCAGCTGCGTTTTCCTGCCAAGAGCTGCAGAAATTTTATTCAACATGTGCACATACCCTTGTTTTTAAATTGTCAATTTACTGTAGCTAGGTCATGAAGAGTGATCAGGTGAATTGCAAAGCCATTTATACAGGTGCTTCTCACAAAAATAGAATATCATCAAAAAGTTAATTTATTTCAGTTCTTCAATACAAAAGTGAAACTCATTATATAGAGTCATTACAAACAGAGTGATCTATTTCAAGTGTTTATTTCTGTTAATGTTGATGATTATGGCTTACAGCCAATGAAAACCCAAAGTCATTATCACAGTAAATTAGAATACTTCATAACACCAGCTTGAAAAAAATATTTTATAATCCCAAATGTTGGCCTACTGAAATGTATGTTCAGTAAATGCAATCATTGCTTGGTCGGGGCTCCTTTTGCATCAGTTACTGCACCAATGTGGCGTGGCATGGAGGCGATCAGCCTGTGGCACTGGTGAGGTGTTATGGAAGCCCAGGTTGCTTTGATAGCAGCCTTCAGCTCGTTTGCATTGTTGGATCTGGTGTCTCATCTTCCTCTTGACAATACCCCATAGATTCTCTATGGGGTTATGGTCAGGTGAGTTTTCTGGCCAATCAAGCACAGTGATACTGTTGTTTGTAAACCAAGTTGGTACTTTTGGCAGTGTGGACAGGTGCCAAGTCCTGCTGCAGAATGAAATTTCCATCTCCAAAAAGCTTGTCGGCAGAGGGAAACATGAAGTGCTCTAAAATTTCCTTGTAGATGGCTGCACTGACTTTGGTCTTGATAAAACACAGTGGACCTACACCAGCAGATGACATGGCTCCCCAAACCATCACTGATTATGGAAACTTCACACTAGACCTCGGAATACTGCAATCAAACTAGTTCCCTGGATCTATGTCTCATCATAGAATTTAGCACCCATAATCTGTAATATTATTTTCAAGAAGGGCATCCATGATCTCTTTGAACTTTTTTTTTTTTTTTTTTTTGAAGCAACAAATTTTTTTTTTTAAAGATTTTAGCATATAACATTAAAGGGAATTTGTCACCCCCAGGGGATGCTTTTAAGCTATCACTATGGGCATCAGGGCTGTGGAGTCAGTCTGTGTCCATTTTGGAGGAGTCGATATAAAATGGATCGGCTCCTAAAATATATAATAAATTGGGTGCAGTAGTACAATGCAGCATGTGCTGTAAATGTTTTCATAAGAATTAGGGAAAGTTATGAAATGTCCTATAAACGTCTGTTCTGTTTCTGATCTAAGGATCTCGGCTTTTAGTTGAGAGGAATCTATCCTGAACTTCATGTACATGCTCAGTAGTGACGAGTACTGTGGATTTGGAGGTTTGGCTTACCGACTCCACAACCCTGTTGGGCATACAGGTGCTTGGTTAAAATAGTCTTCCCTGTATGCCTCATAACTGCGGTCTAGTTGTTGAGAAATTGAGTTTTAATCTCTTATGTTAATGATTTCTTCCAGGCTCTGGGGCGTGCGGTGCCTGGAATAAATCTGTGCCTCCTGTATTCATTATCATACCCACCCCTTCCCATGCACATCACACTACCCTGTGACGTGCAGTTGTGGCGACGTAATCCCGCCTGCGCCTGCACTCGCACATAGAAGGGCACCTTATACGCCCTTCTAAGTGTAGTGTCTTCATCCTTCTTTTGCGCAGTTGCAGTGAGTTGCTGGTGCAAAAGTAGGATGAAGACAACACTGCTCATAGAAGGGCGGATAAGTAACTTGCTTTACAGGTAAGGACATTGCCCCAAAATCAACCACATATTGGATCATCAAGAATTTAATATAAAGAGAGTCAATTTAAATTGCTGTGAAGGCTTCAACACGCCGAAGAAACACAGCAAGTGCCAGGACTTCTTTTAAAGAGGATTCAGTTATATCAGTGTTCCTCAACTCAAGACCCACAAATAGATGTTTTCAAGATTTACTTAGTATTGCACATGTGGTAATTCCATCACCTGTTGAATACTGAGGAAATCATGTCAACACGATTTCCAAGAAAAACATCAAAGAGAGACTGTCATTCTGCAGGAAGTACAGGAATTGCACTGCAGAGGACTAGGGTAAACTTTTTACCTTCAGGCTATGTAACCATGTTGCAGAAATGCTTCGTAATTGTCCACAGCATTTCCGCATCTCCCGCCGTGGGTAAAACGTATGCGGAATTCGCATGCGTTTTCCCGCAAAACACAAGCGTTATGCAAGCGTTTTTAGCTTGCGTAATTCAAGCGCTTTTCCAAGCGATTTGAAGCATCGCTTGGAAAAGTGTTTGACATGTTGGTCACACTTGTGAAGCATAGTGCTTGACAAGTGTGATCAACTTTTTACTATTGATGCTGCCTATGCAGCAATAGTTAAAGATAGAATATTAAAAATAATGAAAAAAATATGGATATACTCACCCCCTGTCGGCCCCGAACTCCTCAGCTGTGTTCCCGGTCCTCAGCGGCGCTGCCGGCAAGTTCCGTTCCCAGTGAGTCATTGCGAGGATGACCTCTGATGACCGACGTCACAGAGGTCATTTTGGCACGAAGCACTCCTGGGAACAAAGCCACCACGTGCACCGCTGAGGACCGGGAGGACTCGGGGCCGACAGAGGGTAAGTATATCCCTATTTTTTATTTTAATTCTATTTTTAACAGGAATATGGTACCCAAGGCCTGGAGGAGAGTCTCCCTCCTCCAGACCCTGGGTTCCATCCGCACATGAAATGCTCACTTTACGCATGGTGGGCATGGCCACATGTGTAAAGTGAGCGTTTCAATGCAATCCTATGGTGGCAGAATCGCCGCGATTCTGCAAAATTAATGAACATGCTTCGTTTTTTTCCGCAATGCGATTACATTGTGGAAAAAAATGCAGCGTGGGCACAGCAACTGCGGAATCCCATAGGATTGTGTATGATGCGTTTTAACTAGCGTTTTTTAAGCGTTTCCGCGGCTGCCTTGCTGCTGCGGAAAAGCTTAAAAAAACGCAACGTGGGCACACAGCTTTAAAAGGAACCTGTCAGCAGGATTGTGCACAGTAACCTACAGGCACCGTTATACTGATTAAAATGATACCTTGGATGATGAAATCCGTCTTGTGGTTGTTGTTTAATCTTTATTTTCAATTTTGAGTTAATGATATACTCGTGCCTCGGGGCGTCCTGTGTGGGGGTCTTCATGTTGTGCTCTGATTAGGTATTCATGTGTATGGCTTCTGACAGGTCACTGATCCCTCGGTGGCTTACCCCCTATTTTACGTAATGAATATTATATCACCTGCAGCAGACAGGCGGCGGCACCTGCTTTGCAGCCCGATCATATGTGTAATGTGCAGCTTATTATTATTTATTATTTTTTAATAGTATACTTTAATTCATTAAACAAAAATAAACAAAAGGCTGAAAATGGTGCCGGTGGCGCCATCTTGGAGGAGAAAATTATTATTTTTTTCTCTAGCAAGATGGCGCCGCCTGCACATTTTTTAAATCAGATAAATTTTTATTGAACATACTCTAATCAAACAGTATTTTTCAAAACATTAGAATAACTTGAACAATATAGATTAAACAGTATAACATATCCAACCACCCCCTCAATCCCACTCCCCCATTCCCCCACCCGTTCCGACAGCATTCCCATCTCTTCCACTATATTTGAAAGAAGTGCAAATAAGAAACATTACAATGCTCAATTACTCTTAATGACAAAGATCCAAAAGTATATCGTACAATAGATAGTATAGAACAGGGTTCGACAAAACCGGGCGCCAGGTCGCCAGTGGCGCCTAGAAAATCATGCCTGGCGCCCGGGTTTGTCGGGGCCCTGAGCAGGCGGGGGGGCCCACTCGCCGTCGGGCACTGTCACGCTGTCTCTGCGTACAAGAGGTCAGGGGCCTAAGCTGACCCTAAGCTGGGGCCCTGACTAATCCCTCTACCTGGAGGTACTGTTAAAGGTACAGAGGTCCAGGCCGCCAGCGTAACCCCTACCTCCTGAGGATCCCTGAACCTCAGTAATCTAGTCCTGAGAAGGACCCCGATCACAACAACAGGGGACAGGATAATATAAGCCAACACACAGTACTAGACAAACGAGACAGTACAAGGGGAAAACCAAAAACCACCTTGCATACAAAAACTCACACCACAACAACAGAGGGAACACCCACGGGTAAGGAGATAAATGATAAAGCGAGGAAGGGAAAAAAAAACACACCAAGTACACTTCACTCCAAAATACTACAAGCCGCTCTGTTTGTCTGCAAGGAATGCTTTCACCGACAACTTCCCTAACAGACGGGCAGGTATTTGAAGGAGTCCCACTACTGCAGCATTGACTGCAGCTGGGCAAGGCTGGGCCTCATCAAGCACAGAGAGAGAGAATTAACTCCCTCACTGCCGAAAAACATAAAGCACCAAAAACTCAGCTGCGAGAAGTCAGGCTGTGTAATCGTGACGATCTTCGTGGCGACACACCCGTGACAGTACCCCCCTTCTACGAGGGGCCTCCGGACCCTCAGGGCTAGGTTTATCCTGGTGAGTCGTGTGGAAGGCCCGAATTAATCGGTCTGCGTTAATATCCAACGCAGGAACCCACATCCTTTCCTCAGGACCATACCCCTTCCAATGTACCAGGTACTGAAGGGACCGGCGATTAAAGCGTGAATCGATGACTTTCGATACCTGAAACTCCAAGTTACCATTGACCACCACTGGAGGAGGAGGTAAAGGTGACGGTATCACCGGCGCCACATACCTCTTAAGCAACGATCTGTGGAACACGTGAATTTTAAACGTAGGGGGGAGGTCAAGACGGAATGCCACCGGATTAATTATAGAACTGATCCTGTACGGCCCGATGAACCTGGGACCCAGTTTCCAGGAGGGAACCTTAAGTTTTATATTCTTGGTAGACAACCATACCCGATCGTTCACACTTAGGTCCGGACCAGACACTCTCCTCCTATCAGCCATACGTTTGTATCTGTTCCCCATAGTATTCAGATTATTCAGCACTAGGGTTGAGGATTCCGATACCAAAACCCCATTCCGATACCTGAAATCCAATGTAAGTCTATGGGAACAAAATATCGGAAGTTAAAACTTCCGATATTTTGTTCCCATAGACTTACATTGGATTTCAGGTATCGGAATGGGGTTTTGGTATCGGAATGCTCAACCCTATTCAGCACCCCTCTCCATACTGAAGCGAGTGATGACGAAAATCGTTCCTCCTCAGGAACCCACGAAGAGCCCCCCCTACTGAAAGTACAAAACTGGGGGTGAAAACCATATGCCCCAAAAAACGGGGACTTACCAGTGGACTCGCTCCGCCTATTATTAAGAGCAAACTCTGCCAGAGGTAAGAAAGAAGCCCAGTCCTCCTGGTTCTCTGACACAAAACACCGGAGATATGTCTCCAAGCTCTGGTTCAGACGTTCCGTCTGACCATTGGTCTGAGGATGAAAAGCCGATGAAAATGATAAATGCATCCCCCGCCGTGTACAAAATGCCTTCCAGAATTTGGTCACAAACTGAGACCCCCGATCAGACACCACATCGGTGGGTACCCCGTGAAGCCTCACAATCTCCCCAATGAACACCTGCGCAAGAGTTTTAGCATTAGGAAGAGCAGGAAGAGCGATAAAATGTGCCATTTTGCTGAACCTGTCCACTACAACGAGTATGACCGTTTTACCCGAAGACGGCGGGAGGTCCGTAATAAAGTCCATAGACAGATGAGTCCAAGGACGCTCCGGGATCTTCAAAGGTAAGAGGGCCCCAGACGGACGGGTATGTGGGGTCTTAGAGCGCGCACAAACCCACAGGACGCGACAAAAGTTACTACCTCCCTATGTAAGTTAGGCCACCAAAACCGACGCGAGAGGAGATCTACAGTTGCTTTACTCCCTGGGTGTCCTGCCAAAGCTGAGTTATGGTGTGCCTCGATCACCTTTTGTCGCAACTGATCTGGAACAAACAGTCTCCCTGGAGGTCCAACAGGGGCGTCCCCCTGAGCCTCCAATACCTCCTCCTCAAGCTCAGAGCATACTGCCGACACCACCACCCCCTCCTGAAGGATAGGAACCGGGTCATCCGTATTCCCGGCCCCAGGGAAACTACGAGATAAGGCATCCGCCTTTACATTTTTTGACCCAGGACGATATGTGACGACAAAATTAAACCTGGTAAAAAACAACGACCACCTAGCTTGTCTGGGATTCAGACGTTTTGCGGACTCCAGATATAGCAGGTTCTTGTGATCGGTGATGACGGTGACCGGATGAACTGCCCCCTCCAAAAAATGGCGCCACTCCTCAAAAGCTAACTTAATGGCCAAGAGTTCCCTATTGCCGACATCGTAATTCCTCTCAGCGGACGACCATTTTTTAGAGAAAAAGGCGCACGGATGCCACTTACCAGGGGACGAACCTTGTGACAATACTGCTCCCACCCCTACCTCGGAAGCGTCTACCTCTACAATGAACGGCTGTGACGCATCAGGTTGAATGAGTATGGGTGCCGAGGCAAAACATTTTTTCAAGGAGGAGAATGCTTGACAAGCCTTGTCAGACCACCTAGAAAAATCTGTCCCCTTTTTTGTCATGTCTGTGAGAGGTTTAACCATGGATGAGAAATTACGAATAAATTTCCGGTAATAATTAGCAAACCCCAGGAAACGTAGAGCCTTAAGATTCTCTGGCAGATCCCACTCAAGAACTGCCCGCACTTTCCCAGGGTCCATACGAAAACCGGACGCTGAAACCAAGAAGCCTAAAAACTGGAGTTCCTGTACGGCGAACACACACTTTTCCCATTTGGCGTCCAGTTTATTATCCCGCAAGATCTGTAATACCTGCCTAACATGCTCCTGATGAGACACAAGATCCGGCGAGTAAATTAAGATATCATCCAGTATATTGACGACAAACTCCCACCAGGCGGCGAAAAATGTCATTTATGAAGTGTTGGAACACCGCCGGGGCATTAGTCAGACCGAATGGCATGACAAGGTTATCATAATGCCCTTCCGGAGTGTTAAAAGCCGTCTTCCACTCATCCCCTCCTTCATCCTAATCAGATTGTACGCCCCCCTGAGATCCAGCTTAGAGAACCATTTGGCGCCCACGATCTGATTGAAGAGATCGGGAATAAGTGGGAGCGGATACGGATCTCGGACCGTAATCCGATTAAGTTCACGGAAATCCAGGCAAGGGCGTAGGCCTCCATCTTTCTTCTTCACAAAGAAGAACCCCCCGGCCACCGGGGAAGATGAAGGTCTAATATGCCCCTTAGCCAGACTTTCAGAAATATAATCCTTCATGGCCTTCCTCTCAGGACCAGATAGGTTATACAACCTAGATTTAGGTAACTTGGCCTCAGGGAGCGGTTTTACAGAACAGTCATACACGCGATGGGGAGGTAGTTCCTGACACCCTTTCTCCGAGAATACATCCTCAAAGTCCGCCAGAAATGGAGGTAAGACCCTAGGAGTGACCGCACCGATGACCGTATTCATGCAGTTTTTATTACAGAATTCACTCCATTGGCTTATCTCTCTGGATTGCCAATTAATAACTGGGTTATGCTTAGTTAACCAAGGAAGGCCCAACACTATAGGAGTGGGAAGACCCTCCAACACATAACAAGACAACAGTTCTTTATGTATCGCCCCCACTTGAAGTTTTACGTTATGCACCGCTTGCAAAAAAACTTCCCTGACCGAGAGGCCTGGCGTCGATCGAGAATATGGGGATGGGTTTAGCCAACACACTCCATCGCATACCTTGAACCCAGGCAAACCGAGCGTCCACCAGATTAGCCCTGGCCCCACTATCCAGAAGAACAGATATCATCTCAGTTCTCGTACCCACCACACCTCCGCCGGTACGAGAAACTGAGACGAACCTAGGGACGAAATACCTACTCCCAGATTGCCGTCCACCACACAACCTGGGATCAACAGTTTTCCGACAACTCTTCACTCTGCAAAGGATGGGATGGACACCCCCCAATAGAATGTCCCATTCTTCCGCAGAAGAAACACCTTCCTGTCCTATGGCGCACCGCCGGTGCCATCCCCCGAAATGATGTCCCTCCTAATTGCATAGGCTCCTCTGGACTGACCAGGGGAACCTCCATATAAGGGACCCTTGAAGAAGGTGGAGTCATCACAGGTGGCGGAGTTACCCCGCACCTCTCCCGAAGCCGTCTGTCAATGCGAATAGCAAGGGCCATAGCGGCTTCCAGTGAGGCGGGAGGGTCATACTGTGCCAACACATCCTTTAATTTGTCAGATAAACCTTGACAAAACTGGCTCCTAAGAGCCGGGTCATTCCACTGGGTGTCTGTGGCCCCACGGAACTCCGAACAGAATTCCTCCGCCGGACGATCTCCCTGCTGGATCCTACGTAACTTAGATTCAGCAAGGGAGATCCGATCCGGGTCATCATATACGAGACCCAGAGCAACAAAAAACCTATCCACTGACTGGAGAGCCGGGGAGCCCGGGGGAAGAGAGAACGCCCATGATTGTGGGTCCCCTTGTAGGAGCGAGATGACAATTCCCACCCTTTGTTCTTCACTCCCCGATGACCGAGGCCGCAGCCGAAAGTACAATTTACATGCCTCCCGGAAAACAAAAAACTTGTCCCGCCCCCCAGTGAACCTGTCAGGGAGAGCTACTTTAGGTTCTGGTCCGGCTTGCTCCAGGGGATACAAAACCTTGGACTTAACGTCCGCCAGCTCCATAGACAAACTCTGCAACTGCCGAGCTAGACTGGCAACTGGATCCGTGGTAGCTGGAGAGAATCTTTTGTCGGTCGGTGAAAATGTCACGCTGTCGCTGCGTACAGGAGGTCAGGGGCCTAAGCTGACCCTAAGCTGGGGCCCTGACTAATCCCTCTACCTGGAGGTACTGTTAAAGGTACAGAGGTCCAGGCCGCCAGCGTAACCCCTACCTCCTGAGGATCCCTGAACCTCAGTAATCTAGTCCTGAGAAGGACCCCGATCATAACAACAGGGGACAGGATAATATAAGCCAACACACAGTACTAGACAAACGAGACAGTACAAGGGGAAAACCAAAAACCACCTTGCATACAAAAACTCACACCACAACAACAGAGGGAACACCCACGGGTAAGGAGATAAATGATAAAGCGAGGAAGGGAAAAAAACCACACCAAGTACACTTCACTCCAAACTCCAAAATACCACAAGTCGCTCTGTTTGTCTGCAAGGAATGCTTTCACCGACAACTTCCCTAACAGACCGGCAGGTATTTGAAGGAGTCCCACTACTGCAGCATTGACTGCAGCTGGGCGAGGCTGGGCCTCATCAAGCACAGAGAGAGAGAATTAACTCCCTCACTGCCGAAAAGCACAAAGCACCAAAAACTCAGCTGCGAGAAGTCAGGCTGTGTAATCGTGACGATCTTCGTGGCGACACACCCGTGAACAGGCACTCCGGCGCCCGTTAGCGGAGGAGAGCGGTGTCAGTGCCGCCACTGGCCCCCCCCCGTTTGCTCAGGGCCCCGGCAGCAGCTGGCACAATACTCACCGCTCCCCGTGCCTCCGCTGCCGCAGCTCCGGGCTCCAGGGGGCGCCTGCGCTTCCTCTCACAGCAGCGCCGCTGAATCACGTCATCATTCAGCGGCCGGCTGTGGCAGAGAGCGCACGGACGCCGGACAGGTGAGATGTGTGTGTGTGTATCAGTGTGTGTGTATGTAGTGTGGTGCTTTGTGTGTGTATGTGAGAGAGTGCTTGTGTGCTGCGGTGCTGTCTGTGTGATGGTGGTGGGGGGAGGGCAGTGGTGATGATGATGGAGAGGCATTGATGATAATGGAGAGGCATTGATGATAATGGGGAGGCATTGATGATAATGGGGAGGCATTGATGATAATGGGGAGGCATTGATGATGATGAGGAGGCGTTGATGATAAAGGGGAGGCATTGATGATGATGGGGAGGCGATGATGATGATGGGGAGGCGATGATGATGATGGAGAGGATTTGATGATGATGGGCAGGCATTGATGATGATGGGCAGGCATTGATGATGATGGGGAGACGATGATATGATGAGGAGGTAATGACATGATGGGCAGGCATTGATGATGATGGGGAGGCCATGATGATGAGGAGGCAATGATGATGATGAGGAGGCAATGATGATGATGAGGAGGCAATGATGATGATGAGGAGACAATGATGATGATGAGGAGTCAATGATGATGATGTGGAGGAAATGATGATGATGTGGAGGCAATGATATGATGAGGAGGCAATGATGATGATGGGCAGGCATTGATGATGATGGGGAGGCCATGATGATGATGGGGAGGCAATGATGATGATGAGGAGACAATGATGATGATGGGGAGGCAATGATGATGAAATGGAAAAAAAAATCTGGCTCCTAAATTTTTTGGCTGGCTCCTAGATTCTGAACAACTTTGTCGACCCCTGGTATAGAAAATATGGTACAGGTTTGGGATCATTCCTCTTACAGTCCTTTATATTGTATCCAAGGCACCCACATTTTTTCATATATATTCTGCTTCCCTCTTTTTTTCATAAATACCTCTTTCCAATTGTATAATGTGCGCTACCTGTTTATAATATTCCTCACCCGATGGGGGTTCAGTCCCAGTCCAATGTCTTGCAATTAATTTCCTAGCACAATAAAGTAACCTAGCAATGGCTATTTTAGTATTGTTATCAGCTAAGATTTCTTTCACATAGCCCAACAAACACGTAACAGGATCCCCAGAGACCTCGCATCCATACGCTCCTTCAATCATAGCGATTACCCCAAACCAGAATGTTGATAGCCTAGGGCACTCCCACATCATGTGGAATATACCTGCCATATCCATTTTACATCTTGGACACTCCGAATTCACTCTCAGCCCCATTTTATGCATTATTAGTGGTGACCTATAAACTCTATGAATTACATAAATGTGTGACAGTCTTGCAGGTTCGCTCATAGAGAGCTTGGGTATATACTCCAGGATGTTTTCCCATATATCATCTCTTATGTTTCCCACTTCTTCTTCCCATTTACTCTTAGCTTTCAGCGGAAACTCTAGAAGAAATGTATGCAACAAATCTCTGTACCTGCCTGAGATTACTCCCTAGTGGCTCCCTCTTGACAAATATATTCCAGAACCAGATCTGTCTCCACTACTAGTCTCTGTTGTGCTCTCTGGGATCTAATTGCATGTTTAACCTGCCCGTAATGATACCATTCTGTATTTGGCAATAGGAACTCACTCTGTAACTGCGAAAAAGGTTTAATTTCTTACCCTTCTATTATTTGAAACATATAAATTATTCCTCTTCCTGCCCACTCTCTTATAGTACCTATTTTTTGTATCTCTGGGAGATTACTATTATTCCATATGGGTGTAAATTTGGTTAGTCCCTTTACCCCTCTCACCTTTTTTATTGTGATCCATATTTTATCTATGAGTTCTAACGTAGGCGTTTTCCTTCCCAATCTTTTTACGTTACCTCCCTCCAATCCCTCCAGTACCTGTCTATCCTCCATGCAGTGCTCCAACATTCTTTTAACAGATCCACCAGACCCAGGCCCTGACCACCCTCTAAAGCAGGGGTGGGCAATTAATTTTGCCAGGGGGCCGCATGAGAAATTGGGATGGTTTTAGAGGGCCGGACTAATATAATTAACTCCGTTCTACCCAATACTGTATATATATATATATATATATATATATATATATATATATATATATATATATATATATATACTGTATATATACATACCTGTCCATTATCATCATCTTCTCCCCATCATCATCAATGCCTCCCCATTATCAGCAATGCCTGCCCATCATCATCTTCTCCCCATCATCAATGCCTGCCCATTATCATCATCTTCTCCCATCATCATCAATGCCTCCCCATTATCAGCAATGCCTGCCCATCATCATCTTCTCCCCATCATCAATGCCTGCCCATTATCATCAATACCTGCCCATTATCATCATCTTCTCCCCATCATCATCAATGCCTGCCCATCATCATCATCATCTTCTCCCCATCATCAATGCCTGCCCATTATCATCAATACCTGCCCATTATCATCATCTTCTCCCCATCATCATCAATGCCTGCCCATCATCATCATCATCTTCTCCCCATCATCAATGCCTGCCCATTATCATCAATACCTGCCCATTATCATCATCTTCTCCCCATCATCATCAATGCCTGCCCATCATCATCATCATCTTCTCCCCATCATCAATGCCTGCCCATTATCATCAATACCTGCCCATTATCATCATCTTCTCCCCATCATCATCAATGCCTGCCCATCATCATCATCATCTTCTCCCCATCATCAATGCCTGCCCATTATCATCAATACCTGCCCATTATCATCATCTTCTCCCCATCATCATCAATGCCTCCCCATTATCAGCAATGCCTGCCCATCATCATCTTCTCCCCATCATCAATGCCTGCCCATTATCATCAATGCCTGCCCATTATCATCATCTTCTCCCATCATCATCAATGCCTCCCCATTATCAGCAATGCCTGCCCATCATCATCTTCTCCCCATCATCAATGCCTGCCCATTATCATCAATGCCTGCCCATTATCATCATCTTCTCCCCATCATCATCATCAATGCCTCCCCATTATCAGCAATGCCTGCCCATCATCATCTTCTCCCCATCATCAATGCCTGCCCATTATCATCAATACCTGCCCATTATCATCATCTTCTCCCCATCATCATCAATGCCTCCCCATTATCAGCAATGCCTGCCCATCATCATCTTCTCCCCATCATCAATGCCTGCCCATTATCATCAATGCCTGCCCATTATCATCATCTTCTCCCCATCATCATCAATGCCTCCCCATTATCAGCAATGCCTGCCCATCATCATCTTCTCCCCATCATCAATGCCTGCCCATTATCATCAATGCCTGCCCATTATCATCATCTTCTCCCATCATCATCATCAATGCCTCCCCATTATCAGCAATGCCTGCCCATCATCATCTTCTCCCCATCATCAATGCCTGCCCATTATCATCAATACCTGCCCATTATCATCATCTTCTCCCCATCATCATCAATGCCTCCCCATTATCAGCAATGCCTGCCCATCATCACACACAGACAGCACATAAGCACTCTCTCACATACATACACACACACACACACACACAAAGCACCGCACTACATAGACACAGACACACACAGAGACACGTCTTACCTGTCCAGCGTCCCCGCTCTCTGACACAGCCGGCCGCTGAATGATGACGTCATTCAGCGGCCGGCTGTGAGAGGAAGCGCCGGTGGAGCCCGGAGCTGCAGCAGCGGAGGCACGGGAGAGGTAGCGGAGGCACGGGAGAGGTAAGTATTGTGCCAGCTGATGCCGGGGCCCTGAGACTGCCGGAGCGCCTCTGCGGGCCGGTCACTGACAGCCGGCGGGCCGGATGCGGCCCGCGGGCCGCCCCTTCCCGGGTCTGCTCTAAAGTGTTGACTCTGAGCCGCCAAAAAATACATTTCTGGGTTCGGTAGCGCCATTCCCCCCTCATCTTTGGGTCTCTGAAGGATTTCCAACTTTATCCTTGCCTGTTTCTTCCCCCATACCAGAGCTCTAATCATCACATTCAAAGACTTAAACTTCTTTTTAGATATCCACACAGGCGCATTATGCAGAATATATAGTAGCTTGGGCATCAAAATCATTTTAAAAAGGTTTATCTTCCCCACCACTGTTAAATGCAACTTATTCCAGATCTCTATTTTGGTTTTCAATTTTTGGAGTATTGGTGTCAAATTGATATTGAGGTAATCTGATAACGGCAAGGATATCTGTATCCCCAAATATTTAAATACCTCTTTACACTGTAATTTATTGACTTCTTTTTCTCTATCTGTCCACTCCACCTCCCGGTCCACTTTAAACAGAACTGATTAGGACCAGTTAATCTTCAGCCCCGATACTGCCCCGAACCTCTCAATTGTCTGCATGGCACAGCTCAATGACTCGGATGGGTCTCCCAGAAACAATAAAAGATCATCTGCATACAAAGCAATTTTTTCTTCCATTCTCCCATATTTGAACCCTTGAATTTCCCGATTTCCCCTGATAGCTGCAGCTAGTGGTTCAATTGCCACGGCAAAGAGGAGCGGCGACAGTGGACATCCCTACCTGGTTCCTCTGCTCAAAGAGAACGAGGAGGAAATCGCTCCATTGACTCTAATTTTAGCAGTAGGTTGAGAATACAACAGTTGGACCCACTCAATAAACCGTGGTCCGAACCCAAATTTTTGCATAACCTTCCATAAATATTCCCATTGTACGCTGTCGAACGCCTTTTGGGCGTCCAATGAGGCGATTACTCTACGACCTGGATTATCAGCCTGCAATTGGAGATTAAGGTATAACCTCCATACATTAACCGCTGTGGATCTGTTAGGCATGAATCCCGCCTGATCCGGATGTATCAGAAAAGAAATGACCCCAGTCAACCGATTAGCCAAAACGTTTGCTAAGATTTTAATGTCTACCGTTAGTAATGAGATTGGTCTGCAAGCTTAAAGCAAGGACCTCCAACGTGGTATTTTCTGAAATACTGCCGGTACCACGTGCCACACCAGAGAGGTAACGGGAGATTAGGGAGGTTAATAAGTGGCTCAAGAATTGGTGTAGGAAGGAGGGGTTTGGGTTCCTGGAGAACTGGGCCGACTTCTCAGTTGGCTACAGGTTCTATGCTAGGGACGGGCTGCACCTCAATGGGGAGGGTGCAGCTGTGCTGGGGGAGAAAATGGCTAGAAGGTTGGAGGAGTCTTTAAACTAGGGACTGGGGGGGAGGGTATTCATTTTATAGGAGGGGAAGGCAGTACAGATAGAGACCTGGGCACAAATAATGAAATTGGGGTGGAGGTGGCATGGGGGGTGGGGTTAGAACAGTTAATAATTTAAGAAAGAATAGAGGTTCAGAGAGATACATAAAGTGCATGTATTCTAATGCCAGAAGCCTCACCAACAAAATGGAGGAATTAGAATTAATTTTGTTGGAACATAATTATGACATGGTGGGGATATCTGAAACTTGGCTGGATGAGAGCCACGACTGGGCGGTTAATTTACAGGGCTATAGTCTGTTTAGAAATTACCGTAAAAATAAGCGAGGTGGGGGTGTGTGTTTATATGTAAAATCATCCTTAAAACCCATCCTGCGTGATATCTGTGAATCTAATGAAGATGTAGAGTCTCTGTGGGTGAAGATTAGGGGAGGGGGGAAAAATAATAAATTACTGATAGGGATTTGTTATAAGTCTCCTAAAATAATGGAAGCAACAGAGAATATCCTCGTAAAGCAAATAGAGGAAGCAGCAACTCAAGGAGAAGTCATTATTATGGGGACTTCAACTACCCTGAAATACATTGGGGAACAGAAACCTGCAGTTCCAGCAAAGGTAATAAGTTTTTGGCAACTATGAGAGACAATTACCTTTCACAACTAGTTCAGGACCCAACAAGAGGGGGGCACTGCTAGACCTAATATTATCCAACAGGCCAGACCGCATATCAAATATAAGGGTTGGGGGTCACTTGGGTAATAGTGATCACAAAATAATAAGCTTTCATGTATCCTTTAATAAGATGTGTAGTCGAGGGGTTACAAGGACACTAAACTTCAGGAAGGCAAATTTCCAACGAATGAGAGATGATCTTGGTGCAATAAACTGGGACGATATCCTGAGACATAAAAACACACAAGGAAAATGGGAGACGTTTATTAGTATCCTGAATAGGACCTGTGCACAGTATATACCCTATGGGAATAAACATGCTAGAATTAGGAGGAAACCACTATGGCTAAATAGAGCTGTAAGGGGCGCAATAAGGGACAAAAAGAAAGCGTTTAGGGAATTAAAGCAAGTAGGTAGTGAAGAGGCATTAAATAAATACAGAAGACTGAATAAATTCTGTAAAAAGCAAATCAAGACAGCAAAGATTGAGGCAGAGAGACTCATTGCCAGAGAAAGTAAAAATAATCCCAAAATATTCTTTAACTACATAAATAGCAAGAAACTAAAAAATGATAGTGTTGGTCCCCTTAAAAATAGTCTGGGTGAAATGGTGGATGAGGATGAGGAAAAAGCCAATATGCTAAATGACTTTTTTTCAACTGTATTTACACAAGAAAATCCCATGACAGATAACATGATCAGAGATAAAAAAATTTCTCCATTAAATGTCACCTGCTTAACCCAGCAGGAAGTACGGCGGCGTCTAAAAATCACTAAAGTTGACAAATCCCCGGGCCCGGATGGGATACACCCCCGAGTACTGCAGGAATTAAGTACAGTTATAGATAGACCTTTATTTTTAATCTTTAAAGATTCCATAATAACGGGGTCTGTACCACAGGACTGGCGTATAGCAAATGTGGTGCCAATATTCAAAAAGGGGGCAAAAACTGAACCTGGAAATTATAGGCCAGTGAGCTTAACATCTACTGTGGGTAAAATCCTGGAGGGTTTTTTAAGGGATACTATATTGGAGTATCTGAAGCTGAATAACCTCATGACACAGTATCAGCATGGGTTTACGAGGGACCGTTCTTGTCAGACTAATCTGATAAGCTTTTATGAAGGGGTAAGTTCAGGACTGGACCAAGGGAATGCAGTGGACGTGGTGTTCATGGACTTCTCAAAAGCTTTTGATACAGTGCCACACAAAAGGTTGATACATAAAATGAGAACAATGGGGATAGGGGAAAATATGTGTAAGTGGGTTAAGAACTTGCTCATGGATAGGAAACAAAGGGTGGTTATTAATGGAGCACACTCGGACTGGGTCACGGTTAACAGTGGGGTACCACAGGGTCAGTATTGGGGCCGCTTCTCTTTAACATATTTATTAATGACCTTGTAGGGGGCATACAGAGTAGTATTTCAATATTTGCAGATGACACTAAACTCTGCAGGGTAATAAATACAGAGGAGGATAATTTTATATTACAGGAGGATTTATGTAAACTAGAAGCTTGGGCTGATAAATGGCAAATGAGCTTTAATGGGGATAAATGTAAGGTCATGCACTTGGGTAGAACAAATAAGATGTATAATTATGTGCTTAATTGTAAAACACTGGGCAAAACTGTCACTGAAAAAGACTTGGGTGTATGGGTGGACGACAAACTCACATTTAGTGGCCAATGTCAGGCAGCTGCTGCCAAGGCAAATAAAATAATGGGATGCATTAGACGAGGCATAGATGCTCATGAGGAGAACATAATTTTACCTCTATACAAGTCACTGGTGCGACCACACTTAGAATACTGTGTGCAGTTCTGGTCTCCGGTGTATAAGAAAGACATAGCTGAACTGGAGCGGGTGCAGAGAAGAGCGACCAAGGTTATTAGAGAACTGGGGGGTCTGCAATACCAAGACAGGTTATTACACTTGGGTTATTTAGTTTGGAAAAACGAAGGCTTAGGGGTGATCTTATTACAATGTACAAATATATGAGGGGACAGTACAAAGACCTTTCTAATGATCTTTTTACTCTTAGACCTGTGACGGGGACGAGGGGGCATCCTCTACGTCTGGAGGAAAGAAGGTTTAGCCATAATCACAGATGCAGATTCTTTACTGTAAGAGCAGTGAGACTATGGAACTCTCTGCCGTCTAATGTTGTAATGAGTGATTCCTTACTAAAATTTAAGAGGGGACTGGATGCCTTTCTTGAAAAGTATAATATTACAGGCTATATTCACTAGTTTCCTAGATACAGCGTTGATCCAGGGAGCTAGTCTGATTGCCGTATGTGGAGTCGGGAAGGAATTTTTTTCCCCAATGTGAAGCTTACTGTTTGCCACTTGGGGTTTTTTTTGCCTTCCTCTGGATCAACATGTTAGGGCAGGTTAGGATAGGATATGGGTTGAACTAGATGGACTTAAAGTCTTCCTTCAACCTTAATAACTATGTAACTATGTAACTATATGATTCGGGTGTTCTGGGGTCCTTCTCTTCCTTGGGGATCACCACTATCACCGCCTCCCTCATGGAAGCCGTTAGCAACCTTTTCTCTTTGGCCTCCTCAAACACTTTCAGTAATTTAGGAAGCAACAGTTCTGCAAATTGCTTATAAATTTCTGACGGTAGGCCGTCCAAACCGGGGCTTTCTCATTGGCCATGCCATGCAGCGCAATCTCCATCTCTTCCACAGTAATGGGGGAGTCCAACGTGACATTCTTCCCTTTTTCATTCACCATATTATAAATGAACGGGTTATTCCTTTGTGCCGAGGCTATAACGGATAAAAGATGTCCCACCTTCTTCCCTTCAGCATAAAAACTAGCCTTCCGGAACGCCTGCGTTTTAGCCATTTTATCTAGTAAAACCTTATTTATCTTCTCCTGTGCATCCCTCAGGCCCCACTGTGTTTCAGGTGTATTATTATTTATAGCTTCTTCCTCCGCCCTCCCCAATGCTTCCAGACTTTGTTTCCTCTTTTTTAGTTTGTGATTTACGTCTACAAATATCTATAAATAAGAGTCCTCTAAGAAAAGCCTTCATCGCATCCCGCTCAACCAATTTATCTGTACTACCTCGTTATGAATAAAAATTCTTCCACCTCCTTTCCTATCCCCTGAACATTAAGATGTTGTAACCATACCGGATGCATTTTCCACCCTTCCTTACCTTTTCCCTACTAAAGCCCATATCCAATGGTTACCATAACTGGGCTATGATCCGAGATCACTCTGGGGAGATACTGTACCTCTCCTATCATAGTGTCCGCCAAACCATCCGCTAACACCAAGTCTATGCGTGATAGTGTGCCATATGATGTAGAGTGACATGAATAACACCGTTTCCCTGCATTCCTGACCCTCCATGTATCAATCAGACCAATTTCTTTAATAAAGTTACCAAATACTGTATTGGTACTGCCTTGTACATCCGGCTGCCTCTTCTATCCCAGAAAATGTCTACCACATTATTAAAATCTCCTACCATCAGCAGCGGCATCACTCTACCTCTTTCAGCATACTCCCTCATCTCTAATTTTAGTGCTAGAATAAGGAGGGGGAATATATAGTGCCACCAAACACATCGGTCGCCCAAAAAACAACCCCTTAACTGCCACTCCTTGCCCCTCTGGATCAATATTAACATCAGTTTCTTCAAAAGAGGTGAATCTGTTATTTAAAATCGACACCCGTCTGGAATAATTAGAGAAAGTAGAGTGATATGCCTTTTGTATCCACCTTCTATTTGTAATGTGGACTGTTTCCTTTTGTAAATGAGTTTCCAAAAGGCACATCACTGCCGCCCCCTGATCCTGCATACATTTAAATATTGTCGTCCTTCTGGTTTTTTCCTACAAACCTCTAACGTTCCAACCCATAACTTTAAAGCTACCCATTATATATATTAAACACCATTTCCTTCATTTTGCCATTTCTCTCCCCTCACCCCTTTCCCCCTCCTCCCTCCCCTTCCCCAATTCCCCCCTGCTTCCTCCCCTCCTTGCATGCTCTCTGAGAGCAATGGGTTCCTCACTCCCAGTCTATTCTTCCGGATATAGTACTTCTCTCCTATCATCTTTTTAATACCTCCGCACTTACCCAATTTGTCACTCCACACGTTATCCCCCTCCCGCCGTGCATTGATATATTTTCCCCTACATTTTGTCTCCTTATAAGTGAAAAAAGTTAAAACTATATATAATTCACATTAATACAACATATCTGTAGTTTCAAATAATATTCGCCACCGCCATGCCCTCCGCCAGGGCAATATATGTAAAGTTGGCTACGTTGAGGGAGTGGAAGCCAGTGGAGAGATTTGCAGAGGGGAGAAGCGGAGGAGTAGCGAGGAGAGATGAATTAGTCGGGCAGCAGAGTTAAGGATGGACTGGAGATGTGCGAGGGTGTTAGCAGGGAGGCCACAGAAAAGGTTGTTGCAGTAGTCGAGACTGGGGATGATGAGGGCATGCACAAGCATTTTAGTAGAGTGAGGGTTGAGGAAGGGACGGATTCTGGAAATATTTTTGAGCTGGAGGTGGAGAGAATTTGGATGTACGGTTTGAAGGACAGGGCAGAGTCAAAGGTTACTCCAAGGCAGAGGACCTCCAGTACAGGGGAAAGAGTGATGTTGTCAATTGTTATAGATAGGTCGGGTAAGGAAGATCTGTGAGATGGGGAAAGATGATCAGTTCAGATTTGTCCACATTCAGTTTGAGGAAGCGGGGGGAGAAGAAGGAGGATATGGCTGATAGACACTCCAGGATTTTGGAGAGCAGAGAGGTGACATCTGGGCCAGAGAGGTAGATCTGAGTATCATCGGCATAAAGGTGGTACTGGAATCCGTGGGACTTTATGAGTTGCCGCAGGCCAAGTGTATAGATTGAGAAGAGTAGGGGTCCTAGAACCGAGCCTTGGGGGACTCCAACAGAAAGAGGGTGGGATGAGGAGGTAATGTGGGAGTGGGAGACGCTGAATATGCGGTTGGAGAGGTATGAGGAGATCCAGGATAGGGCGAGGTCTTTGATGCCAAAGGAAGAGAGGATCTGTAGTAGGAGGCAGTGGTCAACTGTGTCGAAAGCAGAGGACAGGTCTAGAAGGAGGAGTATACAGGTCCTTCTCAAAAAATTAGCATATAGTGCTAAATTTCATTATTTTCCATAATGTAATGATTACAATTAAACTTTCATATATTTTAGATTCATTACACACCAACTGAAATTTGTCACGTCTTTTATTGTTTTAATACTGATGATTTTGGCATACAACTCCTGATAACCCAAAAAACCTGTCTCAAAAAATTAGCATATCAAGAAAAGGTTCTCTAAACGACCTATTACACTAATCTTCTGAATCAACTAATTAACTCTAAACACATGCAAAAGATTCCTGAGGCTTTTAAAAACTCCCTGCCTGGTTCATTACTCAAAACCCCTATCATGGGTAAGACTAGCGACCTGACTGATGTCAAGAAGGCCATCATTGACACCCTCAAGCAAGAGGGTAAGACCCAGAAAGAAATTTCTCAACAAATAGGCTGTTCCCAGAGTGCTGTATCAAGGCACCTCAATGGGAAGTCTGTTGGAAGGAAACAATGTGGCAGAAAACGCTGTACAACGAGAAGAGGTGACCGGACCCTGAGGAAGATTGTGGAGAAGGACCGATTCCAAACCTTGGGGGACCTGAGGAAGCAGTGGACTGAGTCTGGTGTAGAAACATCCATAGCCACCGTGCACAGGCTTGTGCAGGAAATGGGCTACAGGTGCCGCATTCCCCAGGTAAAGCCACTTTTGAACCATAAACAGCGGCAGAAGCGCCTGACCTGGGCTACAGAGAAGCAGCACTGGACTGTTGCTAAGTGGTCCCAAGTACTTTTTTCTGATGAAAGCAAATTTTGCATGTCATTCGGAAATCAAGGTGCCAGAGTCTGGAGGAAGACTGGGGAGAATGAAATGCCAAAATGCCTGAAGTCCAGTGTCAAGTACCCACAGTCAGTGATGGTGTGGGGTGCCATGTCAGCTGCTGGTGTTGGTCCACTGTGTTTCATCAAGGGCAGGGTCAATGCAGCTAGCTATCAGGAGATTTTGGAGCACTTCATGCTTCCATCGGCTGAAATGCTTTATGGAGATGAAGATTTCATTTTTCAGCACGACCTGGCACCTGCTCACAGTGCCAAAACCACTGGTAAATGGTTTACTGACCATGGTATTACTGTGCTCAATTGGCCTGCCAACTCTCCTGACCTGAACCCCATAGAGAATCTGTGGGATATTGTGAAGAGAAAGTTGAGAGACGCAAGACCCCACACTCTGGATGATCTTAAGGCCGCTATCGAAGCATCCTGGGCCTCCATAACACCTCAGCAGTGTCACAGGCTGATTGCCTCCATGCCACGCCACATTGAAGCAGTCATTTCTGCAAAAGGATTCCCGACCAAGTATTGAGTGCATAACTGAACATTATTATTTGATGATTTTTTTGTTTGTTTTTAAAAAACACTTTTATTTTATTGGACGGTTGAAATATGTTAATTTTTTGAGACAGGTTTTTTGGATTATCAGGAGTTGTATGCCAAAATCATCAGTATTAAAACAATAAAAGACCTGACAAATTTCAGTTGGTGTGTAATGAATCTAAAATATATGAAAGTTTAATTGTAATCATTACATTATGGAAAATAATGAAATTTAGCACTATATGCTAATTTTTTGAGAAGGACCTGTACAGTATTGTCCGTTTGCTTTGGCCGTAAGTAGGTCATTAGTAATTTTGGTCAGGGCTGTCTCACTGGAGTGATGCGGGCAGAAACCAAATAGTAGATTGTCAAAGAGCAGGTTAGATGAGACATGGGAGGAAAGTTCAGCGTGGACGTGCTGCTCCAGGAGTTTGGAAACGAATGGGAGCAGCGATATTGGGCGATAGCTGGACATAGCGGTTGGGTCGAGGGTTGGCTTTTTTAGAATAGTCGTGATTGTGGCATGTTTGAAAGCAGAAGGGAAGGTACCGGAAGTGAGTGATAGGTTGAAGAGGTGGGTTAGTGATGGGATAAGAGTGGTGGCGAGATTGGCGAGGAGGTGGGATGGGATGGGGTCGAGTGCACAATTGGTGAGGTGTGATTTGGAGAGAAGATGAGCAAGCTCCCCTTCCGTGATGTTGGATCCAATAGATGCTAATGTTCAGGCGGCGGGGGCGGAGCCTAGTAGGCAATGTGAGAGGACGTGTCTTCGCACTCTACCGCCGGTGCCTAGCTAATTAGGATGATCCGCCGCCGCCACTGCCAGCCTCAGCCGACTGAAAGATGGGGGAAGAGCAGTGGGGTGCGGAGGTGAGCCGTAATGACTCGCCGGCGGCAGAAAGATGTGGGCTGAGGAGACTGAAGCAGCTCCCAAGATGGCGCTGAGAAGGAGGAGGAAGTGGCCAAGATTAACGCTGCCTGTCAGCGTCGGATGAGTGCTGCGGCGAAGCTGGAGAGGTATGCCCGCAATGTGGGAGAGCACTAAACAGCAAGAGTCATAGAGAGGAGGACGGGGAAGAAGAGATGGCGCCACAGGCTGAAGTGGATGGAGGAACATCCTCAGGGAGCAATAACTGAGGGGGAGACAATGGCTGTGGCAGCACAGGAGGAGAGTGATATACAGGAGAATCCCACTATTAAAGATGTGTTCACTGTGGTGTCTTTCTGTAAACAGGCACTAACTACTTTAACACAGCAAGTCCTGGGTGTACAGTCTGAAGTAGCCATTATTAAAAAAAAGACATCCATAAGGTCAATACCAGGATGGGAGAGGTTGAAAACAGAGTGGGAGAGGCTGAGGATTGGATTACTAAACTCAAAAAATCGGAAAAAGCTGTTTAAGCAACAAATCTCTGAAGTTATGACAAAAAATGATGATCTGGAAAGCCGTTCCAGAAGAAACAATGTTAGGATAGTTGGACTTCCGGAAAAGACTGAGGGGAGAGATCCCACTGAATTTATTGAGAAGTGGCTGAGAGAGCAGATTGGAGCAGTGGGCTCGCTCGCAATTTTTGCCTAAGAACACTTCCATGAATATCTCAAGGGCTGTCACATTGTAGAAGGATCATCTTTATTCTCATTTGCACAAGGAAAGACTAGAAGCAATGGGATGAAACTGAATGGGAGGAGACACAGATTAGATATTAGAAAAACTTTTTGACAGTCAGGGTGATCAATGAGTGGAACAGGCTGCCGCGAGAGGTGGTGAGTTCTCCTTCAATGGAAGTCTTCAAACAGAGGCTGGACAGACATCTGTCTGGGATGATTTAGAGAATCTTGCTTTGAGCAGGGGGTTGGACCAGATGGCCCAGGAGGTCCCTTCCAACTCTACCATTCTATGATTCTATGAATAAAGAAAGGTATATAAATAAGAGCCTCTTCTCCCAACATTCCAGTAGCAGTTTGGTGATGAACAATGCTTTTTTCCAGCATGATGGAGTACCATGTCACAAGACAAAAGTGACAAACAAGTGGCTTGGTGAATAAAACATTGAGATTTTAAGTCCAATGCCATAAAACTCTCCAGATCTCAGTGCCATTGAGAACTTATGGTCAATCGTCAAAAAGTATGGGCACAAACAAAAATACAGAAGTTGTGATGATTACAAGCAATCATTAGGCAAGAATGGGTTATCAGTCAGGATTTGGTTCTAAGACCATGTTCAGAATTTTGTCTGTATTTTATCTCAGTATTTGTAAGTTTAAAGCTGAAGTGGTGACGTGTTTCTGTTATACTTTTCCTCTGATTGTTCCTTTCCTGTTTTTGGTTTATGTAAAGATAATGTGAAATTATCATGTATGACTTTTCCGGGACATTCCAGAATCTTCCGTCCTCTATACTCTCTAGAAGGATTCCTAGCAGCACAGAGCCAAGCGACCCTCCTTCCTCCCCCCTCTGGTCACACACTGCAGCCTGTGACACTGCTCTTCCCTTCCTCCTTCCCAGCTATACACTCGCTCAGTGTAAACTGAGATGCCAGTGCTGGATTTTCCCTCCTCACCGCAGGGGTCATCTTTGTGTCCAACATGTGCATTTTCTCTCATAGACAATAATGGGAACTTATTCATTCGGACGTAATGCTATGTGAGATTGTGATAGAAAAATAAAAACTACATGTCCGAGATGTTCTTCGACGGGGCTATCTAGCCTGTGTTTTTCCCGGTTACAGCCCCAACAGAATCTGAGAAACGGATTTCTCCTAAACGGTGTGAGCTAACTACGCCATGTTTGGTTGTGGATGAATGCCAGCGACAATCTGGAAAAGATGGTACTATGTGCGTTTCTATATGAGGTACCCTCTGCAAGTTAGGGTCGTTATAAGTTTTCAGAACCAAATCTGTAGATTTGAGCTAGGGGAGGGGGTCAGTAAACCAGCCCCTTTAGTGAGGTCACAAGCCCAGATGTATAAGTCTGCAACTGAGCCCCCCTGGTCATTCTAGCCTGGGATGCCGTGTCCGTCGGATCCCATATGAACTATGACATGTGGCTCCTCCCCCCTAGCCTGGTTTTCCGGAATGTTCTAAGTACCATGTGAGTGTTTCTTCTTTAACCCTGTTTTATTTTAATTGCTTGTACATATTTTTAATTGTCTCACTTTGTAAAACCTTTTTAAATATTTTGTAAACACTGCCTATCTTTTCGGCGTAAAAATATAAAATTACTAGTTCGTCTCTATACTCTATAACGAATTTGCACGTGCCTGAAGTATACTACGCTACTAAATTGGGGTGGCCTCTGCCCCACATTCTAGACCCTGAGGCTGATGGTAGCGTGTGTGCTGGATTGGGTATAGCTGGCAGTGACGGAGCAGGCTTTATAAGTGTATTGCCTGGCTGCGGCTAGGAGTTTAATCCCCTCACTGCAGCGTGCCCAATAGCCAGCACACGTCCAAGCTGCCCGTCTGGTGACTAATTATCCTAGGTGCAGTTCCCTGACTGACTTGAGGGTAAGGGGGGCGCCGGAGAGCTGCGAGTTCCTAAGCGGAACTGGAAAGTGGGATAAATATAAATCCCTGCAGATCGTGACATATTGGTGGCAGCGGTGGGATCCTAATGTCACGCTGTATAGCAGATATATATATGTGATGACAGTAATCTATATCAAAAGGGCAACATACTATATAACATGCGCATAGATATATGATAACATAGAATTACCTGACAGAATGTCCAGTGGGTCAATACGGAATCCGTTATACGCTGTCTCCGGCTAGAGGGTGACCGGGGTCTATGCTGACCCTAAACTGGGGTCCTAACTAATCCCTCTACCTGGAGGTACTGTTAAGGGTACAGAGGTCCAGGCCACCAGCGTAAACCCTGTCTCCTATCAATCCCTGCCAACTGTAATCTAGTCCTAAGAAGGACCCTGATTACCACCAAAGGGAATGAACAGGTAACGGTTAATGAACAGAAAGACAAGAAATAAAGTAAATAAAGTCTTACATACAACACTCACACACAGTAGGAACACCTAAGGTCTCAGAGATAAACTATAAGCTATAAGAGTAAAAACAACTAAGGAGCTCTTAGCTTAAGTATTCTCAGAACCGCTCCAGTCTGCTAGACTACATGAATGCTTTCACCGGCGTCTAACACCCAGACTGGCAGGAATATAAAGGAAACTAATTAGAACATAATCAAAAGCAGCCGGGCGAGGCTGGACCTAGTCTTAGCAAAGAGCTAGGTAAAATTAACTCTCTCATTACCAAACACAAAGAAACAGCAGCTCAGCTGTGAGAAGTCAGAATGTGCAATCGCGACGATCTTCGTGGCAATGCACCCATGACAGTACCCCCCCCTTCTACGAGGGGCCTCCGGACCCTCATGACCAGGTCTGTCCGGGTAAGTTGTGTGAAAGGTCCGAACCAATCGATCTGCGTTAGCATCAGACGCAGGGACCCACGTCCTCTCCTCAGGACCATACCCCCTCCAATGAACTAAGTACTGAGGGGATCGGCGACTGAGACGTGAGTCAATGATTTTCGACCCATGAAATTCCACGTTATCATTGACTACCACTGAAGGAGGAGGTAGAGGTGACGGTATGACTGGTGCCACATACTTTTTAAGTAATGACTTGTGAAACACATTATGAATTTTAAACGTAGGAGGGAGGTCCAGACGAAATGCCACCGGATTAATTATGGAACTGATCCTGTACGGCCCGATGAATCTGGGACCCAACCTCCAGGAGGAAACTTTAAGTTTTATATTCCTGGTAGACAACCAAACCAGATCGTTCACCTTCAGATCTAGACCAGAAACTCTCCTCCTATCAGCCATCTGTTTGTAACGGTTCCCCGTAACCTTCAGTCTTAAGCGATCTGGAACTATCAGTCTCCCTGGAAGTCCCACAGGGGCGTCCCCCTGAGCCCCCAATACCTCCCCCTCAAGCTCAGAGCATACAGCTGACACTACAACTCCCTCCTGAGGAATAGGAACCGGATCATCCGTCTTCCCGGCCCCTGGGAAAGTACGAGATAAGGCATCAGGAAGCAACTTTATTGAGCAGTCATATGCGCGATGAGGAGGTAACTCTTTACACCCCTCCTCTGAGAACATCTCCCAAAGTCCTCCAGAAAAGGAGGCAATGTCCTAGGCACAACCGCACCGATGACCGTGCTCATGCAGTTATTCCTGCAAAATTCCCCCACTGGCTTATCTTTCTGGATTGCCAATCAATCACTGGGTTATGTTTAGCCAACCAAGGAAGTCCCAACACAATAGGAGTAGGTAGACCCTCCAACACATAACAAGACAATTGCTCTTTATGTATTGCCCCTACTCGAAGATCTATGTTATGAACAGCTTGTACCAAGCTACCTTGACCGAGAGGTCTAGAATCAATAGAGACTATAGGGACTGGTTTGGCCAATACACTCAGTTGCATACCATGCACCTGGGCAATCCGAGCGTCCACCAGATTAGCCCCGGACCCACTATCAAGAAAAACAGAAATCCTCTCAGTTCTAGTACCAATCACCACCTCCGCAGGCACGAGAAACTGAGAGGGATTTGGGGACGAAATACACACTCCCAGGTTAACTCCTTTGCTCAAAGAGGCCCGGGATGGACACCCCCCAACAAAATGTCCCTCTCTCCCGCAAAAGAAACACCTTCTAGTCTTGCGGTGCACCGCCGATTCCCTCCTACAAAATGATGTCCCTCCCAACTGCATGGGCTCCTCAGAACAGACCAGGGGAACCTCAGTATAAGGGACTTTAGTAGTAGGTGGAGTCATCACGGGAGGCGGAGTTACCTCGCGTCTTCCCCGAAGTCGTCTATCAATGCGAATAGCGAGGGCCATAGCAGCCTCCAGTGATGGAGGAGAATCATACTGAGCCAACACATCTTTTAATTTGTCAGACAACCCTTGACAAAACTGGCTCCTAAGAGCTGGGTCATTCCACTGAGTATCTGTTGCCCATCTACGGAACTCAGAAGAATATTCCTCCGCTGGACGATTTCCTTGCCGTATTTTACGTAACTTTGTTTCAGCAAGGGAGACTCGATCCGGATCATCATATACCAGACCCAGGGCAGTAAAAAATCGATCCACTGACTGGAGATCTGGGGAGCCTGGAGGAATAGAGAACGCCCAAGATTGAGGGTCCCCTTGCAAGAGCGAGATAACAATTCCCACCCTCTGCTCCTCACTCCCAGATGACCGAGGCCGCAGCCGAAAGTACAATTTACATGCCTCCCGGAAGGTAAAAAATTTGTCCCGCCCACCAGTGAACCTGTCCGGGAGAGCAACCTTAGGTTCAGATCTGGTTTGCTCCGGGGGAGACAAAACCTTGGACTTAATGTCTGCAAACTCCATGGACAACCCCTGCAACTGCCGGGCCAGCTGGGCTACTGGATCCATGACAGCTGGGGAGAATCTTTAGTATGGCCGGTGAAAATGTCACGCTGTATAGCAGATATATATATGTGATGACAGTAATCTATATCAAAAGGGCAACATACTATATAACATGCGCATAGATATATGATAACATAGAATTACCTGACAGAATGTCCAGTGGGTCAATACGGAATCCGTTATACGCTGTCTCCGGCTAGAGGGTGACCGGGGTCTATGCTGACCCTAAACTGGGGTCCTAACTAATCCCTCTACCTGGAGGTACTGTTAAGGGTACAGAGGTCCAGGCCACCAGCGTAAACCCTGTCTCCTATCAATCCCTGCCAACTGTAATCTAGTCCTAAGAAGGACCCTGATTACCACCAAAGGGAATGAACAGGTAACGGTTAATGAACAGAAAGACATACAAGAAAGACAAGAAATAAAGTAAATAAAGTCTTACATACAACACTCACACACAGTAGGAACACCTAAGGTCTCAGAGATAAACTATAAGCTATAAGAGTAAAAACAACTAAGGAGCTCTTAGCTTAAGTATTCTCAGAACCGCTCCAGTCTGCTAGACTACATGAATGCTTTCACCGGCGTCTAACACCCAGACTGGCAGGAATATAAAGGAAACTAATTAGAACATAATCAAAAGCAGCCGGGCGAGGCTGGACCTAGTCTTAGCAAAGAGCTAGGTAAAATTAACTCTCTCATTACCAAACACAAAGAAACAGCAGCTCAGCTGTGAGAAGTCAGAATGTGCAATCGCGACGATCTTCGTGGCAATGCACCCATGACACCTAATCCGTGATTCCCCGGGCCTCTGTGGCGTTATTCTTCACAGTTTACAAATACTGATGTAAAATACTGACCAGATACCAAATGTTTGCACATGGCCAGAAGCTGATATCCAGTTGCCAGGGCAAATTGCAGATTTCTTGAAAAATAAGGGTCAACACTGTAAATATTGAGTCTTGGCATACACTACATGTATTTAAGATAAAGGTATAAACGTATGAAATTCTAATAATTGTACTCGGTGTCGGACTGGGGTGCTAAGGGCCCACCAGTAACATTGAATTTGGGGCCCACTTTTCAGCTGCATACAAATATTACACTACCCTCATTCACAAATTTACCTATATCTCTATATAATAATAAACTGGGTAGTTTGGTTAATGAATGATGAGATGCTGCATTTCTCTGTAGAGAGTGAATCAAGTGAATTATGCCAAGTACTGCCCATATAGAGGTGCTGGTTGCCCTGATCTGCACAGGGGCCCATCGGGGGATTCCCCTGTTACCCTATGGGCTAGTCCAAGCCTGATTGTACTTCATTAACCATAGAAACATCTGACTTAAAGATGTAAAAACATTGAAGCGGCAAACATTGTGAAAACCAAAACATTTGGCCATGACTGTATATCTGGTAGTCAAAGGAACACTAATACAATCCTGACAACTACAATGTTCGCAGAGTCTCCTTCCCTATATTCCATGAGTTTAATTCTTGAGTGGTATCGTGATGCTTAAAGTACTCCACGTGGATACTTGTGCATAGACCTTCATGTTGTCCATATATCCTAATATACATATGGAGAGGTCTAGATGAGAGGTCTGTCCTTTTCAGACATTCTTTATATCTGACCTAATTAAATAAATGCAGTGTGTGCACAGGGAGTAAAATGCCGCAGTATCACAGTGTACACTCGGGTAACTAATAGCTGCGCGACTTAGTACCCGATGTGTCCCTAGATACCACTCCCAGCTTCTGCTGTACGCATGGGACTCGCTGATCGTTGGTCTCAACTGTCACGCGTCCATGCGCTGGCCACGAACCAACGATGAAAAAATGGTCCAGGCATTCCACGACTGAATCACGTTTACCCACAGGGGGTGTCGCTAGCGTGCACACTAAGCGAGATCGCTGGCAGAGCCGCTGTTGCGTCCAAAATCTGGCTTATCAACTATCTCGCTAGCGATCCGCTTAGAGAGACGGCTTACACAATTATTTACTTGTGTACATAACATCATACAGAATCTGACAGTTTTTCCAGCTGTCTGTGAGTAACATTCCTGTGTGTTTCTCTGCTTACGGCAGCCTCATTGCTGTGTCAGTTCGAACCATGGACGAATGGTTGAAGCTTTCATAACGCAGAATAAAATGTGTCACCTCCTTTCAGGAGCTAGAGGAATGAGAAGGAGAGCCTCAAGGTCCGAGATGAAAGTTTCAGATAGGAATTTGCACTTTTGAAAACCCTTGATCTAAAGACTTAAGTTAGATAAACTCCTTAAACGATTCACTTTTTGATACTACATTTGTTTTATTTACTTTCCATATAATTGTTGATAAGTTTAAGTGGAAATATGCTTTCGTATTTTCTCTTTATACTTTATGAACCAAGACCATACCAGTGCTTGACTAAGAACCTGAGTATAAGGCTACACAGAAAACAGATTAAAGCAGCACGTAAGTAAAAGACAATATTTCTGTGATGAATGGCTGGGCACACTTTTCTGTAATTTGTAAGAAAATGTTTCAATGTTGTATCAAGATCCTCTCCTTGGTTAAATATGAATGTTCAACCTGAATATAGGAAAAGAATACTTTAGTACTTTAAGCAGTAGATACGTGAAAAATATTTGACTGAGTCCTCAGTGGTTGATACTTTTAATGCTATAGTAAAAGATGTTAACAAATGCAAGCTTCGAGACTATCAGGTCTCATAATCAGGCAAAGACTAAAACTAAAACTGAAGATACATAATTATACACAAGAGACATGTCTGTGTACATCAATTAAGGAATCTGCTTCTCTGACCTGGGGGCATCAAAACACAATACCAGACCCCAATCAGTGGCAATAAAACTCTCACCTTATCTATGAACTTTTCCAATATTTATGTTCATCCCTCTGCCATAATGACAGTTCTGCTTCACATCACATGTCTTACCTATTGCATTATTCCTGTGTCCTCTTGTGTATAAATATGTGATTCTTCAGTTTTTGTTTTTAGTCTTTGCCTGATGAAGAGACCTGAGTAGTCTCTAAAGCTTGCAATTTGTTACCATCTTTTCAGTTAGCCATTAAAAGGTATCAACCACTGAGGACTCTCAAGTCTAAATATTTTTCAACCTTGAATAGCATTTTTAAAGACTTTAGGCTCTGATATGTGCTTATTGATTTCTCTTTTTTAGCAGTTGAAACTTTGATTTTCTGATATAGAGCTCTAAATCCCTTGCATAGAGAGACAGCGAGATCTAAACTATACAGCACTCTGGCTTCCAGCAGCCATTACTTGAGGGAGCATACTATCAGACATTTGAAGAGGTTGTCCAAAACCCAATAGGCAATGTTTATCTAATGTTAAAAACTTCTGTCATTTACATCAATTGAAAATTCTATTAACACCTACAAAAGAGAGTAATAGCATAAATTATGGACTAGTACCCGTATATACTCGAGTATAAGCCGAGGCACCTAATTTTGCCACGAAAAACTGGGTAAACTTATTAACTCGGGTATAAGCCGGGTATGCATTGTCCCCTCATGCCTATCCTGGTATTCATGGCTCTCCCCGTCGCTGTCCTTGTATGCATGGCTCCCCCCGTCCCTGTCGTGTATGCATGGCTCCTCCGTACCGTCCTTGTATGCTTGGCTCCTTATCCTTGAATGCATGGTTCCTATTGAAAAAAAAACAAAAACATCCTACTTACCTTGCCTGCGCGCCCTCGCTGCATCTCGCTCCGACTCCAGCAGCTCTTCCTGCCGAGCGATCATGTGGCCCCGCTCATTAAGGTAATGAATATTCACTCCAAGTCTATGGGAGGGGAATGGCATGAATATTCATTACCTTAATGATGCGGGCCACGTGATCGCTCGGCCAGAAGAGCTACTGACGCCGGAACGAACGAATGCAGCGAGGGTCGCGCAGGGAAGGTAAGTAGGATGTGTGCTGGAAGGCTGCGGCTGTCACTGTGCGCTATTACAGAGAAATGAATATTCATTTCACTTTAGCAGCGGCACAGGCTTTACGACAGCCGCCGGCTCCTGCCTCTGTGACCCACTGCTCCTCCACTCCCCCTACCCCCTGGCTTCTGCCTCTGTGACCCGCTGCTCCGCCGCTCCCCCTCCCCTGACATCTTTCTGGGACAGTTGACTTGTGTATAAGCCGAGGGGGGCGTTTTCAGCACAAAAAAGTGCTGTAAAACTCTGCTTATACACAAGTATATACAGTAAATAAGGCTCTGGAAATATAAAGAAACATAATAACATCTACATAAATGTAACACAAGACCGATAATAAAATCTTTTTTTTTTTTAAATTCCGTTTATTAGACAAAAACCAACAAACATGTACATTATGTAGATAGCCAATGCATTGCATATATAGTTATCATGACATCTATAGTGGATGAAAACATCCAGCTTGCATGTAAAATCATTAATACAGATTTCGATATCACTGGTCCTCTTTCTTTTGCGAGGCCTATGAATAAACCGGAAGTATTCACAAGAACCCGTTATTCATCTATACAAATGCTTGACTCCGCATATCTCCGAATAATACAAATAAAATAATCTTTATTGAAAACAAAGTGGACAAGACACATAAATTATAATCATATACAACAAAGCATACAAGATAAAATATATTAAAGTGGAGCAATACAGTGCAAAAATGTTGACGAAAATATATAGTGAAGCATGACCCAAACAAAATAAAAAGATCCTATAGACTTTAAGGATCAAAAAGTGCTTGGATCTTGATAGCCCATCTATATAAATACAGTTGTCAAAGAAAATGCGGAGTGCAAAAATATGAATGTATAAATACATCAACAAAGTGCCAGTGCACAATAAAAACATGCAGCTCTTAATTCATAACAATATAGAGTTCAGTTCATAATGAACGAAGGAATACCAAGAATAAATCACCTAAAAGTATAAAAAGTTAAGATAAAGGGTCACATCAGTGTAAGAATAATAAAAGGATTAACAAACCCATAGAGGCAAAATACACTGCTTGTCCTCCACCTCACCCTCCAAAGGATGTCATCAGGGAGCTAGCGCTACGGTCATCCACCACAGCTGCTTTCACTGCCCTGAAGAGGGTCATCGTCAGTGATGACTGTTTCTGGTGTTGGGCTGGTCTCTGTTCTGTGCATCGGTTGCTAATTCGAACACATGCAGTGTACTTTCTCTGCTCGCCTCGCGCTCTTTTTTTCAATATGTTATGACCATGCACGCCTTCGCTGGCTCGTGTTTTCTCTTTCCCAAAACATGGACCGGTTGTCAATTCCGATGCATGTTTAGTATGCTGTTCCAGCAGCCACACTCTCTCACTTTAAATGTGCACTTTTAGTGCGCTCTTTTGCTGTCTCGCCACTTTCAGTGCACATTCTAAAAGAGAGAGTGCAAGGAGCAGGTGCCAGAATTGAAAACCAGCATATGTTCAGTAGAACAGAGACCAGCCCTTAAAATTGTGTCACTAATGCCCCTTTTCAAGGCGGTTAGATCATTTGTGAGGCGTGACCGCAATGCTAGCTGCCTCTTGACATACCATTTTAGGGGAGTAAATGAAGCGTGATGGGAATTACTGCAGCTCCTTCTTGACGTTCTGTTTGAGACCCCCCCTCAGTGTATGTTGCGGAGACTTAAACTGATTTTTTTTCTTCTGATTACGCAATTCACCGTTCGGATTAATTCATTTTAGTATTTGATAGGTCGGACATTTCCAAATGCAGGGATACCAAATATCTATAATATTTATACCAAAAATGTATAAATCTTTCTTTTATTTACTTTAATAGTCCTCTTGGAGGGCTTGAAACTGCAAATGTCTGATCGCATGTTCTATACAAAGCAGTGTATTAGTACTGCTATGTATAGAGAAAATCCTGATCCCCTATGAACGCCAGCTCATATAATGATTCACGAGGGTCTTCGGCAGACCCCCAGCAATCATAACAGCCTATTGTTGACCCAGGATCACATGACGGACGCTAATGAGCGGCTGAAATGACGCTTGTTAAATCCCGTAGTCAGAAATTGGGGTCTCTTATGGGGGGGATACTGCTATTCTAGTACCTCTGGGGCTTTCCCAGTGAGTCATGGCTCCCGCAAACCATAATAGGTAAAATCTGCACTATAATATAGCTTTCCTTCATACTGTGCCTGAAAAGTAAGGTTTGCATGCAGTGTATTGGCGCAATTAGGAGAAATTGCAAAATGGGTCAATTTTTTCCTATTGGCCCTTAAAAAATTGGGGGGCTAAAACAACATTTTAGCTGTAAAAATGTAATTATTCCTTCTTCACTGCCCAATGGTATAAATTTCTGTGAGACACATGTGTCAACATGCTCACTGCACACCTAGATGAATTCATTGTGAGGTATAGTTTGTAAAATTACGTCACTTATGGGAGGATTCTACTGTTCTGGCACCTCATGGGCTCTACCAATGAGACATGGCACTCTCAAACCATTACAGCAAAATCTGAACTCCAATATGGCACCTCTTCCCTTCCGATCCCTGCCATGCGCCTAAACAGTAGTTTTCCCCCATATTTCAAGTGTTTATTTCTGTTTGTTGATGATTATGGCTTACAGCCAATGAAAATCCAAAAGTCGTTATCTTCGGTAGCTTCAAAAATGATTTAAAATCTGAAATTTTGGCCTACTGAAATGTATGTTCAGTAAATGCACTCAATACTTGGTCGGGGCTCCTTTTGCATGAATTACTGAATCAATGCAGTGTGGCATGGAGGCAATCAGCCTGTGGTACTGCTGAGGTGTTATGGAAGCCCAGGTTGCTTTGATAGCAGCCTTCAGCTCATCTGCATTGTTGGGTCTGGTGTCTCATCTTCCTCTTGACAATCGCCCATAGATTTTCTATGGGGTTAAGGTCAGGCGAGTTTGCTGGCCAATCAAGCACAGTGATACTGTTGTTTTTAAACCAGGTATTGGTACTTTTGACAGTGTGGACAGGTGCCAAGTCCTGCTGGAGAATGAAATTTCTATTTCTAAAAAGCTTGTCGGCAGAGGGAAGCATGAAGTCCTCTAAAATTTTCTGGTAGACGGCTGTGCTGGCTTTGGTCTTGATAAAACACACTGGACCTACACCAGCCGATGACATGGCTCCCCAAACCATCACTGATTGTGGAAACTTCACACTAGACCTCAAGCAGCTTGGATTGTGTGCCTCTCCACTCTTCCTCCAGACTCTGGGACCTTGATTTCCAAATGAAATGCAAAATTTAGTTTAATCTGAAAACAATACCTTGGACCACTGAGCAACAGTCCAGTTCTTTTTCTCCTTGGCCCAGGTAAGACGCTTCTGGCGTTGTCCATTGGTCATGAGTGGCGTGACACAAGGAATGCGACACGTGTAGTCCATGTCCTGGATACGTCTGTGTGTGGTGGCTCTTGAAGCAATGACTCCAGCAGCTGTCCACTCCTTGTGAATCTCCCCCAAATTTTTGAATGGCCTTTTCATAGACTACTTTCACACATCAGGTTTTTACAATCCGTCTCAATCCATCATAGTTTAAAAAAGACGGATCCAGCGCAGATTGTAAAAAAACTGACGCGATGGATCAGTTGTTTAGACGGATCCGTCATGAACTTTTGAACCTTGAGAAATACAGTCCGAGAGAGAGACGAAAAAAGCAATAGGAATAATTCCAGGTATTTTCAGAGTGGAAAAACGGAATCCGGTGACTGGATCCGTCTTTTTCCTGATCTGGGGCCCATAGAATTCCATTGTAGCTAAAAGCCGGAAGCGCTGCATCCGGCATTGTCCATTTTTTTTGCCGCATGCAAAAAACGTTGCTAGAGACGTTTTTTCCAAACACCGTAATGAAAATTTTTGCAAAAAACGGAAGTAACGGGAGGCCATGCGGCGCGATCCGGCGCTAATACAAGTCTATGAGAAAAAACCGGAGCCGGCGATAGATTTCGCCGGATCCGTTTTTTCAAAAAATAGCCGGATCCTGCCTGACGGAAAAAAACTGATGTGTGAAAGTAGCCTTATCAATCCTTTCAAGGCTGCGGTTATCCCGGTTGCTTGTGCACCTTTTCCTACCACACTTTTTACTTCCAGTCAACTTTCCATTAATATGCTTGGATACAGCACTCTGAACAGCCAGCTTCTTTAGTAATGACATTTTGTGGCTTACTCTCCTTGTAGAGTGTGTCAATGACTTCCTTCTGGACATCTGTCAAGTCAGCAGTCTTCCCCATGATTGTGGAGCCTACTGAACCAGACTAAGGGACCTTTTTAAATGCTTAGGAAGCCTTTGCAGGTGTTTTTGTTAATTATTCTAATTTACTGAGATAACGACTTTTGGGTTTTCATTGGCTGTAAGCCATAATCATCAAGATAAAAACTTGAAATAGATCACTCTGTTTGTAGTGACGCTATATAATACGAGTTTCACATTTTGTTTTGAAGAACTGAAATTAACTTTTTTTATGATATTCTAATTTAGTGAGAAGCATCTGTATTTTGGGTGACATAACTCTCTGGTTTAAGGGCATAGGAAGTCAAAGTTTGACAATTGGGAATTTTTCTCTAAATTTCCAATATTTCAACAAGTAAACGCAAGTGATATCGAACAAATTTTACCACTATCGTGAAGTACAATATGTAATGAAAAAACAGTTTCAGAATCAGTGGGATCTGTTGAAGCTTTCCAGAGTTGTTACTACATAAAGTGACAGTGGTCAGATTTAAAAAAGAGGCTTGGTCCTTAAGCTGTTAATTATAGCTCCCAGTTTCTTTTTTAGACCAGTAGCAGGTACAGAAAGCTATCCATGCCTGTGATGTGTATTTAGATCTCTGCATTTCAAAAACAAAAGTTTCTGCTATCAAAATGTATGTTGAGGGCAGTTTTGGACCTTAGAGCAACACTTCTATCTGATTCTGAAAATTTAACTATACATGTAAAATAGATTTTCAACATGCCTGCTGTCCATATATTTAACTAGCTTGTAGTTGTCTCTTCATTCTGGAGCCTCAATTGCATCTAATTAAATTAGCTGCCACAGTCTGCGACTACTGTGGGGAGAGTGGTCTTGGAAGTCACAGATTCCCAGAATTCAGGATCATTAAAAACTGGGGCACTAGGCATGTGGACTAGAAATTTAAATATTGTGTTAAAAAGAAATAAAGATTCACTGTAAAGACATCAAGTGAGCTCTGCGGAATAACTGATGTTTCTTATTTGTGGCCAGATAAAGCAATGGTTTTGAAACATCACCCAGACAAAAGAAAAGCAGCAGGAGAGCAAATTGTCGAAGGTGATAACGATTATTTCACATGTATTACTAAAGGTAAGCTTTCCATGGATTAAACCCTCATTGACACATTAAAGGCAGTGGACTTCTTCTAAAGGTACTGCCACACTTAGCGATCTCGTTAGCGATCTCGATAACGACGCAAGCTAACGAGATCGTTGGTGTGATCGCTTTTAGGTTGCTAGTAGCTGCCAAACAGGAGATCTCATAAACGACTCCTCAGCGGTCAGCGATCTCTTTAACGACTTTGGCGGTCGTTAGGATCTGTCATTAGCATGTACTGAGCGCTTCTGATTCATAGGAATTTCCAGCATCGCTCCTGCTCTCTGCGTCCTGCTAGCCTGCTTTGCAACTTCTGCGATCCTCTCTGTGACGCAAAAGAGAACTTACAGATATTGCGATCCACTCCGTGACGCTAAAAAACAGTCATGCGTCACAAACGAGGTCGTGCCAAACACAGCGATATAGGCTCACCAGCGGGACGCCAACGATCAAAAAACGGTCCAGAACGATCAGCGACATCACAGCAGGGGCCACATCATTGCTAAATGCCACACACAACGAGGTCGCTAACGAGATCGCTAAATAGTGACGTTTTAGTGATCTCGTTAGCGATCTCGCTTAGTGTGGCATACCCTTAAGTGTAAAAAGATGTTCATATAATTACCCTATGTAAGAAAAATTTTAAATTAAAAAGTTGTGCTATGTTTGAGGCTGCAACTTCATTCATTTTTAGTCCCCCATGATAGCAGTTTACAGCCTGCTCCTAAAGCAGACTTTTCTCATGTGGCCCTGTCCCTCGCAGTAATACATGGTGGATGTAAGGTCTGTGTTGTGTCTAGGATGTTATCTTAATTTTACTCTCATGTATCAGCACAGATCATTCTTGCACTACTTTTTCCTTCGACAGTCCTTGAAGCATCTCTGCTCTCCCCGTACAGGACAGAGGCTGATGCAGCTTGTGGTGGAGCCGGGTACCAGGTTGTAGGGTTGCTGCTGGTGGAGGTAGGACATGCTGCAGGCTCGAAGCTGGTAGTACGGGGTGTTCGGTGGCGACAGAAGTTGGGCTATGGCTGCAGGCACAAGGCTGGAACGACGAGGTGTTCTGTGGTGCTGGGGCTCGGCCCACATTCTGTGACAGCCCGGGGCCCTGCACCTTCCATACGTTCTAATGCGGCGGACTCCAGGAAAATTGCTGCCGGAGGTGGCACATGCGCTATTGAGATTTCGAGAGATGAGGGCTCGTTGCCAAGATCTCAATTTGCGCATGTGCCGCCTCCGGCAGCCATTTTCCATTTTCCACCGCATAGAAGTGTATGGACAGTGCGGGGCTTTTCACAAAATGTCGGCAGAGCCCCCACACCGCCAGATGCCTCGTCATACAAGTCTGATTATTGCAGCTATCGCCCGATTTCTGCCGCAGCCAGAAGCTTCCGGCAGCAGCGACCCTGGGACCCCGTGCCATCGCAGCCGGTAAGCTCCCCAGCAGCTACAATTCGGATTATAAGATGCATCCCCATTTTCCCCCAAACAATTTTTGGGAAAAAGTGTGTTTTATAATCTGAAAAATACAATATATCTGTAAGATAGGTCATCAATATAGATCATGGGGGTCATGATCTTTGTTTATTTTTTGCTGGGCTAATGATTATAATTATTTTACAAACACTCAGACATTTCAATTTCTAGAATTGTCTAAACCTAATGTTTTAATATTTGACCATTCTGTGCTGTTTGTTTTTAGCATATGAAATTTTATCTGATCCTGTGAAGCGACGAGCCTTCAACAGTATTGATCCCACCTTTGATAATTCTGTCCCCTCAAAAAGTGAGGGAAAAGACAACTTCTTTGAAGCCTTCTGTCCTGTGTTTGATAGAAATAGCAGGTAAGAAATTTATGACTGAAGATAAAAGCTGGGTCTGTAGATTTTGAAGTTAATTTATTCATATGATGTCAACCTACTTAGCAGAACTCTTTAAGCTTGTAATTGGCTAGATATGCCCGCCTATCCAATCGTGGCAATGACCAGCCTCGAATGTATTAAATATCCATGTGCTGTATGTAGACAGCAGTGCAAGTCAATGTGTAAGTTCACATTAACGTTTTTTACATATAGACCGATGCAGCATGCACTACTTGGATTCATATTCTGGATTAGAGGCTCCCATTATAAGTCAATGAGTGTGCAAAAAAACAGATCATGTTATATAGGGGTTACCATTCATGTGTCATGCATTTTTAAATGATCCATTATAAATATTAAGAAAAACCTACAAAAATACAGTGCAAGGCACCGCATCTTTAGAAGGTGTATTTATTCAGTTTTAGATAATGATTAAAATAGTACATACAAAGATAAGACATAAAGAATACTATACAGTACTATTGATCAGTGAGTGTTTACATCATCAGATAAGAAGTATTTGCATAGAGATTAGTGATGAGCGAATGTGCTCGGATAATATCTTATCCAAGCATGCTCGGGTGTTATCCGAGCATCTGGACTTGCTCATATATTACCCTATATACTCGAGTATAAGCCGAGGCACCTAATTTGGCCACAAAAAACTGGGAAAATGTATTAACTCGAGCATAAGCCGGGTATGCATTGTCCCACCCGTCCCTATCCTTGTATGTATGACTCCTCATCCCTGACCTGGTAAGCATGGCTCCTTATCCTCGTCCTTGTCTGCATGGCTCCTCATCACCGTCCTGGTATGTAAGGCTCCTCATCCCTATCCTTGTATGCATGGTTCCTCATCCCTATCCTTGAATGCACGGCCCCCCATAAGAAAAGCTTTAAAAAAAAACTCCTACTTACCTTCCCTGTGCACCCTCGCAGCATCCTGCTCTGGCTTCCTGCAGCCGAGCAATCATGTGTTCCCGCTCATTAAGATAATGAATATTCACCTATCCCCACTCACCGAGGATGCGTGGATTGCTTGGCCGCAGGAGCTGCTGGAAGCTGGAACAGGATGCTGCGAGGGTGCGCACGAAACTTAAGTAGGAGGTTTTTTTTTTTTTTTTTTTTTTCCAGCTGCTGGAAGACGGCAACTGCGGCTGTAACTGTGCGTGCGCTATTCATTTCTCTTCAGCAGCGTGCACAGATACAGCCATAGCCGCCGGTTCCTGCCTCCTGTGACCCGCCGCTCTGCCTTCCCCGCCGGCTTCTGGGACATTTACTCGTGTATAAGCCGAGGGAGGCATTTTCAGCACAAAAAGATGTGCTGAAAAACTCAGCTTATACAGGAGTATATACGGTATGTTCGAGTCCCCGCAGCTGCATGATTTGCGGCTCTTAGCCTCAACACATGTGGGGATTCACTAACAGCCGCAAATCGTGCAGCCCTGCTCGAAAATAATATATGAGAACTCTCATATACTCAGATAACACCCGAGCATGCTCGGATAAGACGTTATTTGGACACATTCACTCATCACTAATAGAGATCAAAATAGGAGACATGTAAGGTATGTATACAATCACAATATTGAAAATGAATATTTCAGTAAAGGATAGGCCCAACAAGGTAAGCATTTAACATGTAATATATAAGTGGCCCAACCACATAGTATATTGAAATGAAGAGATGTCAGATGTAAGTAAATGTAAATAGAGATGCACAGTGGCATCTAGAAGACCTCAGCAGTCAAACAACCGCTTCGCGCCTATCTTCGTCAAGGGGTAGTATAACTATTAACATTATTTTTGTCCATTATTAACCCCTTAATGACCAAGCCATTTTGTAGGTTAAAGACCAGGCCAATTTTTACAATTCTGACCACTGTCTCTTTATGAGGTTATAACTCTGGAACGCTTCTACGGATCTTGGCGATTCTGAGACTGTTTTCTCGTGACATATTGTACTTCATGATAGTGGTAAAATTTCTTCAATATAACTTGCGTTTATTTATGAAAAAAACGGAAATATGGCAAAAATTTTGAAAATTTTGCAATTTTCAAACTTTTAATTTTTATGCCATTAAATCAGAGAGATATGTCACAAAAATTAGTTAATAAATAACATTTCCCACATGTCTACTTTACATCAGCACAATTTTGGAACCAACATTTTTTTTTGTTAGGAAGTTATAAGTGTTAAAAGTTGACCAGCGATTTCTCATTTTTCCAACAAAATTTACAAAACCATTTTTTCTCCTTCGCCTCATTGGGGGACACACATACCGTGGGTGTTATGCTGCTGCCACTAGGAGGACACTAAGCAATACAAGCACAAAAGATTAACCCCTCCTCCTGCAGTATACACCCTCTGTTGGCTCAATCCTGAACCAGTTCTTGCTTAGTGTCTGTAGGAGGCACTAGGGTCTGCTCTCAGACCCCACTTTTTTTCTGATTTTTTTCTGATTTTTAAACTTTTTATTATTTTACTTTCTTCACGCACGGATGGGCGACGGGACTTGTACGAAAAGTCACGATCTCCCAAAAACCAACAACAGGCGGCATCGTGCGAGTGTCGCCTCCACGTACCCCTCCTGCCACGCTACCATGGGGCGACAGATCCTTATAACAGGCCTCTCTCCCCATGAGATACCCTTACTTGAGGATGATGATGATTTTGCGTGGCACCTTGGATGGTTACCCCCACCACCTCTCCTGAAAGCGGTGTCGGTCTGGAGGCATGTAAGAGCCCTCTCCACCCCCCTATTGAAAGGGGTTGGTGGATAGAGGATGTACAGCCATAGTCGCTGTAGTGCTGTGGAGTTTCCCTCCTCCATCTTCGGGCTTTCCCCGCAGTGAGTATATGAGGGGCACTGTAATACCGGTCATCGCGACCGCTTATGCGCACTGCGCCCGCATGGCGTTGCGCCGCCGCAGCACAGAATCGCGCCGCTTGCGTTTCCGATCGCACCGCAGCCATTGACTCAAATTTAGTCCCCGGCTTCGGCCCAGGGTAGGCCGCAACTTTAAAATTTACTCCCCGGCTTCGGGCCGGGATAGGCCTCAAGGGGAGGGGGCGGTCCGTGTGGCTCCGCCCACATTGCAGGCTATTGGCCGTCGTCAGTTAACAGGGGACTTCCCCTGTTTCCTCCCCCTCTCCTCCCACTGCTTCTGGCGCTTCTCGTCTCACACGAGAAGCGCTTCTATAATCTCGGGCGCCATATTCTCCTGGGACAGCGCTGCACACGCCATCCCTTGACTTCCCTGGTGCACACACACAGGCCCTGGGTAAGTGCACGCTGCGACTAGGTCTACACAGCGTTTGACCCTTCTCCTGCAGCAGGCTTTCGGGTGCAGAAATATGTCGCAATCCAAGGGAATTAAAAAGGCTGACAAGAACTACTCTGTAGTATATGCCGCCTGCGCTTCATGTAACGCTCCCCTGCCGTCAATGCATAGTTCTCAATTCTGTGCATCATGTGCCCAGGAGCCCATGGCTCCTTCTGCTCAGGAGCCCCCTACTACCGAGCAGGGGTCCCTACCTATTCTTGATCCCATTGAGTCAGGTCCTTCAGGGTGGCCAGAATATCTGGCGCACTCCATGAACTCTCTGACTAGGGCCTTGGATACCTTTCGGGGATCTGCTTCTAGCCAGAGCGCCCCTTTTCCTGAGAGGGGTCCGTTAGCCTTCAGAGAGGCCTCATCTGACAGGGCCGCCTCATGGCGTCCGCAAAGCGGTCGTCCAAAAAACGCCGCCATAATGCTTCCCCCAATCCATCTAGCGGCTCAGCATCTGCGAGCTCAGGTTCTCGCTCCCCCTCTCCTAGAGATATAAGTGACCATGATTCGGAATACGAGTCGGACATTGGTGATGATCCCAACTCGCCAGATTTTCAGGAGTCCTTAGATTCTCTAATTGAGGCAATTAACACAATCCTCAAACTAGATGAAGAACCTGGGTCTCAGCCAAATCATCCTATCTCTTTCAAGAGAGCAAAGCGTGTTCACAAGGTGTTTGGTAACCACCCTGAATTTACTGATATTGTTCAGGGACATAGGGAGCGTCCGGATAGACGTTTCTCAGGACTGAAGTCTCTGAAAGCACGATACCCTTTTTCAGCAACTGTGGCGAAAGAGTGGACTGAATCTCCTGTTGTAGATCCTCCAGTATCTCGTCTAGCTTCAAAAACCCTACTCTCTGTTTCTGATAGTTCATCCATTAGGAACCCTTCAGATAAACAGATTGACAACCTCGCCAAATCAATTTTTGAGGCGGCTGGAGCATCTCTATCTCCATCTTTTGCAGCCACCTGGGTGGCAAGGGCTATGGTGGCTTGGGTTGAGAGCCTAGTCAAGAGACTAGTGATATCCCTCTTTCTCCCGAGGCACGTAATCTAGCCTATCAGATTACTCGGGCAGGTGACTACATGGTTCATGCGTCCCTGGATGCAGCTAATTGCGCTGCTCTCTCGGCCCCCAATGCTATCGCTATTCGGAGGTCCCTATGGCTCCGTGAGTGGCGTGCAGACGCTGCTTCAAAGAAGACTTTGACTTCATTGCCTTATCATTCAGGGCGTCTTTTTGGAGATCGCCTTGATCAGATTATTTCTGACGCTACTGGGGGCAAAAGCAAATTTCTCCCACAGCGCAGAATCAATAGGCCTTTTCGGTCTCAATACCAAGGTCGTTCCCGGCTTTTTCGTAGCTCCTTTAATTGGTCCCCTGCTTCGTCCTCCTCTCGAGCACCCCGGTCATCTCGTAGAGATAGGGGCTCGCAACCATCGTCCAGATCCTCTCAGCCCTGGAGAAACAGGTTTTCTCAGGCAGGAAACAGGAGCTCCTCCTCTCGCAAATTGTCATCGCAATGACTCCTTGCTGGGGATGGGGGACCCAAACAAGGTAGGCGGTCGCCTACTCTTGTTTCACAAAGTCTGGGGGTCGGTCGTTCAGGACCAGTGGGTCCTCGACCTAGTACACTCAGGTTACAAGATCGAATTCTTGTCCCTTCCCCCTAGACGTTTCTTTCAGTCTCGCTTCCCCAAGTCAAAGGATCTTGCAATGCCTTTTCTTCAGGCTCTGAACAGTGAACACGCTTCTTTCCAGCGGAGTCATCGTCCCAGTTCCTCACAAAGAAAAATTCAAAGGGTTTTACTCAAACCTCTTTGTGGTTCCCAAGAAGGACGGCTCTTTGCGTCCTATTCTGGACCTGAAATTGCTAAACAAATTCATCAGAATTCGTCATTTCAGGATGGAATCCCTCCGTTCTGTTGTCGCATCTCTAGAAAGAAAAGAATACTTGGCGTCTATCGACATCAAGGATGCGTATCTGCACATTCCAATTTTCAGCGGACATCAAAGGTTTCTGCGTTTTGCTGTCGGAAAGGATCATTTTCAGTTTGCCGCTCTGCCTTTCGGTCTCGCAACCGCCCCCAGAGTGTTCACAAAAGTCATGGCGGCCGCCATGTCAATCTTACACTCTCGGGGTGTGGTAGTCCTCCCGTACCTGGACGACCTACTCATAAAAGGTCCGACTTTTCGAGCCTGCGAAGAGAGCGTCGAAATCACTATCGACACCCTCTCCCGCCTCGGTTGGCTAGTCAATTTGGACAAGTCTCTTCCCATTCCCTCTCAGAAGATTCCTTTTCTGGGAATGATTTTGGATACCTCCCAAGGATTGGTATCTCTCCCTCCAGAGAAGATTATCTCTCTGAAGCGGGGAGTGCTCCTGCTGTCGCTGAACCGCCCTCATTCTCTGATGAGCGCCATGCAGGTCCTCGGGAAAATGGTAGCTTCCATCGAAGCAGTACCTTTCGCCCAGTTTCATCTCCGCCCTCTTCAACAGGAGTTGATATCAGTCTGGGACAGGAACCCAACGTCTCTAGCTCGCCGCTTCCGTCTGTCTCCCACAGTCAGAAGCTCCTTAAGATGGTGGATGAATGCCTCATCACTGAATCACGGAAAATCTTTCCTGCCTTTCCATTGGCTGGTGGTGACTACCGATGCCAGTCTCCTCGGATGGGGAGCTGTGTTTCTTCATCACACGGCTCAGGGCCGCTGGTCTCTACCAGAGTCCCGTCTCCCAATCAACATCTTAGAGATCAGAGCTATCAAGTTAGCTCTCGTGCACTTCCATCATCTCCTGGCTGGTCGTCCCATCAGGATTCAGTCAGACAACGCCACGGCCGTGGCGTACATCAATCGTCAGGGGGGCACTCGGAGCAGAATAGCGATGCTCGAGGTATCGCACATTCTCCACTGGGCCGAGAAAAACCCTCACTCATCTCCGCGGTTCACATTCCAGGTGTGGACAATTGGGAAGCCGACTTCCTAAGTCGCCAGGGCTTAGACTCAGGGGAATGGTCCCTGCACCCGGATGTGTTCCATCTTATTTGCCAGCGATGGGGCATGCCGGACATAGACCTCATGGCATCCAGACTGAATGCCAAGGTTCAGACTTTCATAAGTCGCTCTCGCGATCCACTAGCCGTAGGCTCGGATGCGCTAGTCCTCCCTTGGAGTCAATTTTGCCTTCCTTACATTTTTCCTCCTCTTCCGTTAATCCCCAGGGTGATTCGGAAGATCAAGGCAGAAGGCGTTCCTCTCATTCTGGTCGCTCCGGACTGGCCTCGCCGTCTGTGGTATGCGGAACTAGTGCGTCTGGTCGCAGACGTTCCCTGGAGATTGCCAGATCGGCCGGACCTCCTCTCACAGGGTCCGATTTACCATCACAATTCAAAAGCGCTGAATTTGACGGTATGGCCATTGAAGCCTGGATCTTAACTCAGGCTGGGTTTTCTCACAAAGTCATCTCTACAATGGTCAATGCCAGGAAGCCGGCTTCCGCCCGCATTTATCATCGTGTCTGGAAGACATTCCTTTCCTGGTGTGAGAACAAAGGTCGTTCCCCTTTGGTTTTCTCTATCCCTTCCATTCTGGAGTTTCTTCAAGCAGGAATGGATTCGGGATTAGCCCTTTCTTCCCTCAAGGGCCAGATTTCTGCCTTGTCCGTCCTTTTCCAACGACGGATCGCATCTAAGTCTCAGGTCAAGACTTTTATTCAGGGAGTGTCTCATCTTGTTCCACCTTACAAGAGGCCTTTGGAGCCTTGGGATCTTAATTTGGTCCTCAGTGCCTTACAGGACTCCCCCTTCGAACCTTTGCCGGAAGTATCCTTATCGCTTCTTTCCTGGAAGGTGGTCTTCCTAGTGGCGATTACCTCTATCAGACGAGTATCGGAATTGGCAGCCTTATCTTGTAAACCTCCTTTCCTCATTTTTCACCAGGACAAGGTAGTCCTTAGGACTTCTCCGTCTTTCACGCCAAAAGTCGTTTCGGCTTTTCATATCAATGAGGAGATAGTTTGCCTTCATTCTGTCCGACGCCAATTCACCGTACTGAAAAAGCCCTTCACACTTTAAACTTGGTGAGGGCTCTCCGAAGGTACATTTCGAGAACGGCACCTTTCCGGAAATCGGACGCTCTGTTTGTGCTTCCGGAAGGACGCAGACAGGGTCTTCCTGCTTCCAAGGCCACGTTAGCCAGATGGATTCGCTCTGCGATCCAAGAGGCGTACCGTGTTAAAGGTCAGCCTATCCCGGCTGGGATTAAGGCACACTCCACTCGCTCTGTGGGGGCCTCCTGGGCCATTCGGCACCAGGCTTCGGCACAGCAAGTGTGCAAGGCTGCGACTTGGTCCAGTCTTCATACTTTCGTCAAGCATTACCAAATTCATGCTCAAGTTTCTTCAGATGCGGCTCTTGGCAGACAGATTCTGCAATCAGCTGTTGCGCATCTGTAAGTTGTCTGTTGACTAGTTAAGCGTTATATGCATGAGGTTCACGAGGCTTCATCTGTTGATGAGTTCCCACCCAGGGACTGCTTTGGGACGTCCCACGGTCTGTGTGTCCCCCAATGAGGCGAAGGAGAAAAGGAGATTTTTGTGTACTCACCGTAAAATCCTTTTCTCCGAGACGCTCATTGGGGGACACAGCTCCCACCCTGTTTTAACTTGTAGCCTCGTTGTTCATTTGAATTGTTGGCATATTGCACTCTGTTATGAGCTCCTACTGCTTTGGCACCGAACTGGTTCAGGATTGAGCCAACAGAGGGTGTATACTGCAGGAGGAGGAGTTAATCTTTTGTGCTTGTATTGCTTAGTGTCCTCCTAGTGGCAGCAGCATAACACCCACGGTCTGTGTGTCCCCCAATGAGCGTCTCGGAGAAAAGGATTTTACGGTGAGTACACAAAAATCTCCTTTTTTAGGGACCACCTCATATTTGAAGTGAATTTGAGGGGTCAATATGACAGAAAATAACCAAAAGTGACACCATTCTAAAAACTGCACCCCTCAACGTGTTCAAAGCCAAATTCAAGAAGTTTATTAACCCTTTAGGTACTTCACAAGAATTGAAGCAATGTGGAAGGAAAAAATGAACATTTAACTTTTTTTCCCAAAATTTTTCTTTAGACACAATTTTTTTAAATTTTGTCAAGGGTATCAGGAGAAAATGAACCACAATATTTGTTGTACAATTTCTCCTCAGTACACCGATACCCCATGTGTGGGGGTAAACCACTATTTGGGCGCATGGCAGAGCTCGGAAGGGAAGCAGCGCCATTTGACTTTTTTGGCTGGAATTGAGATTGGACGCCATGTCACATTTGGAGAGTCCCTGTGTGCCTAAACAGTGGAAACCCCCCACAAATGACCCCATTTTGGAAACTGACCCCCCAAGGAACTTATCTAAATGTGTTGTGAGAGCTTTTAACCCCCAAGGGCTTCACAGAAGGTTATAACGTAGAGCCGTAAAATTAAAAAATCATATTTTTTTTCCACAAAAATGATCTTTTCATCCCAATTTTTATTTTCCAAAGGATAAAAGGACCCGAAAAGTTATTGTGCAATTAGTCCTGAGTACGCTGATACCCCATATGTGGGGGTAAACCACTATTTGGGCGCATGGCAGAGCTCGGAAGGGAAGCAGCGCCATTTGACTTTTTTGGCTGGAATTGAGATTGGCCGCCATGTCGCATTTGGAGAGTCCCTGTGTGCCTAAACAGTGGAAACCCCACACAAGTGACCCCATTTTGGAAACTAGACCCCCCAAGGAACTTATCTAGATGTGTGGTGAGAGCTTTGAACCCCCAAGGGCTTCACAGAAGGTTATAACGTAGAGCAGTAAAATTAAAAAATCATATCTTTTCCACAAAAATGATCTTTCCACCCCCAATTGTTATTTTCCAAAGGGTAACAGGACCCCAAAAGTTATTGTGCAATTTGTCCTGAGTACGCTGATATCCCATATGTGGGGGGAACCACTATTTTGACGCATGGCAGAGATCGAAGGGAAGGAGCACCGTTTTAAATGCAGACTTTGATGGAATGGTCTGCGGGTGTCATGTCGCGCTTTGGAGAGCCCCTGATGTGCCTAAACAGTAGAAACCCCCCACAAATGACCCCATTTTGCAAACTAGACCCCCCAAGGAACTTATCTAGATGTGTGGTCAGCACTTTGAACCCCCAAGGGCTTCACAGAAGTTTATAACGTAGAGCCGTGAAAATAAAAAAAATCATATTTTTTTCCACAAAAATGACCTTTTTGCCCCCAAATTTTTATTTTTCTAAGGGTAACAGGAGAAATAGGACCCCAAAAGCTATTGTGCATTTTGTCCTGAGTACGCTGATACCCCATATGTGGGGGGGAACCACTGTGATCGCCTTACTGCGATCTTTGGGAGGCACAATGAACAAATCTACAAAAGGTGAAGAATTGGTTTTCTTTTTTACGCCGTTCCTCGTGCGATATTAGTGATTAGGCGACTTTATTCCTCGGATCGGTGCGATTACAGCGATACCAGATTTACATCCTTTTTTCATGTTTAGCTTCTGTCACACTCTAAAAGATGCTTTTTTTTGGAATAATTTTTTGTAAGAAATTTTTGCATCGCCGTATTTTGAGAGCTATAATTTTTCCATATTTCGGCCGACAGAGTTATCTGTGGGCTTATTTTTTGCGGGACGAGCTGACGTATTTATTGGTACCATATTCGGGCACATAACGTTTTTTGATCGCTTCCTATTCCAATTTTTGTGGAAGCAGAATGAACAAAAACCAGCAATTCAGGAATTGTTTTTTTTTTCCTCCGTTCCGCGTGTGGTAAAATTGATAAAGCAGCTTCATTCTTCGGGTCACTATGATTACAGCGATACCTCATTTATATATATTTTTTTTATGTTTTGGCGTTTTTTACACAATAAAAAATTTTATAGAAAAAATAATTATTTTTGCATCAGTTTATTCCGCGAGCTATAACTTTTTTATTTTTTCGCTGATAATGCTGTATAGCGGCTTGTTTTTGCGGGACAAGATGACGTTTTCAGCGGTACCATGATTATTTATATCTGACTTTTTGATCTCGTTTTATTGCACTTTTTCCAAGCGGTATAATGATACCGCTTGGAAAAAGTATAATTTACTACTTTTTTGTGTTTTTTTTTTTACGGCTTTCACTGAAGGGGTTAACTAGGGTTACGCTTTTATAGATGGGATTTTTACGGACGTGGCGATACCTAACGTGTATTTTTTTTGTTTTTTATTTTTTTTATTACATAAAAATGTGTATTTTTTAGGGATTTTTTTAAAATTATTTTTTAATATTTTTTTTTACAATTTTTTTTAAAAAATGATTTTTTTTAACTTGTCCCTTTATGGGACTTTCACTTTTTTTACTTTTTATTGCAGTTACAATGCATTGCAATGCTCCAGCATTGCAATGCATTGTACCTATGATGAAAGCTGCTGTGACATGATCACAGCAGCTTCCCGTAGGTAGATGACCCGGAGGTTGTCATGACAACCCCTGGGTCATCAAGGCAGAGATCGGGCCCTGCAAATACATTGCAGGGCGCCGATCTGAGGCAGAGGGAGCTCCCGACCCTCTGCCTCCCCCCCTGAGCTCTGCGATCGCGCTGGATCGCAGCAGTCAGGGGGTTAACAGCCAGGGGCGGTGGGGGCTCCGCTCCTGGCTGTCAGTGCAGGAAGCCTGGCCACTGCAGCGCCGGCTCCTGCACTGATCGCGCTGGGGAAGCTGAAATTTCAGCTTCTCCTGCACGATTGCTGCTGTGTTTGGTCAGTCAGATTGACTGACCAATCACAGCGCTGTGGGTGCGGGGACCGACGGCAAAGGTCTATGACAAAGTCTATGACAGCTGTCGGCACTGATCTACCACTGCGTGTTTACACGCAGTGGTAGATCAAAGGCATGACGTGCACAGTCCGTCCTGGTGCCGGAACTGGCACCTTGCCATGACGGACTGTGCACGTCAGTGGACATTAAGGGGTTAAATTGTTCATGTAAAAACTGTCATACGTATGTATATACGAAACAGACAGACATATGGATAGCACCCAAACATAAAAGATGGACACATGGATGCAATACAAATATGACAAACAGACATAGGAGATGGCACAAAGACCTATAGATGAATAAAGGAAATATAAAACACCATACAGATTCAGAAAAAAACTGACAATTTTGCATACGCTTGTGGGATCCTGGCCTTATAACGGAAGGATTGTTTGTATGTAGAATTGCATGACAGCCATTGAAGATCAGTCATGTATGTTGTGATAAGTCTATCGAAGGGGTGTTTTTCTTTTTATATTTTGGAGAAGATTTTTTTATTTATTTTTTTGTAGCTTGTACTATAAAATAACATTGTAATAATATTATTCTATTTCACCGTTCCAGGTGGTCAAACAAGAAAAATGTTCCCAAACTTGGCAGCTTTGGCACTTCCATCGAAGATGTAGATGCATTTTATTCTTTTTGGTATGTTCTTATAAAACCTGTTATGGGTTAGTTTCTGCATTATTTTTTAGAATAATTAAATTGTAAATAAGCATTAAACTATTTATTCGTACAGAAATTAATATATTACATTGCGTGTATTTTACATTGTTTATCCAAGATTAGAAAAACATGGCTGTCGTTGTTCATAAACTATGCCACTCCAGTGAACAGGTTAAATATGGTATTACAGTTCTGTATCTTCACTACAATACTAGACATAACCTGTAACTTGCGCACATTTTTCTCTGTTAGCTAAACTGTTCTGTTAAATTGAACTTTCCCCATTGTTGTTTTATGTCAGGTACAATTTTGATTCTTGGAGAGAGTTTTCTTACTTGGATGAAGAAGAAAAAGAAAAAGCAGAATGGTAAATAATACCTTACTTTCCTATGACTTTCATTCACATGTCTATTGTCTCTTGGCCTGGCACTTTTATAATCTGGGCACATCCGGCTTCCCCCCTGAAACCACGCTGACATGCTTTCTCTTTGTCACCCTCCTCCACAGCCTCCCTCTATTACAGCCCCCTCTCAGTGCTTCAGCACTGTTCTCAGTCACCCTTCTCCTACTATGTAGCTCCTCCCCTTATTCTTAGCAGTCCGCTCCATTCTCTTCTGCCGCCAGCTCCGTTCTCTTCCTCCGCCGCCAGCTCCGTTCTCTTCCGCCACCACCAGCTCCGTTCCTCTCTGCATCCAGCCTTCCCCCTCCTTGGCAGCTAGCTCTGTTTCGTTCTCGTCTGCATCCAGCATCCTTCTCAGCAGCCAGCTCTATTCTCCTGTATAACCAGCCTCCTCCCTCTAAAGCAGCCAGCTTCAATGTATTCTGCTTCCAGCCTCCTTCTCAGCAGCCTGTGCTCTGTTCTCCTCTACTTCAGCCTCCCCGACCTTTTTTCATCTCTATTTCTTGGCAGAGGTTCTTTGCAGCCTGCCTCCCTTCATAACCATTACAGTGGTTTGAGTTAGCACTTTGGACCATGAATTTGGAGAGTGATCATTGTCTGTAACAGGCTCAAAACAGTCTGTAGAAGAACAGTGAGTCACATACAGATGAGCTGTCCATGCTGCCCTCCCCTGTACACACCTAGGGAAAGAAAAACCTCGCCAATAATGTCAAGATTAGCATACTCCATTACTTACTAAATGTGAATGAATATTGCAGTACTGTGCAAAACTTACAGCCAGGTTTGTATAAAAAAAGCAGTCAAGTAAGAATGATTTCAGAAACAGAAGTATTAATAATTGATAAAAATTAACAAAATGAAAGTGAACAAAAGGTAAATCTAAATCAAATCTGTATTTGGTATGACGACTCTTTTGTCTTCAAAACAAGATCAATTCTGTTAGGTACACTTTTCAATGTTTTTGTAAAATTATAGTCAGGTGTATGAGTACAGTGGCATGTGAAAATTTGGGCACCCCTGGTGAAAATTACTGTTAACAATTTAGTACAGGAAAGATGTATATCTTTGTACCGTGTTAGCCAGTAGATAGAGAATGGATCTACCTGTGGCAAAACACTTTTGTTCCCCTGGTCATAGCATGTTGGACATGAAAATACTTTTACTGAAAGGTAGTTTCACATCTCAGAGACACAGAAGAGTTTGCGAATACAAATTGATGGTGACCTTTGACACTCTTAATGCTAGAATGAACCTGTCACATGGATTTATGACGTTTTACATCAATTAAGGAATTTACTCCAAAGACCCTGTGAGAGCATCAGAAAACATTACCAGACCCCAATCAGAGGGCAATAAAACTTTCACACTCCTTATCTATGAACTGTTCCAATATTTATGTTCATCCCTCTGCCATAATGACTATTCTGCTTCACATCACTTGTCTTACCTATTGCATTATTTCTGTGCTGTGTTGTGTATAAATATGTGATTCTTCAGATTTTGTATTAGTCTGTGCCTGATGAAGAGACCTGAGTAGTCTCGAAAGCTTGCAATTTGTTACCATCTTTTCAGTTAGCCATTAAAAGGTATCAACCACTGAGGACTCTCAATTCTAAATATTTTGTTAACAATTTAGCAAGTTGAACATTTAACCCCTTAATGTCCACTGACGTGCAGAGTCCGTCATGGCAAGGTGCCAGTTCCGGCACCAGGACGGACTCTGCACGTCATGCCTTTGATCTACCACTGCGTGTAAACACGCAGTGGTAGATCAGTGCCGACAGCTGTCACAGACAGCTGACAGGCACGGCAAGCGGTGCGGGGACCTTTGCCGTCGGTCCCCGCACTCACAGCGCTGTGATTGGTCAGTCAATCTGACTGACCAAACACAGCAGCGATCGCGCAGGAGAAGCTGAAATTTCAGCTTCCCCAGCGCGATCAGTGCAGGAGCCGGCGCTGCAGTGGCCAGGCTTCCTGCACTGACAGCCAGGAGCGGAGCCCCCACCGCCCCTGGCTGTTAACCCCCTGACTGCTGCGATCCAGCGCGATCGCAGAGCTCAGGGGGGAGGCAGAGGGTCGGGAGCTCCCTCTGCCTCAGATCGGCACCCTGCACTGTATTTGCAGGGGCCGATGTCTGCCTTGATGACCCGGGGGTTGTCATGACAACCTCCGGGTCATTTAGCTACGGGAAGCTGCTGTGATCATGTCACAGCAGCTTCCACTATAGTTGCAATGCATTGCAATGCCAGAGCATTGCAATGCATTGTAACTGCAATCAAAAGTAAAAAAAGTGAAAGTCCCATAAAGGGACAAGTTGAAAAAAATCATTTTTTTAAAAAAATTGTAAAAAAAAATATTAAAAAATAATTAAAAAAAAATCCCCTAAAAAATACACATTTTTATGTAATAAAAAAAATAAAAAACAAAAAAAATACACATGTTAGGTATCGCCATGTCCGTAAAAATCCCATCTATAAAAGCATAACCCTAGTTAACCCCTTCAGTGAAAGCCGTAAAAAAAAAAACACAAAAAAGTAGTAAATTATACTTTTTCCAAGCGGTATCATTATACCGCTTGGAAAAAGTGCAATAACACGCGATCAAAAAGTCAGATATAAATAATCATGGTACCGCTGAAAACGTCATCTTGTCCCGCAAAAAACAAGCCACTATATAGCATCATCAGCGAAAAAATAAAAAAGTTACAGCTCGCGGAATAAACTGATGCAAAAATAATTATTTTTTCTATAAAATTCTTTATTGTGTAAAAAACGCCAAAACATAAAAAAAATATATAAATGAGGCATCGCTGTAATCGTAGTGACCCGAAGAATAAAGCTGCTTTATCAATTTTACCACACGCGGAACGGGGGGAAAAAATTTTTTAAAAAAACCAATTCCTGAATTGCTGGTTTTTGTTCATTCTGCTTCCACAAAAATCGGAATAGGAAGCGATCAAAAAACGTTATGTGCCCGAATATGGTACCAATAAATACGTCAGCTCGTCCCGCAAAAAATAAGCCCACAGATAACTCTGTCGGCCGAAATATGGAAAAATTATAGCTCTCAAAATACGGCGATGCAAAAAATTCTTACAAAAAATTATTCCAAAAAAAAGCATCTTTTAGAGTGTGACAGAAGCTAAACATGAAAAAAGGGTGTAAATCTGGTATCGCTGTAATCGCACCGATCCGAGGAATAAAGTCGCCTAATCACTAATATCGCACGAGGAACGGCGTAAAAAAGAAAACCAATTCTTCACCTTTGGTAGATTTGTTCATTGTGCCTCCCAAAGATCGCAGTAAGGCGATCACAGTGGTTCCCCCCCGCATATGGGGTATCAGCGTACTCAGGACAAAATGCACAATAGCTTTTGGGGTCCTATTTCTCCTGTTACCCTTATAAAAATAAAAATTTGGGGGCAAAAAGGTCATTTTTGTGGAAAAAAAATATGATTTTTTTTATTTTCACGGCTCTACGTTATAAACTTCTGTGAAGCCCTTGGGGGTTCAAAGTGCTGACCACACATCTAGATAAGTTCCTTGGGGGGTCTAGTTTGCAAAATGGGGTCATTTGTGGGGGTTTCTACTGTTTAGGCACATCAGGGGCTCTCCAAGCGCGACATGACACCCGCAGACCATTCCATCAAAGTCTGCATTTAAAAACGGTGCTCCTTCCCTTCCGATCTCTGCCATGCGTCAAAATAGTGGTTCCCCCCCACATATGGGATATCAGCGTACTCAGGACAAATTGCACAATAGCTTTTGGGGTCCTATTTCTCATGTTACCATTATAAAAATAAAAATTTGGGGCAAAAAGATTATTTTTGTGGAAAAAAATATGATTTTTTTATTTTCACGGCTCTACGTTATAAACTTCTGTGAAGCACTTGGGGGTTCAAAGTGCTCACCACACATCTAGAAAAGTTCCTTGGGGGTCTAGTTTCCAAAATGGAGTCACTTGTGGGGGGTTTCTACTGTTTAAGCACATCAGGGGCTATCCAAACGTGACATGACACCCACAGACCATTCCATCAAAGTCTGCATTTGAAAAAGACGCTACTTCCCTTTCGAGCTCTGCCATGCGTCAAAATAGTGGTTTCCCCCCACATATGGGGTATCAGCGTACTCAGGACAAATTGCACAATAACTTTTGGGGTCCTGTTACCCTTTGGAAAATAACAATTGGGGGTGGAAAGATCATTTTTGTGGAAAAGATATGATTTTTTTAATTTTACTGCTCTACGTTATAACCTTCTGTGAAGCCCTTGGGGGATCAAAGCTCTCACCACACATCTAGATAAGTTCCTTGGGGGGTCTAGTTTCCAAAATGGGGTCACTTGTGGGGGGTTTCCACTGTTTAGGCACACAGGGACTCTCCAAATACGACATGGCATCCAATCTCAATTCCAGCCAAAAAAGTCAAATGGCGCTGCTTCCCTTCCGAGCTCTGCCATGCGCCCAAATAGTGGTTTACCCCCACCTATGGGGTATCAGCGTACTCAGGACTAATTGCACAATAAATTTTGGGGTCCTTTTATCCTTTAGAAAATAAAAATTGGGATGAAAAGATCATTTTTGTGGAAAAAATATGATTTTTTAATTTACGACTCTACGTTATAACCTTCTGTGAAGCGCTTGGGGGTTAAAAGCTCTCACAACACATTTAGATAAGTTCCTTGGGGGGTCTAGTTTCCAAAATGGGGTCACTTGTGGGGGGTTTCCACTGTTTAGGCACACAGGGACTCTCCAAATGCGACATGGCGTCCAATCTCAATTCCAGCCAAAAAAGTCAAATGGCGCTGCTTCCCTTCCGAGCTCTGCCATGCGCCCAAATAGTGGTTTACCCCCACATATGGGGTATCAGCGTACTCAGGACTAATTGCCCAATAACTTTTGGGGTCCTTTTATCCTTTGGAAAATAATAATTGGGATGAAAAGATCATTTTTGTGGAAAAAATATGATTTTTTAATTTTACGGCTCTACGTTATAACCTTCTGTGAAGCCCTTGGGGGTTAAAAGCTCTCACAACACATTTAGAAGTTTCCAAAATGGGGTCACTTGTGGGGGGTTTCCACTGTTTAGGCACACAGGGACTCTCCAAATGCGACATGGCGTCCAATCTCAATTCCAGCCAAAAAAGTCAAATGGCGCTGCTTCCATTCCGAGCTCTGCCATGCGCCCAAATAGTGGTTTACCCCCACACATGGTATATCGGTGTACTCTGGAGAAATTGTACAACAAATATTGTGGTTCATTTTCTCCTGATACCCTTGACAAAATTTAAAAAAAATTGTGTCGAAAGAAAAATTTTGGGAAAAAAAGTTAAATGTTCATTTTTTCCTTCCACATTGCTTCAATTCTTGTGAAGTACCTAAAGGGTTAATAAACTTCTTGAATGTGGCTTTGAACACGTTGAGGGGTGCAGTTTTTAGAATGGTGTCACCTTTGGGTATTTTCTGTCATATTGACCCCTCAAATTCACTTCAAATGTGAGGTGGTCCCTAAAAAAATGGTTTTGTAAATTTTGTTGGAAAAATGAGAAATTGCTGGTCAACTTTTAACACTTATAACTTCGTAACAAAAAAATTTTGGTTCCAAAATTGTGCTGATGTAAAGTAGACATGTGGGAAATGTTATTTATTAACTAATTTTTGTGACATATCTCTCTGATTTAATGGCATAAAAATTAAAAGTTTGAAAATTGCAAAATTTTCAAAATTTTTGCCATATTTCCATTTTTTTCATAAAAAAAACGCAAGTTATATTGAAGAAATTTTACCACTATCATGAAGTACAATATGTCACGAGAAAACAATCTCAGAATCGCCAAGATCCGTAGAAGCGTTCCAGAGTTATAACCTCATAAAGAGACAGTGGTCAGAATTGTAAAAATTGGCCTGGTCTTTAACCTACAAAATGGCTTGGTCATTAAGGGGTTAAATGATCTCTAAAAGTCCTAAAGTTAAAGGGAACCTGTCACCAGTTTTGTCATATATCAACTAAAACTATCACCTTATTCATCGCCTGTTCTGCATTCCACAAATGCTTATATAACCCCCTGATCCTCCTGTATATCCCACAAAAACCTTTTTAAGTTTCTCTGATCTGCAAAGTAATCTGGAGGGTCTGGTCCAATGGGTTTGGTTTCAGGCCTCTCCATCCCTTCCCCTCCCATCCAACTGCTGCTGCTCACCGTGCGCCTTTTTTAATTGACATGGATGATGCCTCGCATCATCCACATTGCTAGATGAAATCTTGCGCCTGCGCACTGTGCTTTGACCTACTGCGGGCAACTGCATACCGTATATACTCATGTATAAGCTGACCCGTGTATAAGCCGACCCCCCTAATTTTGCCACAAAAAAACTTGGAAAACGTATTGACTCGTGTATAAGCCGGGTGTATAAGTTGCCGTCCTGCTCTGTGCTCCCCCATCCAGCTCTGTGCGCCCCATTCTCCTCTGTGCTCCCCTCCTCCTGCTCCGTCCTCCTCTGTGCTCCCCTCCTCCTGCTCCGTCCTCCCCTGTGCTCCCCTCCTCCTGCTCCATTATCATGTCCTGCTCCGTGCTTTCCATCCTCCCCCGTCCTGCTCTGCACTCTCCCATTCTCCTCCGTCCTCCTGTGCCCCCCGTCCTGCTCCGTGCTCTCCGTCCTCCCCCGCCCTGCTCCGTGCTCTCCGTCCTCCCCCCGTCCTGCTCCGTGCTCTCCGTCCTCCCCGTTCTGCTCCATGCTCTCCGTCCCCCCCCGTGCTCTCCGTCCTCCCCCCGTTCTGCTCCGTGCTCTCCGTCCTTCTCCGTGCTCTCCGTCCTGCTCCGTGCTCTCCGTCCTCCCCCCGTTCTGCTCCATGCTCTCCCGCCTTCCCCCCGTTCTGCTCCGTGCTCTCCATCCTACCCTCCGTCCTGCTCCGTGCTCCTTGTCCTTCTCCATGCTCCCCCCATCCTCCTCCATCATACTCACCCTCCCCGTGCCATTGCTGAACGTCACAGCCGGCAATCCTGCGTTCTCCCCGGCTTCCTGCAGCTCTCCTGTGCTGAGCGGTGAGGTAATACCGCCATGAATATGGAGGCCACGCCCATGGGAGTGGAGTCTTGTCCATATTCATGGCCTTAATGAGCGGTATTACGTCTCCGCTCAGCACAGGAGAGCTGCAGGAAGCCGGGGAGAACGCAGGATTGCCGGCTGGGACGTTCAGCGATGGCACAGGAAGGGTGAGTATGATGTCCCAGCCACCGGCTCCTGCCGCGGCACCCCCTCCCCTGCTGGTTTCCGCCCTATGACTTGTGTATAAGCCAAGGGGGCATTTTCAGCACAAAAAAGGGTGCTGAAAATCTCGGCTTATACACGAGTATATACGGTACTTATGTTTTCAGTGTGCAGGCGTGAGATGCGATTTCTGTGTTCAGGTGCAAGATTTCGCCTGGCAATGTGGATGACGCGATGGAGAGGCCTGAAAACATGTCCGCAGGATAACATAGACTTTTGGGGGATATACAGGAGGAGCCAGGGGGTTATATAAGCATCGAGTAAGGTCATAATTTTAGTTGATATATGACAAAAATGGTAACTGGTGTTCTTTAAAGATGACACATTTCCTTTGTATTTCATGCAAAACAAAAATACACACACACACACACACACACACACACCCCTAGGCCAGAGGTTCACCTTGTGTCAGACCATGCCCCTCTGAGATGGTTAAGGGAGAAGAAGTGTAAGAATAATTAGGTGGTTCTTAGGCCTCACCATAAATCCGAAAAAAAAAATGTGCCATAGGGAAGGAAGAGGCCAAGTTCTTAGGCTATGTCGTCGGAAGGGACGAAAGCAAGCCACAAATAAGATCTAGGCAATTCAGAAGTGGCCATCAGAAGCAAGTTAAGCCGATTCTTGGAATTGTGGGTTATTACTGGCGATTCATCCCAAGTTTCGCCATAGTCGCCCCTCCATTGATGGGTCTTCTTAAAGGCATTAAATCGAGGATAATTAAGTGGAGTGATGACACAGAGATGGCATTCCAGGAGCTGAAGCAGGCTCTGTGTAAACATCTGGTTCTGGTCGCACCAGATTTCACCAAAGAATTTGTGGTCCATACAGATGAGTCAGAAGTCGGGTTGGGAGCAGTGCTGTCTCAGGAAGTAAATAGGAAAGAACATCCCTTCCTTTATCTGAGCCGGAAGCTCTTGTCATGCGAGAAAAACTTTGCCATTGTGGAGAAGGAGTGTCTAGCTATAAAATGGGCCATAGATATACTAAAGTATTATCTACTAGACCGAAGGTTCAAACTTGTGTCAGACCATGACCCTCTGAGATGGTTATGGGAAAAGAAGGGTAAGAATGCCCGGGTGACTAAGTACATACAGGTGATAATCGTCATTTTCACATGAATGTTGAATTAGTCATTAACCAAAACTGATACAGCTGTGTAGGAGGGTTAAAACGGTGCGAGTAATAACCAAACTGCTGCAAATGTTAGGCTGTGGAAGACAATTTCATGTCACAGGTTATACACCATGGCAAGACTGAGCACATCTACAAGGTACTTATATTGCATCAGCTTGGTCTTTCCCAGACAAAGATTTTAAAGCGGATTTGAAGTTTCAGGATTGTTCCTGCTCTTTTGAATACTCATAAAGAAGTGGACAATGTTGAGAATTGTCGATGCAGTGGTAGGCTAAGGAAACTTGGTGCAGAAGATGAAAGACAATCATGCTTCATCCAATCGAAATTGGAAGATGTGTAGTAGTGACATCAGCTGAGAACTGGCAGCAACCAGTGGGACCCAGCTGCACCCATCTACTGTTCAGAGATGTCTGTCCAGAAGTGTTCTTTATTAATCAGAAATTTGTCCCTGAAAAAAAATCTGATTTCAACATTATGGAGTCTGTGTGATCGCTAACCTGTTAAGTTCCTTCAAAAACTGTTGGAAACTCTACCTAGAAGAATTGATGCTGCTTTGAAGGCAAAGGGTGCTCACACCAAATATTGGTTTGAAATTTGATTTCTCTTTTGTTCCTTCACAAAGAATAGTTAATTATCACTTAACAAAATGCTGTTTTCTCCTTCGCCTCATCGGGGGACACAGGACCATGGGTGAATGCTGCTGACACTAAGTGAATACAAAAAGAGTTAGCTCCTCCTCTGCAGTATACACCTACCATTGGCTCCAGCCCGAACCAGTTTATGCTTAGTGTCTGTAGGAGGCACATGGATCTGCTATTCAGACCGTTACTGTTTATTTTATTTTTTATTCTAATTTTTTACATTTTTTTCAAGGATGATAGGGGCGACGGTCCTTTTCAAGGGTCCGATCTCCCCAAACCAACAGGTGGGAACGTGGAGTGTCGCCTCCACGTTTCCCCTCCTGCAACGTGGGAGGACATGCCTGAGCTTGATTTTAGGGGGACGGGTCCCTTCAGGGAACCATTCTCCCCGCACCAGCACCAGACGGAACATGGAGTGTCACCTCCATGTACCCCCTCTGAAGTCTGGCTACAGCCGGACAACAGCCCTGTCCCATCCTAGGGGATTGAACCTCTGGGATGTACAGAGGCCCTGATGGTGTCCGTGCGGCCCCCACTGCATCACCACTGATAGAACAGCGGTGATTGATGGAGGCGGACGGTCCCTCTCCACCTCCCTGATAAAGGGAGGATGGATTGAGGGTGCCTGCACAGCCCACCCTACAGCTCCCTGACCTGCAGACAGAGCGGTAGCTCTGCCTATTTTTTTCTTCCTTCCGCTTCGGTGAGTATGGGATTGGATGGGGGGCTAGGAGGGCTCCTCTTGTCCCTGGCCGGCACCAGAAAATTAGCTCCCGGCTTTGGCCTGTTCTAGGCCAGAAAGCGATAGCTCCGCCCCCAAAGGCACATTGCGCCGGCGGCTCCTCCCACGTGCTTGGCGCTTCTCGTTCAGTACGAGAAGCGCCTTTCTGAATCCCAGCTCCGGCCTGTTCTACGCCGGAAACCGGTAGCTCCGCCCCCAATTGCACGTCACATCAGCGTTTCCTCCCACTTTCTTGACGCTTCTTGCGCAGTACGAGAAGCGCCTGTCTTTTCTTTTTACGCAGAGCTGCGCTTCTCGGGCCATTTTGCTCTGCAGAGCTGCGCTGACTTATACAGCAGCGCTTCTATATACTTAGCTCTTGTCCTGCAGTATTCATTGACTCTTATATTGGGCAGGGGTACAGCATGTCTCTCCCTAAAGCATCCAAAAAAGGTCAACAAGACACATACAGTCTTGTTCACCTCATGTTCCACCTGTCAGGCTGCATTGCTGCGGGTACAGAATACTCCAATATGTGAAGCTTGCGCCCCTGAGTGTGCTCAGGAGCCACCCGCCGCAACTGATCCCAGGGTAACTAGTCCCCCTGAGTGGGTCTCGTCTCTGTCGCAGTCCATGGCGTCGCTAGCCAAAGCGATTGAGTCCCTCTAGGATCCTTCCAGGAGCAGGGACATTAGTCTGCTTGTTTTAGAGTGTTCCTTTACATCTCAGGAATCATCGGCCTGCAGGGGCCGTTCTCAGTCGAAGCAGACACAGGCATCTAGAAAACGGTCCCATATCGCGTCTCCCGGGCCCTCCGGCGCCTCTGTATCTGCGAGCTCCGTTTCTCGCTCCCCCTCGGTTAGTAGTGAGCGCGACTCTAAATACGAGTCTGAAGGGCCTCTCGACCTGGATTCGCCAGGCTATCAGACGACAGTGGATAAACTCATAGAGGCTGTTAACCAGACTCTAAAGGTTAATGAGGAATGTACCTCCTCCCCGGATCACGTGGTGTCTTTTAAAAGGACCAGACGTCCTCATAGGGTGTTTGCCAATCACCCCGAGTTCCAGGACATAGTGCGGCGGCACAGATAGCGGCCAGACAAACGCTTCATAGGTCAGAAACCTCTTGAGGCGAGATACCCTTTTGCATCCGATCTCCGTAAACAATGGGCGGAGTCCCCTCCAGTGGATCCACCCATGTCTCGCTTAGCCTCTAAAACCCTCCTATCTTTACAGAACGGATCCTCCATTAAATATCCCACGGACCGTCTGATAGACAGCCTCGCCCGTTCGGTTTTCGAAGCCTCAAGCTCAGCACTCTCTCCCTCTTTCGCCGCGACATGGGTAGCTAAGACCTTGGTCCCTTGGGCAGATTCTCTGAATAGAGCCATTCAGGGTAGTGATCTCCCCCAGGAGGCAGCAGATCTGGCCAATCATATCTCCTTGGCAGGTGACTATTTGATAAAAGCACCCCTGGATGCGGCTAACTGCTCGCCCTTGCGGCAGCAAATGCTGTTTCTATCAGACGGGCACCATTGCTCAGGGAATAGCGAGCGGATTCGGCATCCAAGAAGTCCCTAACTTTTCTGCCTTATGAAAGCGGTCGTCTGTTCGGAGACCAGCTGGATCAGCTTACCTCGGACGTTACAGGGGGGAGGAAAGTAAGTTCCTCCCCCAGCAAAAAGTTAGGCGATCCTTTCGCCGCCAACTGCAGACTCGTTTTCGGTCCTTTCGTAACAATCCCGGTTGGTCCTCCACGGCCAACTCGTCTGTGTCAGGACTCTGAACATTTTTGATTACCTTTTGTGCATTACTGACCTTTTCCAAGATGGCGTCTTTGGTCTCATGTGCACGGTGTCTTCCTGCTATATAACTCCACCCCAGCCTTTAGTCTGTGCTAGAGTATTCTGCCTTGCATCCAGCTTCTACCTTGCATCCAGCTTCTGACCTCTGGTGGCTCCCTGGCGTTGTACCTGCTCCTGTGAACCTGTTGGTGATCCTGCTACTCTGCTCTGAGTTCCTGCCGTATACACCGGTTTCCAGTAATCCTCCTTCATCTGGCTGCTGGTGTTTACTTCCTTCTGCATTTGCTGGACATGTAAGCAGTTGCAGCTCTGCTCTGCTTAAACCTGAGACTATTACCCAGGCCTCCCTGGTTGAGCTAAGATATTATTTGAACTGCCTTATAAGCATATCTGCCTGTGCTTGGACTAAGCAAGGACTTATTCGTGTCAAGTATCCTCAAGTATATTTGTGCTTCATAGACTCTCTGCTTTATTGCATTTTCCTCTGAAGTTTCCTATAGACTGTTTAAGCTGCATTTAATATCTGCACCAAGTGTTGTGGACTTGAGCTTTGCTCTGCACCTGTTTGAATCACCGTGTGATAATATAGACTTTACCACTTATAAAACTGTGTCCTGTAGTTGTCTTGTTCCACGCAAAGAGTCTCCTGAGTTATCCCCTATAATCATTACAGTCTGGTTTCGGGATGCTCCACCAGGTGTGGAAGAGCCTTCCCAAGCTGTCCGGATCTAAGGGATCCAGGTCCCAAAGATTTTCGGACAAATGACTGGCGATATTGGCCGGTCGACACCAACAGAGTGCGGTCGTCTGCTCCAGGTTCGCCATGTCTGGCTCTCCATTGTTATAGACGACTTTATGTCCTTCGGGTACAAAATAGAATTTGCTTCTCGTCCCCCAATATTCTTCTTCCTCTCTCGTCCCCCCAAACTGGAGGCGCAGACCCAGTCCTTTTTCCAAGCCATCGAGTCTCTCCGCCAGGACAGTGTTCCAGAAAACGAGAGATTCCAGGGGTTCTATTCTAACCTGTTCATGGTTCCGAAAAAGGACAGAACAGTGAGGCTGATCTTGGACCTAAAGTGCCTAAACAAATTTGTCAAGGTTCAGCACTTTAGAATGGAGTCTCTGTGTTCCGTCATCTCCTCGATGGAAAAGGGGGAGTTCTTGGCTTCCATCGACATCCGGGACGCCTACCTTCACATCCCGATTTTTTTAAAAATCCCCCCTCCCCCTCACCAAAGGTTCCTGCGTTTCACCGTCCGCAAGGATCACCTCCAGTTCACGGCATTGCCACCGCCCCCAGGGTGTTCACAAAGGTTATGGCGGCCGTCATGTCCATTCTGCACTCTCGGGCATAGTAGTTTTGCCATACCTAGACGACCTTTTGATCAAGCGGCCCTCCTTCCAAGCCTTCGTAGAGTCCGTCCGCATTACGTTGGATATACTTTCTCTCCTGGGCTGGTTAGTAAACTTGAACAAGTCTTCCCCTGTCTCAGCTCAGCAAATCTATTTCTTAGGGATGACCTTGGACACCTCCCGAGGGTTGGTGCTTTTCATTCGAGACATAGTATTAGCCCTTCAACAGGGTGTCCAGGCTCTCTGTCGCCATCTTCCTCAGTCTATCCGTTTCGGTATGGGGGTCCTGGAAAAAATGGTGGCAGCGATGGTAGCTGTTCTGTTTGCCCAGCTACATCTCTGTCCTCTGCAGCACGCACTTTTGGCACCCTGGGACAGGAGCGCGTTCTCACTTGATCAACAGTGCCACCTGTCCCCACGGGTCAAACAGGCGCTCAGGTGGTGGACGCTGTGCTCTTCTCTTCTCCAGGGGAAAACCTTTCTCCTGGTCCATCGGCTGGTGGTCACTACCGACGCCAGCCTTCTTGGCTGGGGAGCGGTCTTTTGTCTCCACACGGCTCAGGGGCATTGGTCACCTCGGGAGTCACGCCTTCGGATCAATGTCCTGGAGATTCGGTTGTCTCTGCAGCAGTTCCATCATCTCCTGGCGGGTCGCCCCATCCGAATTGTCAGACAATGCCACGGCTGTAGTTTACATCAATCATCAGGGGGGCACCCGCAGCAGGGCGGCAATGCGCGAGGTGATAAATCCTCCGCTGGGCCGAGAGGAACCAATCAGTCATTTCAGCTGTTCACAACCCGGGCGTGGAAAACTGGGCCGCGGACTTCCTCAGCCGTCAAGGGCTTGCCTCGGGAAAGTGGTCTCTCCATCCGGAGGTCTTTCAGCAGATCTGCCATCGCTGGGGGACCCCGGACGTGGATCTGATGGTTTCAAGGTTAAATGCCAAGGTGCCCGAGTTCGTAGCTCGGTCCTGGGATCCAGAAGCCATCGGGGTGGACGCATTGGTTCTTCAATGGAGTTAGTTTCAGCTCCCGTACATGTTCCCCCTCCGTTACCATTGCTTCCAAAGGTCATCAGGAATCAAAATGGAAGGGGTCCCAGTGATCTTGGTCGCTCTGGATTAGCCACACCGCGCATGGTATGCAGAGTTAGTGCAACTCCTCGCCGGCGCTCCCTGGCGATTCCCGGACCTGCTTTCCCAGGGCCCGATTTGCACCAGAACTCTGGGCCCTGTGTTTAACGGCCTGGCCGTTGAATCCTGGATCCTAACCCAAGCTGGTTTCTCCCAGGAGGTGATTACCATAATGATTAACGCTTGGAAGCCTGTATCGGTACGCATCTATCACCGCACCTGGAAGGCCTTTTTTGCTTGGTGCAGAGAGCGTTGTCGGCCCCTTCTCGTCTTCTCCATTCCTACCATTTTGGAATTTCTTCAGTTCGGCTTGGACTCGGGACTAGCGCTAAGCTCCCTCAAAGGCCAGATCTCTGCCTGTCCATCTTGTTTCAGCGCAGAATCACTTTCAAACCGCAGGTGATGACTTTCAGGGGGTCTCCCTTGTGGTACCACCCTATAGAGCACCTTTGGACGCCTGGGACCTTAACCTGGTCTTGGGTGTTCTGCAGGAGTCTCCCTTCGAACCGCTACAGGGCGCCTCGCTAACGCACCTTTCTTGGAAGATCGCTTTCCTTGTCACAGTAACATCAATCCGGCAGGTGTCAGAGTTGGCTGCTCTGTCCTGCCAGGCTCCCTTTCTGATTTTTCATCAAGATAAGGTGGTTCTCAGGCCGTGCCCGCCCTTCTTGCCAAAAGTCGTTTCCTCCTTTCACATTAATGAGGACATGGTCCTACCCTCATTTTTGCCCGGCACCGGTACACCGCGTGGAGAAGGCTCTTCACACTTTGGATCTGGTGAGAGCTCTCAGAAGGTATGTCTCACGACTGCATCCTTTCGTTAGATGGACGCGTTTTTTGTGCTCCCCGAGGGTCACAGGAAGGGACTGCCGCTTCAAAGTCAACAATAGCCAGGTGGATTCGTTCGGCTATTCAGGAATCTTAACGTGTCGGAGGCAGACCTATCCCTGCAGGGATCAAGGCTCACTCCACTCGGTCGGTGGGCCATTCGGCATCAGGCGTCGGCGGAGCAGATTTGCAAGGTTGCAGCCTGATCCAGCCTACACACATTCTCGAAGCATTACAATGTCCACACTCAGGCCTCACCAGATCGGGCCTGAGCAGACAGATTCTGCAGACAGCGGTAGTGCACTTATAGACAGTTGGTATGTGCAGTTTATTCTGTTGTGTCGGTTTCCCACCCAGGGATGCTTTTGGACGTCCCATGGTCCTGTGTCCCCCAATGAGGTGAAGGAGAAACAGGGATTTTTGTGTACTCACCGTAAAATCCTTTTCACTGAGCCACTCATTGGGGGGATACAGCACCCACCCAGTTGGCTTTTTTGGCTATGTTTGGTTTTAGGTTGGACATGTTGTACCTGTATTTAATTATTATGATCTCCTACTACTTTGTCACTGAACTAGTTCGGGCTGGAGCCAATGGTAGGTGTATACTGCAGAGGAGGAGCTAACTTTTTTTGTATTCACTTAGTGTCAGCCTCCTAGTAGCAGCAGCATACACCCATGGTCCTGTGTCCCCCAATGAGTGGCTCAGAGAAAAGGATTTTACGGTGAGTACACAAAAATCCCTGTTTTAAAAGCATTCTTACTTTACAGCATTTTTTCTCCATCTGCCTAAAACTTTTGCAAGTATATATACTTAACTATAATTGAGAGTGGAAGAACAAAGAATGAGCCAGAGAAATCACAGCTCTCACTGGTGGTTTGAGCAAATTAATCAGCTGCAGTTTTTTTCTTATTGATTAGGAACAACCTCTTTAAAGTCAGTTTTAAATTAGTTTACAATAACTAATGTTACATTACTAATAATTTTGATAGTCTTACATCCTATAAGATGCAAAAATACAGATTGTCATTGAATGTTGTTGTTACTTTTATGTATTGTCAGTCGTGATGAGAGAAGGTGGATTGAAAAACAGAACAGAGCGGCCCGAGCACAAAGGAAAAAAGAGGAGATGAATAGGATTAGATCGTTAGTTGGTATGTGTCATTTTATTATTGATATGAACATGCAGCACTAAGGGGAACTTCTTGCACATGAATTTAATCCGCTAGTGCTTATTTTTATAATGGCTTTATAAATCTGTATGCAGTTATTTCGCCATAGCTATAAATGGTGGTAAAAATGTGCATTTTATAAACTGATCTAAGTCTGTCCCTGAGAAATACCATAAATTGTTGGATCAGTGTAGACCCAAATGTTTGAAGCCCACAATCTCTGGTTGCAACAGTTCTTAAATTCCAAGTCCACTTTTATTTTTTTGTAAGTGCTGTTCCTGATCTTTCTAGGAAATCCTTGGCTGTATACTGAATTTCTATAACAATGAATAGAGGGTGTCAGTGCCTCATATGCCACCTCTCTACTCACTGCTGGTCAGACACTAACCAGAAAAGGGGATCTGGGAACGCCCATCCTGCTGCTAGATGTGGAGCCAACCCCTGGGACCCTTCCTATCAAATATTTTTGGCATATCCTTTGGGTATTCCATAGAAGTCTCTCATGAGACAACCTTTTTAACTAAATGAGTATTCCCATCTCTAAAATCCTATCACAACATGTTGTAGGTGTAGAAATAATATTAGCAAATTCCTCCAATTAGAAATGTGTATTATTACAACTACTACATATTGGGTAGGATCTTGGAAATGCGAATACCCCTTTATGTATAGAATCCCTTTACTTTAAAACTGTCTAAATGTTTAATACCAATTTTTGTTACAATTTAAAAGGTTCTCTTCTTCCCTGTTTCTAGATAATGCATATAGCAGTGACCCCAGAATTAAGAAGTTCAAAGAGGAAGAAAAAGCTAGAAAAGAAGCAGAAAAGAAAGCCAAGGCAGATGCAAGGAGAAAAGAACAGGAAGAAAAAGAAAAGGTATGTGCTATATTTCAGGCCTGGTGTTCTAGTAATTATGCTTTGTGATCTTCCGAAACTGTCATTTTCAAATAAATATATATATATACATATATATATATATATATTATATATATATAATGCACAGCTCTGGCAAAATTTCAAATGTTACGTTTATGTGATTTTTCTCTTTATAGTTATATTTTTGAGTAAAACAGGGATTTTTGTGTGTACTTTTTCTCCGAGACACTCCTTGGGGGACAGAGGACTATGAGGTGTAAGCTACTGCCGCTAGGAGGCTGACACTAAGTGAACACAAAAAAAATTCAGCTCCTCCTCCGCAGTATTACACCCTCCTGCTGGCTCTAAGCGAACCAGTTCAGTGCAAAAGCAGTAGGAGAACAAAAATCAACCTTAACACAGGTACAACTTGTCAAGAAAGCCATCTATTAAAAAAAAAACAAACCACAGCCATCAGGCTAACAGGGTGGGTGCTGTGTCACCCAATGAGTGTCATGTAGAAAATGATTTTACGGTGAGTACACACAAAAACCCTATTTCTCCTTCGCTTCATTGAACCATGGGACGTCCCAAAGCAGTCCCTGGGTGGGAAACTGACCCAACGGATTAAGCTATAAGTACCAACTGTTTATAGGTGTGCTGCCGCTGCATGGAGAATCCTTCTGCCCAGACTCGCATCTGCTGAAGTCTGAGTGTGGATATTGTAGTGTTTTGAAAATGTATGTAGACTGGACCAGGTTGCAGCCTTGCAAACCTATTCTGCTGGTGTCGAAGGGCCCAAGAGGCGCCCACCGCCCGCGTGGAGTGGCCCTGATCCCTTCTGGAATAGGTCAGGCCGTTAAACACAGGGCCCCTGAGTTCTGGTGGTAAATCGACCTTGGGAAAGTAGGTCTGGATGATCCGGTACCCACCAGGGGACCTCGGCAAGTAGTTTCACTAGCTCTGCATACCATGCCAACGAGGCCACTCTGGGGTGACGGGGATTACTGGGACCCCTTCTGACCTGATTTTCCTGATGACTTTCGGAAGCAGCGGTAACGGGGGAAACACATACGGGAGACGAAACTGGTTCCACGACAGAACTAAGGCGTCCACAGCGATGACTTCTGGATCCGGGACCGAGCGACAAACTCGCACACCTTGGCATTTAACCTGGAGGCCAGCAGATCCACATCCGGGGTTCCCCAACGTTGACAAATTTGTTAAAAAACCTCGGAATGGAGAGACCACTCCCTGACACAATGCCCTGCAGGCTGAGAAAGTCTGCCGCCCAGTTCTTTACGCCTGGAATGTGGACTGCCGAGATCACTGAGTGATTCTTCTCTGCCCAGCGGAGAATGTGTTCCACTTGGCGCATGGCCGCCCTGCTGCGGGTGCCCGTTGGTGATTGATGTAAGCCACGGCCGTGGCATTGTCCCACTGAATCCGGACAGGGCGATCCGCCAGGAGATGATGAAAATGCTGCAAAGCCAGCCAAATCGCCCGAATCTCTAGGAGGTTGATTGGGAGGCGTGATTCCTGAGGCGACCAGCGTCCTTGGGCCATGTGGTGACGGAAAACAGCTCCCCAGCCGAGGAGACTGGTGTCGGTAGTGACCACCAGCCAATGGTCCGAGGGAAAGGACTTCTGAAGAAGGGAAGAGCTCAACGTCCACCACCTGAGTGCCTGCTTGACCTGAGCGGATAGCCGGCACGGGCAGTCAAGAGATCACGGGCTCCTGTCCCAGATTGCCAAAAGCGCATGCTGTAGGGGACGGAGGTGAAGCTGGGCAAATGGCAACTCTTCCATTGCTGCCACCATTTTCCCCAGGACCCTCATGCAGAACCGGATGGCACGAGGAATTGGCTGACAGAGTGCCTGGCCTCCCTGACGGAGGGCTAGGACCTTGTCTCGAGGGAGAATCACCAACCCTCGGGAGGTGCGAAGATCATTCCTAAGAAGGAAATTTTTGGGGCTGGAACAGGGAAGACTTTAAGTTTACCAGCCACCCCAGGCGGGAGAGAGTATCCAAGCTCGGAAAGACGGTCCTTTGACCAGGAGGTCGTCCAAATATGGTAAGATGACTATGCCCCGAGAATGCAGGATGGACATGACGGCCAGACATGACCTTTGTGAACACCCTGGGGGTGGTGGCTAGCCCGAAAGGCACATCTGTGAACTGTAAATGTAGCCCGTGAACAGCGAAGCGTAGAAACCTTTGATACGAGAGAAAAATTATATGAAGGTAGGCGTCTTGGATATCGATAGAGGCCAAAAACTCTCGCCTTTCCATTGATGAAATGACGTAGCGGAGGGACTCTATCCGGAAATGTCTGATTTTGACAAATCTGTTTAGGAGCTTTAGGTCCAGAATGGCCTTACCGTTCCATCCTTCTTTGGCACCACAAACAGATTCGAATAGAATCCCTGGAATTTTTCGCTTTCCGGTACGGGAATGATACTCCGTCGTGACGGAGTGAATTAGTGGCTTTGTAGAAAGACCGAGCGCGTGCTTCCGCTCTGGGGGGACGAGAAAGAAAAACCCGCTTTGGAGGATGGGTGACAAATTCTATTTTGTATCCAGAGGACACCAGATCTCTGACCCATGCGTCGTGCACAACGGTGAACCAGACATGGCGAAACCAGAGTAGGCGACCGCCTACTCTGCTGGCGTCGACAGGAAAATGCCTCGAGTCATTTGGTTGAAATTGTGCTTTGTTTGATTGGACTCGGCCCCAACGAAATATATGGTACCCCGAGCCCTAGCAGAATGGTCGATAGGCCCACCCTGGGCTGCAAAAGGACCTAAAACGTGCCTGCAGTTGGTGACAGAGCGGTCACCTAAACTTCTGCTGGGGAAGGAAGTTACTTTTCCCCCCTTTGGTATCTGAGATGAGTTAATCTAGCTTCTCACCGAATAACCGGCCGCTCTGGTAAGGCAGAGAAGTTAGGGATTTCTTCGATGTTGAGTCTGCTCACCATGTCCTTAGCCATAGCGCTCTTCTAATGGAGATAGCAGTCGCGGCCGCAAGTGCCACGCAGTTAGCCGTGTCCAAGGACGCATTAATCAAGTAGTCTACGGCCAAAGCGATCTGATTCGCGAGATCTACTACCTTAGGTGGAAGGTCAGTACCCTGCAGGGCTCTATTTAAGGACAGGATACCATGGCCTTAGCCACCCATGTTGCCGCGAAGGAAGGGGAGAGAGCTGAACCCGAAGCTTCAAAGACTGAACGAGCAAGGCTCTCTATTAAACGGTCAGTGAGATATTTGATAGAGGACACGTTAGGTAAAGATAGCAGGGTTTTGGAGGCCAAGCGTGATACGGGTGATCCACTGGAGGGGATTCTGACCATTTTTTGCGGAGATCAGAAGCAAACGGGTATAGCGCTTCAAGCGCCCTCTGACCTGAGAAACGCTTGTCTGGCCGCTCCCTGTGCCTCTGCACTATATCCTCAAATTCTGGGTGAGTGCTGAACACCCTATGAGGCCGTTTGGCCCGCTTAAACGACACCTTGTGACCTGTGGTCAGGGTGGATTCATCATCAATCTCCAGGGTTTGATTAACGGCCTCAATGAGACTATCAACTCTCTCCTGATAACCAGGCGCATCCAAATTCAGGAGCCAATCCGAATCGTAATCTGAGTTTTGCTCGCTATCAAACACTGGTGAGAGTGAGCGAGAGACGGAGCGCATGGATGCTGAGGCGCCGGATATCCTGGGAGACACAGTATGGGTTTGTTTCCCATGCGTCTGCTTGGAGTGAGAGCAGCCCCTGTTGGCCAACTGCTCCTGTCAGGTGGAGGATCTCTCCAAGACAGGCGAGCCACTGTCCTATTGGGGGTCTGAAGGGACTCGATTGCTCTAGTTAATGATGCCATGGACTGCGACAGAGACAAAGCACATTCAGGGGGCTAGGTACACTGGGCTCAGTCGCAGCGGAGGGCTCCTGGGCGCGTTCGGAATCACAGGCTTCGCATAATTGTTTACTCTGCGCTCGTGGGAAAATAGACCGACAGGAGGTACATGAGGTGAATAACACTGTATGAGTCTTGGCCCTTCTGGACATGCTGTACCTCCTTGGACTGTATGTTGCTGGGCGGTGTATATACAGAGTGAACTCTAAAAAAATCAGCGCACCTTTGCTGCATATAGGGCTGCAGCACTTACCCCGGTCCTGTGCCTCTGAGCATCCTGAAAAGCTGTAATGAGCGGCCCCTGAGACCGGCGGCTTGTGTTAGAGGCCGAGATTCAAAAACGGCGCCTCTTTGTGAAGCGCTGGGCAGGCCGCCGGAAATAGACGTGCCTGGGGGTGGGACATCTGGGGTGTGGCCTAGTACAGGCTGAAGCTGGGGCATAAAGTTCCGGCGCCGCGCCGGGAATGCGGGGCTCGCGCGCCGGAAGTGGCGCTAGTGCTGGGACGGAAGCTGCACTCTGTGGGATGAGGGCGCCGGCCGAAATAGCGCCGGGCCCCCGCCGGTGAAGAGGAACGCGACTGCAGGAGCCCTCCCAGCCCACCCTCCTTCCCATGCTCCTCCATGGAAAAAAGTCCACCAGGTTAGAGGGGAGGGGGGCTGTGTAAGGAGCGGTGCAGGCACCCTTAATTTGTCTATCCCTATGGGGGATGAGGAGAGGGACCGCCCGCCTCCTTCCATCACCGCAGTTTTCAGCATTGGTGATGCAGTGGGGGCCCACGGACTACCTTAATGCTTCTGTGCAGCCTAGGGTTTCTCTACCTCAGGGTGGACAGGGCTGTGCCCGGCATAGTGTCCCACGTTGCAGGAGAGGATACGTGTTGGTTTGGGGAGATCGGACCCTTTCAATAGGGTCGGTCGCCCCTATCTCGTCTTCATAGTGGAAAAACAAAAAAACCCGAGTGACTTTGGAGTGCTCAAAAAAAATATTGAGTCCCTGCTCCTGCATTTCTCGCGGCTGTTTGACAGTCGCAATACTTTCGGGATTGCCTAACAAAAAGGCAATCCCTGCATGTGTTGCAGCTGTCGAACAGGCATGGGGACTCTAAGATATTTTTCGAGCTTGCTGAAGTCACTCAGTTAGCACCCAAGCATGTTCACTCATCACTAGTAAACAGCCAAGGGGGTGAATACCTTCGCAAGCCACTGTAGGAGTACCATCATGACAGGCATGGGGGTATTCAGCAGACCCCGGACCGTTATGGCAACCCATTGGCATGCAATGACATACCAATGCACGGTAGAGCATGACCTCTTGGGATGTGAGTTGGAAATGCCGTTGTCGCAGCTTAACAGCCATCATCTACCAGCTAAGATGCGGGCTCAGTTCCCGAGCCCCACATCAGATATGGTCCTCGACTTATTATATACCATTACCTTTTATGTCGGTGAAGGGGTTAATACAGTAGCTTATTTGTGTATATCTTTTCCTTGGGTGTTCCAGGTCAAGGGTTCATTAGATGGGAATTTGAATTATGAGTTCCTTAAGGGACAGAGAATGATGTTCAGTGTTGTGAAAACTGACTTTGCAAGATGTTTGTATTTCTGATTAAAAAAAAAATAACTTCGCTTTAGAAAAGAATATGCATGTTTTGATTTTTTTTTTTTTTACCACCTAACATCTGTATCTGCTAATGCAATGGTATTGTACACAGTCAGGTTCTAAATATGCCAAATCATTGAGATACACCCTAAAGAAAATTATTCCTTTTTACGAGGTATATTCGTCAGCCATATATGTTGAGGATTAACTGAGGGATAACCAGTATTGTTTAATTACTACTCCATATATAGTTAGTTATGTTCTGTCATATTATATTGAGCTGAGCTGCATTGGTTGGAGATGATGTAGAAAACATGTCTAATTATTACAGCTTAGGCAGGCAGAATTGGAAGCTGCTCGGTTAGCCAAGGAGAAGGAAGAGGAAGAGGCTCGCCAGCAAGCACTTGTCCTGAAAAAAGAAAAAGAGATACAGAAGAAAGCAATAAAGAAGGAACGTCAGCGGCTACGCACTACATGCAAGGTTGGAAAAACAATGGGGGAGGGAGGATTTATCAAGTCTTGAACCAAAAGCCAACTGGAGTAAAGTGTGCTGAATTTTATATTTAGTCAATTTGAATATGATTTTTATAGCTAGGAGAGTGCTTAACCATAAACATTCATATTATTACTAATCCCACTTTGAAAGTGTAGTCACTAGCACTTGAATGTGGTGTGGCCTAACTCTCATAAGACACCCCCTATTAGGACACATGGTAGAAGCTGTAAAACTTGGGGTTCCCTTCTATAAGCCCCAGCAGAGAGCCACTAATACATCATTTCCCCTGAAGCAGCTGCAGAAATGTGTCCCCAGCAGTAATATCCTATCGCTTCAGAAGCTGGACCCATTGTATTCAACACCTTTAAAATACAACTACTTTAAAATGTAGCTTCTATTGCTGATGGGAGGATATCGGACAGATAAGCAGAGAGGACCGCAAACATGGTGTCGAAAATAAAATGTGACCTAAAAATATGTACATTCTGATTGAATTATATAATTTCTAACTCTTAAGAATGATGTCAGATTACTTTTCCATTTTTAAAATGTAAACCATAATAGTGCAATGACATTGAAAACCACATCATAATGTGACAAACCCCAAATTCACACCATGCTTACACACGTCATATAAAATATATGGTACAATAAAGAAATGTATGCGGTTTTTTACTTCCAGTGGCTATTTTTAAAATATTTTAGTTTTTTTTTTTTTACTACAGAATTGGAATTACTTCTCTGAAAATGAGGCAGACAGTGTGAAAATGATGGAAGAAGTAGAAAAGTTGTGTGATCGACTTGAACTAATTAGGTATGTTTTTTTTTATTTATTTTTTTCAAAAAGTGAAAGAAATGGAACACAAGTTGGAAGGCGTGCAACATGTAGGCGCATGTTCACACTATCCACTAAACAGACAAAACTTGTTTATGCTTAAAAAATAGAACCCTCATTACCGCACTATCCAGGAATCCTAAACGTCTTTGACACTTTTAATTTCCTCCTCAATCCAAGAGTGCAGGCCCCAACCACTGATCTCCATGCTGACAATCTGGCCAATTATTTCAAAGAAAAAATTTACCATATCCGACAGGAAATTTTCTTCCAGTCTCCTCATAACCATGCACTGTCCTCCATCCCCCTCTGCATTTAGCTCACTCTCTGTCCTTGAACCAGTCTTGGCAGCAGAAGTGATCAGGCTCCTTGCAACTTCTTGCCCTAGTACTTACATCTGTGACCCTATTCCCTCACATCTCCTCCTGTCCATTTCTACAGCTGTCACCAGTTGTCTAACAAATATTCAGCCTCCCTCTCTTCTGGTATCTTTACCTCATTTAAACATGCCAGCATACAGTGGTGTCCAAAAGTATTGGCACCCCTGCAATTCTGTCAGATAATACTCAGTGTCTTCCTGAAAATGATTGCAATCACAAATTATTTGCTATTTTTATCTTCATTTAATTTGCTTGCAAGGAAAAAACACAAAAGAGAATAAAGCAAAAATCAAATCCTTGATCATTTCACACAAAACTCCAAAAATGGGCCAGACAAAAGTATTGGCACCCTCAGCCTAATACTTGGTTGCACAACCTTTAGCCAAATAACTGCGAACAACTGCTTCCGGTAACCATCAATGAGTTTCTTACAATGCTCTGCTGGAATTGTAGTCCATTCTTCTTTGGCAAACTGCTCCAGGTCCCTGATATTTGAAGGGTGCCTTCTCCAAACTGCCATTTTGAGATCTCTCCACAGGTGTTCTATGGGATTCAGGTCTGGACTCTTTGCTGACCACCTTAGAAGTCTCCAGTGCTTTCTCTCAAACCATTTTATAGTGCTTTTGGAAGTGTGTTTTGGGTCATTGTCCTGCTGGAAGACCCATGACCTCTGAGGGAGACCCAGCTTTCTCACACTGGGCCCTACATTATGCTGCAAAATTTGTTCGTAGTTTTCAGACTTCCTAATACCATGCACACGGTCAAGCAGTCCAGTGCCAGAGGCAGCAAAGCAACCCCAAAACATCAGGGAACCTCCGCCATGTTTGACTAGGGACCGTGTTCTTTTCTTTGAATGCCTCTTTTTTTTTTTTTTTCCCTATACACTCTATGTTGATGTTTTTTCCCAAAAAGCTCGACTTTTGTCTCATCTGACCAGAGAACATTCTTCCAAAACGTTTCAGGCTTTCTGAGGTAAGTTTTGGCAAACTCCAGCCTGGCTTTTTTATGTCTCGGGGTAAGAAGTGTGGTCTTCCTGGGTATCCTACCATACAGTCCCTTTTCATTCAGATGCCGACCGATAGTACGAGTTGACACTGTTGTACCCTCGGACTGCAGGGCAGCTTGAACTTGTTTGGATGTTAGTCGAGGTTCTTTATCCACCATCCGCACAATCTTGCGTTGAAATCTCTCGTCAATTTTTCTTTTCCTTCCACATCTAGGGAGGTTAGCCACAGTGCCATGGGCTTTAAACTTCTTGATGATACTGCGCACGGAAGACACAGGAACATTCAGGTCTTTGGAGATGGACTTGTAGCCTTGAGATTGCTCATGCTTCCTCACAATTTGGTTTCTCAAGTCCTCAGACAGTTCTTTAGTCTTCTTTCTTTTCTCCATGCTCAATGTGGTACACACAAGGACACAGGACAGAGGTTGAGTCAACTTTAATCCATGTTAACTGGCTGCAAGTGTGATTTAGTTATTGCCAACACCTGTTAGGTGCCACAGGTAAGTTACAGGTGCTGGTGATTACACGAATTAGAGAAGCATCACATGATTTTTCAAACAGTGCCAATACTTTCAGCAGCAGATGGAAGGAAGAGAGCCACACTAGTCATTACTAGTGGGTAGGCGGAGCCCAGATAGGATTGACACCTCAGATTAAAAAGTGTTGACCGGCCCCTCCAGCTCGGGCTCCTCCTACTCAGCTCTCCAGTCTAAAATTTGAGGTCCAGAGGATGGTCGCTGCTGGAAGCAGCTCCTCAGAAGATTTTATTATTTTCATCGGACAAGAGACTTGGATCACCAGAAGTGGTCTAGAGGTCTCAGGGGTCTCAGCGCTGCTGGACCCCAACCTCTCCCTTGGCGGATCTGTAATTACCCTGATGGTGGTCCCTGCAGAATCATGCCGGCCCTGGGGGATGAGGATTGCTTCCCTGGCGGGGACGCAAACCGCACATCGGGGGTCACTGCGTTCCCCGCCCTGGGGGGAAGCGATGGGCATAGCGTCACAAACCCCTGGGGGTCCCTGTGGCGCTCGGCTGGTGAGTACTCCGCATTTTTATTAATGTGTGTGAGTGATTCAGCGACTGCTGCGGCAGCGCTGTTACAGTAAACATGCCGGTGACTAGTATTTTTTGTCCGCAGGTTGATGCCTGCAGGACATAGGAACGGGAGAGAGGAGTGCGCGCTTTTTTATTAGAATTTTCACGCCGCTCTGAGCGCGCGCTTTACGGCAGTCTCCATTTCCGGCTTCTCTCATGGAGCACACGGAGACACAGCGCGGCGGCCATTAAGAAGCAGGCTGAAAGCTTCTTCTGGCTCTTCTCCCTCCTCCCCTCCCGGCAAGATGTTACAACTGTAGCCAGCTGGGTGAGTCGCTTCTAGCCCGCAAGCAGAAGCTTAACCCCTTCAGCCCCACAGCGCGGGCGCCTTCTGAGGCACTAATGAGTGACAGATTGCGCTGTCCTGCGGCTGTTATCCCTTAAGGGAGCTCGCACACTTTTCAATAATAATAAAGAGGTTGTGGGGAGCCTGCGACAGTGAAGTTACTGCCACTATACGCTTTTAATGTCGCTAGTAGCTGCCAATCTGGAGCGCTTACTGATCTCCTTAACAACCTTGGCGGTTATTGCGATATACAAAACAGCGCAATTTTTTAGCGATGAACGTTGTAAGTGTGGCATAGCTGTCCTGCAGCTGCGGCCTTATAAGAGGCACTTGGGGCTCGCAACCCTTCTCATATCACTGCTACTTTAACCCCTTATTAGGCGGTTAACTCTTAATGGGGGACAGCTGGGGTAGCTCTCTCTTTAAGAGCTCTAACCCTTCAGCGTTTGTTTTTTCTGTTAAGTGTGGCATAGCTGTCCTGCAGCTGCGGCCTCATAAGAGGCACTTGGGGCTCGCACACCCTTTTCATTATCAAGGTTGTGGGAGTCTGCTACTTTAACCCCTTCTTAGGCGGTTAACTCTTAATGGGCAGCTCTCTCTTTAAGAGCTCTAACCCTTCAGCGTTTGTTTTTTCTTTAAGAAACACACTGTTCTAGTTACTGACAGTTTAACCTGCCATATACTGTGCAAGGACATGTCAGAGACCGTCTCCCAGATCCGCTACAGACGCGAATCTGACACGCAGATCTCGACGGCGTCATGCGCAGCGGTCGGAGGTTCCAGTGGTGTCAAAATGGAGGCCCTCGCTAGTTTCTATTGATGGCCTGTCTGACCTTCTAGGTTATTAGATGTCAGCTAGATCCTCTCAAGGAAGCGACACAAACCGGTGCCTTCCTTCCCGCGTAACGAAGATGTCCGATTCGGACAAGGAGGATCGGCAGGGACACTCTGCCTCTCTTTTGGGCCGTACAGAGACTTTTATTGGACCATGAGGGCGTTACAGTTACCGGATGAGGTAACTAGACGTCCTGGTAAGTCGGCCCGGATGTACCAGGAGTACCGTAAGTTGCGTTCGACATTGCCATCTCTGGATGAGTTTAATGGGGCAAGGAACGCCTGTGTCCAGATAACGTTTTCAAGGGACACGGTCTTTTGAGACACTGTATCCGTGCTACGGAGTTGATTGATAATTGAATCCCCTCTCCTGAAGTGGTTGTCCCTTTATCCCAGCTTAGCAAATCTTTTTTAAAGGGAAGGCGAGTCTGCAGAACCTGCTGGGAAGAAAAAAAAAAAAACGGAGATGGCAGCAATATCCATCTGCGAGACCGCGGGTCTTGGATTCAGTATTAAGGATCCATGTGTGCTTGTAAAGTTTCCCTGGGCCGGTTGGACCGTCTACGGACGGCGTGGCAAGGTGGATCCCCTCTATCGAGGTAGATGGGCTTTTCAAGTGGAGCAGCCCTCTGGTCCAGGGCGCAATCCTTGGCAGTCACAGTCAGATGAGCACTGTGGCTTAGACATGGGGACGCGGTTTCCAAGCAGGGTTGGCTTTCTTTAAGCTTACAAGGTGGTCAGCTATTTGGATCTGACCTCACGGGGCTGATTGCCAAGGCAAAAGAAACCAGGTTTACCGCAGCGCAGAGCTGTGACTTCTGCGTCTGGCAGGACTAGTGCCGGTAGTTGACGGCGGTCCTTTCTGTCCAGGGGATGATTCGGTCAGCCCTCTGGGGGTTCGGATCGTCCCTCTCTCTCTCTTTTTTAAAAAAAAAAAAAAAAAAAAGGGAATTCTCAGAAATTCCGCATACCCTGGTAACAGAACTTCCGTTAAGACAAACGGGAAGCTGGCAAAAAAGTCCGTTAAGGCGGACTGACGCCTGGGTCTCACTTGAGCGCTCTCGAGTGTGGGGTCGTTTACTCCAATTCAAACCGACTTGGGCTTCCCATGTGTCGGACGCCTGGGTGACACAGGTTGTGTTGGCAGACTACTTCATAGAGTTCTTCCTCGACCCCCAGACAGTTTTTTTGTCAACCTCGCGTTACGTCAGAGCCCGAGCTCTTTGCCGCTTTACTGCGGGAGGTAGATTCCCTTCTGCAGAAAGGTGTGGTGGTGCCGGTTCCGCCGGAGGGCCGGGGAAGAGGGTTTTATTCTAACCTCTTTGTGGTCCCCAAAAAAGAGGACAAATTTCGGCCCATTCTGGAGATTGAATCGGCATGTCCACGCCAGGAAATTCCGCATGGAGTTGCCTTGCTCCGTTTTGGCGGTCCTGTCGTAGAACTCTTTTATTGGTGTCGACATTCGCAACACTTATTTGCACTTCCCAATCGGAAGGGCCCACCAACGCTTCCTTCGTTTTGCCATAGGTCAGGACCATTGCCAGTTTGTGGCTTTGCCATTCGTTTTGGCTTCGGCGTCCAGAGTTTTTACAAAAATTCTGGCGCCTCTCATGGCAATTCTTCGAAGACAGGGGGTTTCGATTCTTCCCTACCTGGACGGCCTTTTGATTGTGGCGTACTCAAAGGAGGAGGCAGTGACTGCTTGCAATCTATCCCTTCAGCTCCTGGAGGACTTCGGGTGGCTAATCAGTTGGGAGAAGTCGTCTCTGGAACCGTCGCAGTCATTCCTGTTTTTGGGGATGCTTTTCGACACGGTACGAGCAGTGGTGTCGCTGCCTCCAGATAAGAAAGCATGTCTCCTTCGACATGTACAGGTTATGAAGTCTTCGACAGCAATGTCCCTTCGAAGGTGTATGCGCCTTCTGGGTTTGATGGTGGTCCATGGAGGCACTTCCGTTTGCTCAGTTTCATTCCAGGGCCCTCCAAAGGCGTAGTCTGAGCCGTTGGCTATTGCAGACTTCGCTGGATTGCAGTGTCATCATCTCCCACAGGGTGCGAGAGTCTCTAGGATGGTGGTTACGTCCGGAAGCTTTATTCCTGGGGAAGTTTTTCCTTCCTCCGAGGTGGTCGGTCATAACCACCGATGCCAGCCTGACGGGCTGGGGAGGTGTCTGCAACGATCTTTGGATTCAGGAGGTATTGTCGTCGGAGGAGTCGGTCTTGCCGATCGACATCCTGGAATTGAGGGCAATTTTCCTTTGACTCCAACACTGGACGGTCCCTTTAGGCGGTCTTCCAGTCCCGAGTACAGACAGACAATACTACGGCGGTCGTGTATATCGACCATCTAGGCGGGACAAGGAGTTCCAGGCTCATGGTGGAGGTATCTCGGATCCTGGTATGGGCCGAGACCAGAGTGTCAGCCATCTCTGCGATCCACATTACAGGAGTTCAGAATCACGGCAGACTTTCTCAGTCACGAGAAGATGGATCCCGGAGAATGGAGTCTTCATCCGGAGATTTTTGCACTGCTGTGCTCCCGTTGGGGAACTCCCCAAGTGGATTTGATGGCATCCAGGTTCAATGCCAAGTTACTGACTTTCTTGTCCAGGTACAAGGACCCGAAGGCTGTGACGGTGGATGCTCTGGTGGCTCCGTTGGACCAATTCGAGCTAATCTATGTGTTTCCGCCGATACCCTTACTTCCTCTGGGGTTGTGTCGGATCGGACTGGAGAGAATCCCGGCTATGTTGATAGCTCAGTTTGGCCAAGGAGGACGTGGTTCTCGACACTGGTGTCGCTTTTGACTGCGCCTCCTTTGCCACTTTCTCTTCGCCCGGACCTGTTAACCCAAGGGCCCGTTCGTCATCCGGACCTGAGGTCTCTGCGTTTGACGGCGTGGCTCTTGAGACCGAAATATTGACCGTCAAGGTTTTTCAGCCAAAGTCATTGCCACTTTGCGGGCTGCCAGAGGTCCGGCTAATACTAGGATTTATCACAAAGTCTTGGGAAGCCTTCCTTTTGTGGTGTTCGGGTTCTTCAAGGAACCCGATGATTCTTTCCATTCCCAATTTGTTGGCCTCGTGCAGTACGGGCTGGACAAGGGTTTGACAGTTAGCACTCTGAAGGGTCAGGTTTTCTGCCCTGTTTTTGCTTTTCGGAAGGCTATCGCCTCGCGTAGGGACGTATGTTCCTTTTTTCGCGGAGTAACCCATCAGTTTCCGCCACGGAGGCACCCGTGTCGCCTTGGCGGCTCAATCTTGTGTTGGAAGCTCTTCAACATGGGCCTTTTGAGCCTATGGACTCTGCTAGCTTTTCTTTGCTATCTTGGAAGGTTGCCTTTCTAGTGGCGGTTACCTTTTTGAGAAAGGTTTTTCTGAGTTGGCGGCTCTTTTTTGCTTGCCTCCTTTCCTGTATTTTCACCCGGATCGCGTAGTACTTCGCACACGGGGCGACTTCCTACCTAAGGTGCCCTCGCTCTGTCCGGAGCCGAGGAATGCAAAGGAACGGGCCTTGCACAAATTGGATTTGGTGCGGGCTTTGAAGTTCTATTTGTTATTACTCAAAATTTTCGGAAGTCGGAACTCTGTGATTCCAGCAGGTCGTCAGCGTGGTCAACGAGCTTCCAAGGACTCTATAGCTCGTTGGATTCGGTCGGCCATTTTGGAGGCTTACCGACTTCGAGCTCTCTCCACGAGGACAGAGGCTTCCTCGTGGGCCTTTCATCAAGGGGCCTCGGCAGCTCAGCTCTGCCGGGCGGCGACCTGGCGTTCCGTCCACACGTTTATAAAGTTTTTATAAGGTGGACGTCAGTGCTTCCACTGATGCGGCCTTAGGACGTAGGGTCCTACAGGCGGCTGTAGTTTCAAGTTCTAGTTAACTTGTATTTGGCGCCTATTGCGCATTTATCAAGGTTGTTGGGATTCTGCCTCGTTTTGGTTTTTTTCCCACCCTTAATTTTGGACTGCTTTGGGACGTCCCACTAGTAATGACTAGTGTGGCTCTCTTCCTTCCATCTGCTGCTGAAAGACGGATTTTGGTAAGAACTTACCTGTAAAATCCTTTTCAGCAAAGGAAGGAAGAGAGACACAGCTCCCTCCCATGGCAGAAGTGTGTTGTTGTTTTCAGATGCAGCGTGACCCTTCTCTGATAGCGATTATCTGGGCTGAGGTCGGCGCGCTAAGGCTCTGTTCCAGCATTGCCAGCTCATCGCAGTGATCAGGTCCAGTGAGTAGTGCCTGGAACTGTGTGATTTTTTGCCAAATGCATGCATAACCTGTATTCTTATTTTTTTCTCTGAAGTCATTCAGAAGGGGTTATGTTGCTCCGCTGGTGATATTTGCTCTTCCTTAAGCTTGGGTATGACTGGAGAGCTGAGTAGGAGGAGCCCGAGCTGGAGGGGCCGGTCAACACTCTTTTTAATCTGAGGTGTCAATCCTATCTGGGCTCCGCCTACCCACTAGTAATGACTAGTGTGTCTCTCTTCCTTCCTTCGCTGAAAAGGATTTTACAGGTAAGTTCTTACCAAAATCCATCTTTTGTCCACCCCCTTTTTTAGGTTTGGTGTGGAATTATATCCAATTTGGCTTTAGGTCAATTATTTTTGTGTTTTTTTCATTGAAGACAAATTAAATGAAGATAATAATACCAAAGAATTTTTGATTGCAATCATTTTCAGGAAGAAACAGAGTATTACCTGACAATTGCAGGGGTGCCAATACTTTTGGCCACCACTGTACATCCATTACTTCAGAAACCATCCCTCGACCTAAACTGTGCTGCTAACTAGACCTGTCTCTAATCTTCCCTTCATCTCTAAACTGGAATGCTTGGTCCACTCCCATCTAAGCTATCTCTCTTCTTGACCCTCTACAGTCATGGCCAAAAGTTTTGAGAATGACACAAATATTATATTTTCACATGATCTGCTGCCCTCTGGTTTTTATGTGTGTTTGACAGATGTTTTTATCACAGACAGAAATATAATAATTGCAAACATATGAGTAACAAAAGCTTATATTGACAGTTAGAATGAGTTAATGCAGCAAGTCAATATTTGCAGTGTTGACCCTTCTTCTTCAGGAGCTCTGCAATTCTCCCTGGCATGCTCTCAATCAACTTCTGGACCAAATCCTGACTGATAGCAGTCCATTCTTGCACAATCAATGCTTTCATTTTGTCAGAATTTTTAGGTTTTTGTTTGTCCACCCGTCGCTTGATGATTTACCACAAGTTCTCAATGGGATTAAGATCTCGGGAGTTTCCAGGCCATGGACCCAAAATCTCTATGTTTTGTTCCCTGAGCCATTTAGTTATCACCTTTGCTTTATGGCAAGGTGCTCCATCATGCTGGAAAAGGCATTGTTGATCGCCAAACTGCTCTTGGAGGGTTGGGAGAAGTTGCTCTTGGAGGACATTCTGGTACCATTCTTTATTCATGGCTGTGTTTTTAGGCAAGACTGTGAGAGAGCCGATTCCCTTGACTGAGAAGCAACCCCACACATGAATGGTTTCAGGATGCTTAACAGTTGGCATGAGACAAACTGGTGGTAGAGCTCACCTTGTCTTCTCTGAATGAGGCGTTTTCCTGATGTCCCAAACAATCGAAAAGGGGATTCATCAGAGAAAATAACTTTACCCCAGTCCTCAGCAGTCCACTGCCTGTACCTTTTGCAGAATATCAGTCTGTCCATGATGTTTTTTCTGGAGAGAAGTGGCTTTTTGCTGCCCTCCTTGAGACCAGGCCTTGCTCCAAGAGTCTCCGCCTCACAGTGCGTGCAGATGCACTCACACCTGCCTGCTGCCATTCTTGAGCAAGCTCTGCACTGCTGGTAGCCCGATCCCGCAGCTGAAACACTTTTAAGAGACGGTCCTGGTGCTTGCTGGTCTTTCTTGGGCGCCCTGAAGCCCTGAAGCCTTTTTGGCAACAATGGAACCTCTCTCCTTGAAGTTCTTGATGATGCGATAGATTGTTGACTGAGGTGCAATCTTTCTAGCTGTGATACTCTTCCCTGTTAGGCCATTTTTGTGCATTGCAATGATGACTGCACGTGTTTCTTTAGAGATAACCATGGTTAACAGAAGAGAAACAATGATGCCAAGCACCAGCCTCCTTTTAAAGTGTCGAGTGGTGTCATTCTTACTTAATCATGACAGATTGATCTCCAGCCATGTCCTCATCAACACCCACACCTGTGTTAATGGAGCAATCACTGAAAAGAGGTTAGCTGGTCCTTTTAAGGCAGGGCTGCAATGATGTTGAAATGTGTTTTGGGGGATAAAGTTCATTTTCTAGCCAAATATTGACTTTGCAAGTAATTGCTGTTAAGCTGATCACTCTTTATAACATTCTGGAGTATATGCAAATTGCCATTAGAAAAAGTGAAGCAGTAGACTTTGTAAAAATTAATATTTGTGTCATTCTCAAAACTTTTGGCCATGACTGTACAATCTGGTTTCCACTCTTTTCACTCTACTGAAACTGCCCTCACTAAAGTCTCTAGTGCTCTACTAACAGCTAAATCTAATGGTCACTACTCCATGCGGATTCTCCTGGATCTCTCCGCAGCATTCGATACTATGAATCACCAGCTCCTCCTCACTATGCTCCTCTTATCCGCTTCTAGGACACGGTTCTCCTCCTACCACTCTGACTGCTCCTTCACTGTATCTTTTGCTAGCTACTTTTGCCCTTAGGCCGGCGTCACACTAGCGAGTTTGATGCGAGTTAGTCGCACGACTTACTCGCATCAACACCCGGCACGGCCGCCCGCTCTCGGACCAGAATGCGCGGCGGCATAGAAATACATGTGTGACACCGGCCTTATTGTCGTGGTTACTCAAGGATCAGTCCTAAGCCCTCTCCTGTTCTCCTTGTATACTACCCCAATTGGACAATCAATATATTTAGTTTTCAGTACCATCTCTACACTGATGACACCTAATTATGCTCCTCTACTCCTGACCTCATGCCTGCATTATTACAAAACACCAGTTATTGTCTTTCCGCTGTCTCTAACATCATGTCCTCCCTCTATATGAAACTGATCTTTTCAAAAACTGAACTCCTTGTGTTTCTTCCCCCCAGTAACAGTAACCTACATATGCCTGATATTGCCGTTTCCATGTGTTGTTCTACCATTACTGCCCAGCAACATGCCCGCTGTCTTCGGTTCACACTTGATTCAGATCTTTCATTCACTCCCTACATTCGATCACTCTGTCAGTCATGTCATCTACGCCTCGAAAACATTGTAGAATTCGACGTTTTCTTACTTTCGACTCTGCAAAATCTCTTACTGTTGCTCTTACTCATTCTCATCTGGACTATTGTAACTCTCTACTAATCGGTCTCGCTCTTACTAAACCCTCCCTTCTCCAATACGTCCTGAATGCAGCAGCCATGATCCTATTCCTCGCCAACCATCACACGGACGCCTCTACCCTGTGCCAGTTGTTGCACTTGTTACCCATTTTATATAGAGTTCAATATAAACTTATAACTCTTGCCTACAAAGCGCTCCATCCTACAGCACCACCCTACATCTTCTCCCTCGTCTCAAACTACCACCCTACCCCTGCCCTCTGCTATAGTGACCTAAGATTAACATCCTCAATAATCCGAACCTCCCATTCCTGTCTCCAAGACTTCTCGTGAACTGCTCCAATTCTTTGGAATGCCATTACCCACGACAATTTGATTAATCCCCAATATGCAGTTTTAAGCATGCCCCAAAAATGCATTTTTTTAGACTGGCCTATCACCTCAACATACTTATTTAACCATCCCTGTTTTTCCCATACAAATTTTTTTTTCAAAATTAGGAACCTTGTATCATCTGTAGTCACAATCTACATGCAATTAATATCCCTCTGTGTCCGTACTTTCAGCAGCAGATGGAAGGAAGGGAGACACAGTCATTACTAGTGGGTAGGCGGAGCCCACACAGGATAGAACACCTCAGATTAAAAAGTGTTGACCGGCCCCTCCAGCTTGGGCTCCTCCTACTCAGCTCTCCAGTCTAAAATTTGAGGTCACAGAGGATAGTCGCTGCTGGTGCAGCTCCTCAGAAGAATTTTTTATTTTTTATCGGACAGAGACTTGGACCCCCGTGGTTTTGAGGTCTCAGGGGTCTCAGCGCTGCTGGACCCCCACCCCTCCCTTGGCGGATCTGCATTACCCTTTAAGGTGGTCCCTGCAGAACCCTGCCGGCCCCGGGGGATGAGGGTTGCTTCCCTGGCGGGGACGCAAACCGCACTTCTGGGGTCACTGCGTTCCCCGTTCCTGGGGGGGAAGCGATGGGCACAGCGCCACAAATCCCTGGGGGTCCCTGTGGCGCTCAGCTGGGTGAGTACTCAAAAAAGCATTTTTAATAATGTGTTTGAGTGCATCAGCGGCTGCTGCGGCAGCCGCTGGTACATGTGTTCAGTGTTGGTGATTTTCACTTTTGTCCGCAGGTGGATGCCTGCAGGACATGGGATCACTTCGCTCCGTTGTGGACGGGGCAGGAGGAGAGCGGGGGAGTCCCGCGCTTTTTTTGAAGCCGGCGGGGGCGTGGCTTCGCGCTTCCTGCTCTCTCGCGGGCAGGAAGCGCTCGGAGCGCGCAATTTCGCCTGCCCTTTCTCTTCCGGCTCTCTCCTGCAGCGCGGCGGCCATTATTATCGGCATCTCCTGGCTCCTCACTCTCCTCTCCTCCCGGCCGAAGCTCTAGGACACTGCACCACGGCCAGCTGGGTGAGTCGCTTCTGCCTGTCAGGGCAGAAGCTTAACTCTCTTACCCCCACAGCGCAGGGCACCTTTTCTGAAGCACAATAAGGTGGCAGACGGCGCTGTCCTGCAGCTGTTCCCTCATAAGAGGCACCCTTTTTTTGTCTGGGGCTCGCACACCTTCTTAATTTAACAAGAGGTTGTGGGAAGTCTGCGACATTAACCCCTTCATAGGCGGTTAACCATTAATTGTGAGACAGCTGGGGTAGCTCTCTCTTTAAGAGCTTTAACCCTTCAGCGTTCGTTTTTTCTTTAAAAAAAAAAACCACACTGCTCTAGTTACTGACAGGTTTAACCTGCCATATACTGTGTGAGGGCATGTCAGATCAGGGTCCAGGAGTTGCGGACCGTCTCCCAGATCCGCTACAGGATCAGTCTCGCGTATCTGACACGCAGACCTCGACGGCGTCAAACGCAGCGGTCGGAGGTGTCAGTGATGTCAAAATGGAGGCCCTCGCTCGTTCTATTGATGGCCTGTCTGAACTTCTAGGTCATTGGGTATCAGCTAGATCCTCTCATGGCAGGAAGCGACACAGGCCGGTGCCATCCTTCCAGCGTAGCGACTCGGAGATATCGGGCATGGAGGGTTCCCCTTCAAGCTCGGATGGGGAGATTGTCCGATTCGGATAAGGAGGATCGGCAGGGACAGTCTGCCTCTCTTTTGGGCCGTACAGAGGCTTTTATTGGAGCCATGAGGGAGGCGTTGCAGTTACCGGAGGAGGTAACTAGACGTCCTGGTAAGTCGGCCCGGATGTTTCAGGATTCGCATAGGTCGCGATCAAAATTACTATCTCTGGATGAGCTTAATGAGGCAGTGGAGAAGGAACGCCTGTGTCCAGATAAACATTTTCAGGGGACACGATTTTTTGAGACGCTCTATCCGTGTACGACGGAGTTGGTTGATAGTTGGATTCCTTCTCCTGAAGTGGATGTCCCTTTATCCCAGCTTAGCAAATCATCATTACTTCCTGTTAAAGGGAAGGCGAGTCTGCAGGATCCGCTGGACAGAAAAACGGAGATGGCGGCGAAATCCATCTACGAGGCCGCGGGTCATGGATTCAGAACAGTACTAGGGTTTATGGGTGCTTGTAAAGCTTCCCTAAGCTGGTTAGACCGTCTACGGACGGCGTGGCAAGATGGATTCCCTCTATCCGAGGTAGATGGGCTTTTTAAGTTGTTGGAGGATGCAGCCCGATATGGCAGTGATGCAGGTTTGGATACTGCGTCACTGCTGTCCAGGGCGCAATCCTCGGCGGTCACAGTCAGGAGAGCACTGTGGCTTAGACAGTGGACCGGGGACGCGGTTTCCAAGCAAGGTTTGCTATCTTTAGCTTACATGGGTGGTCAGCTATTTGGATCTGACCTCACGGAGCTGATTGCCAAGGCAAAGGCAAAAGAAACGGCTTTACCGCAGCGAAGAGCTGTGACTTCTGCGTCTGGCAGGCCTAGTGCCGGTAGTAGTCGGCGGTCCTTTCGGCCCAGGGGACGGTTCGGTCAGCCCTCTTGGGGATCGGGTCGCCCCTCTTTTTCAGGAAAAAAGAATTCTCAGAAATCCCGCACTCCCTGGAAACAGAGCTTCTGTCAAGACAAGCGGGAAGCTGACAAAAAGCCCGCTAAGGCGGACTGACGCCAGGGTCTCACTCGAGGACTCTCGAGTGGGAGGTCGTTTGCTCCAATTCGAACCAACTTGGGCTTCCCGCGTGTCGGACGCCTGGGTGACGCGAGTTGTGTCGGCAGGCTATTTCATAGAGTTTCTTTCTCAACCCCCAGACAGTTTTTGCCAGTCTCGCGTTCCGTTAGAACCCAAGCTATTTGCCGCTCTACTACGGGAGGTCGATTCCCTACTGCAGAAGGGTGTGGTGGTACCGGTCCGCCGGAGGACCGGGGAAGAGGGTTTTATTCCAACCTCTTTGTGGTCCCCAAAAAGGAGGACAAATTTCGCCCCATTCTGGATCTCAAAAGATTGAATCGGCATGTACGTACCCGGAAATTCCGCATGGAGTCGCTTCGCTCCGTTGTGGCGGCCCTGTCGCAGAACGACTTTCTGGTATCAATCGACATTTGCGACGCTTATTTACATGTTCCCGTCGGAAGGGCTCACCAACGCTTCCTTCGTTTTGCCATAGGTCAGGGCCATTACCAGTTTGTGGCCCTGCCATTCGGGTTGGCCTCAGCGCCCAGAGTTTTTACAAAAATTCTGGCACCTCTCATGGCGATTCTTCGAAGACAGGGGGTTGCGATTCTTCGAAGACAGGGGGTTACAATTCTTCCCTACCTGGACGACCTTCTGATTGTGGCGTCCTCAAGGGAGGAGGCGGGTGACGGCTCGCAATCTATCCCTTCAGCTCCTGGAGGACTTCGGGTGGCTGGTCAATTGGGAGAAGTCGTCTCTGGAACCGTCGCAGTCAATCCTGTTTTTGGGAATGCATCTCGACACGGTACGAGCAGTGGTGTCTCTGCCTCCAGACAAGCAAGCGAGTCTTCTTCGACATGTACAGGGTATGAAGTCTTTGACAGCGATGTCCCTTCGAAGGTGTATGCGCCTTCTGGGTTTGATGGTGGCGTCGATGGAGGCAATTCCGTTTGCCCAATTTCACTCCAGGGCTCTCCAAATGCTCATTTTGAACCGTTGGGATCGATCGCAGGTTTCACTGGATTGCAGTGTCATCATCTCCCACAGGGTGCGAGAGTCTCTAGGATGGTGGTTACGTCCGGAAGTGTTATCCCTGGGGAAGTCCTTCCTCCCTCCGAGGTGGTCGGTCATAACCACCGATGCCCGCCTGACGGGCTGGGGGGGTGTCTGGAACGATCTCTGGATTCAGGGAGTATGGTCGTTGGAAGAGTCTGTCCTGCCGATCAACATCCTGGAATTGAGGGCAATTTTCCTTTGCCTCCAACACTGGACGGTCCCTATAAGCGGTCTGCCAGTCCGAGTGCAGACAGACAACGCGACGGCGGTCCGGTATATCAACCATCAAGGTGGGACGAGGAGCTCCAGGCTCATGATGGAGGTGTTCGGATCCTGGTATGGGCCGAGGCCAGGGTGCCAGCCATCTCTGCGATTCACATTCCGGGAGTTCAGAATATCACGGCGGACTTCCTCAGTCGTGAGAAGATGGATCCCGGAGAATGGAGTCTTCATCCGGAAATTTTTGCTCGACTGTGCTCCCGTTGGGGAACTCCCCAAGTGGATTTGATGGCATCCAGGTTCAATGCCAAGTTACCGACGTTCATGTCCAGGTACAAGGACCCGAAGGCTGTGGATGCTCTGGTGGCTCCGTGGGACCAATTCGAGCTAATCTATGTGTTCCCGCCGATATCCTTACTTCCTCTGGTGTTGCGTCGGATCAGACTGGAGAGAGTCCCGGCTATGTTGATAGCCCCAGATTGGCCAAGGAGAACGTGGTTCTCGACGCTGGTGTCGCTTCTGGCAGCGCCTCCACTTCCACTCCCTCTTCGCCCGGACCTGTTAACCCAAGGGCCCGTTCGTCACCCGGACCTGAAGTCTCTGCGTTTGACGGCGTGGCTCTTGAGACCGAAATCTTGATCCGTCAAGGTTTTTCAGCCGAAGTCATTGCCACTCTGCGGGCTGCCAGAGGTCCGGCTACTACTAGGATTTATCACAAGACTTGGGAAGCCTTCTTTTCATGGTGTTCAGGTTCTTCTAGGAACCCGAGGATTTTTTCCATTCCCAATTTGTTGGCCTTTTTACAGTTCGGGCTGGACAAGGGTTTGGCAGTTAGCACTCTGAAGGGTCAGGTTTCTGCTCTGTCCTTGCTGTTTCGAAGGCTATCGCCTCGCGTAGGGACGTACGTTCCTTTTTTCGCGGGGTAACCCGTCAGTTTCCGCCGCGGAAGGCGCTTGTGTCTCCTTGGCGGCTTAATCTTGTCTTGGAGGCTCTTCAACATGGGCCTTTTGAGCCTATGGACTCTGTTACCCTTTCTTTGCTCTCTTGGAAGTTTGCTTTCCTAGTGGCGGTCACTTCTTTGAGAAGGGTTTCTGAGTTGGCGGCTCTTTCTTGCTCGCCTCCTTTCCTGGAATTTCACCCGGATCGCGTAGTGCTTCGCACACGGGGCGACTTTCTACCTAAGGTGATGTCACAATTTCATGTTAACCAGGATATTGTGTTGCCTTCGCTTTGTCCGGAGCCGAGGAATGCGAAGGAACGGGCCTTGCACACATTGGATTTAGTGCGGGCTTTGAAGTTCTATTTGTCTATTACTCAAAGCTTTCGGAAGTCGGATTCTCTGTTTGTGATTCCAGCAGGTCGTCGACGTGGTCAAAAAGCTTCCAAGGATTCTATAGCTCGTTGGATTCGGTCGGCCATTTTAGAGGCTTACCGACTTAAGGGCGAACCTTGCCCGATTAAGATTCGAGCTCACTCCACGAGGGCTGTGGGTTCATCGTGGGCCTTTCATCAAGGAGCTTCGGCAGCTCAGCTCTGCAGGGCGGCGACCTGGGCTCCGTCCACACATTTACAAAATTTTATAAGGTGGACGTCAGTGCTTCCGCTGATGCGGCCTTAGGACGTAGGGTCCTGCAGGCGGCTGTAGTTTAAAGTTCTTGTGAACTTGTATTTAGCACTAGTTGCGCATTTATCTAGGTTGTTGGGAATCTGCCTCTTTTTGTTTTTTTTGCTCACCCTTAATTTCTGGACTGCTTTGGGACGTCCCACTAGTAATGACTGTGTCTCCCTTCCTTCCATCTGCTGCTGAAAGACGGATTTTGGTAAGACCTTACCTGTAAAATCCTTTTCAGCGAAGAAGGAAGGGAGACACAGATCCCTCCCATGGCAGAGGTGTGTTGTTGTGTTTTCAGATGCGGCGTGACCCTTCTCTGATAGCGATTATCTGGGCTGAGGTCGGCGCGCTAAGGCTCTGTTTCCAGCATTGCCAGCTCATCGCAGTGGTCAGGTTCAGTGAGTAGTACCTGGGACTGTATGGTTTTTTTCTGTTATATGCATAACCTGTCTACTTGTTTTTTTCTCTGAAGTTTTTCAGAAGGGGTTATGTTGCTCCGCTGGTGATATTTGCTCTTCCTTAGCTTGTGTACGGACTGGAGAGCTGAGTAGGAGGAGCCCAAGCTGGAGGGGCCGGTCAACACTCTTTTTAATCTGAGGTGTTCTATCCTGTGTGGGCTCCGCCTACCCACTAGTAATGACTGTGTCTCCCTTCCTTCCTTCTCTGAAAAGGATTTTACAGGTAAGGTCTTACCAAAATCCGTCTTTTACACATACTGGTTGGTTACCGATCATGCAGCATTGTTGGCTGGACCATACAATACAATCAATTGGTATCATCCACCTTTTGTGTCTCCCCTATTTTTTTTCATAGATTGTAAGCTTGTAAGCAGGGCCCTCACTCCTCTTGGTATCTGATTTATTTGATTATTATTCTGTGATGTATTTATTGTCTGTACAAGTTCCCTCTACAATGTTAAAGTGCTGCGGAATATGTTGGCGCTATAGAAATAAAATTATTATATTATTAAAACTTAATACAGGATATTTGCTATTTTTTTATTTTAAGTAAATGGCAATAGTGTATGAATATAACAGTGTTATTAGTTAACATTGTTTATATAAAAAAAAAAGTAAAAGCTGTCCCAGCTACTCAGGATGGTTCTAACCTCTAGTATTAAAACCTTACCTACCATATGTCAAATGCTGTAAATGTGAATACGGGCTGAGCAGGACTGAAACCCCCACTAATGGACACCTAGCCATGGTGAGCAGTATATTTTAATGTCCAGCTAAAAAAAATGGGGGCACTGTCCTTACTTGCACAGATCGCAAAATGTTTTTTTTTTGTACTGTATTCAGCGTTATGTTGCTGAGCAAATGATGAAATCCTTTGTATGGTATGGAATTCCCATACTTAATGATGGTTACCATGCTGTATTTATTGACTTATCTGGTGTCGTTTTCTGCTTTTAGTTTACAGTCTCTAAATGAGACCCTTTCTGGAAGCTCAAAAGAAGAAAGTAAAAGTGCTGTAGAGAAGCAGGTATGTGGGAAAAAAACATCTAGTACTAATTCATACAGATAGAAGATATTATGGTAGCGTCGTAGTAACGAGAAATACTCGATTCAAAGCTTGTCGTAGCATTACATGGCATACATTCCAAAGATTTGGTGATTCTGTAAATTGTGAGCAGCAAAATCTTAAAGTATGCTTTGACGTAAAACAAAATACCTAAATCTCTGTCGTTTAGATTGCAGAAGTAAATGCACAGATTAAGAGAGAGAAGGAGCAAGAGGAGGCTCGTATGAGGCAGTCCACAAGAGGGGCAGAACAGTCTTCTTCTGGTGGAGGTGGTAGCAGCAAGTCTTGGTCAGAGGATGACCTGCAACTACTGATAAAAGCTGTGAACTTATTTCCTGCTGGAACTAATGCCAGGTAACAGCAGAGCTATCAGAATACTAAAACTGAGCAATTATTCTTGCCAATATTGTACTATGTCCTTAAGTCAATTCTGGCATTATGTTTTGAATTTTTAGCTGAAGTTGCAAATATGTGTGAAAATGGAAAATCTGAATAAAATCACCCATTTGAGTATATTGAATTTCCTTTTAAACGTTTCTTGGGTAAATCTTTTACAATATCATTTAATCTCTGACGTGGCATCAGTCTACAAAAAGTGGCTTGATAGATGTTATTCAAGAAACCACATTCTAGAATCCTAGAGACCTTGTACGGATAAGGGATGCAGCATTTCCTAGGTTTAGGAACCATTTCTAATGGATCAAAATACATTTACTGCATATATTTATTAGAAACTAAATGGGTATTTTACAGACTTGTTTTCCGTCTCGTAGGCATTATGTACCCTCTGCATAATGATCACATCAAGAAGTTAAGCTATTCCAATTCATTTTATTATGCAGGTGGGAAGTTATTGCCAATTATATGAACTTGCACTCTGTTTCTGGAATAAAAAGAACTGCAAAGGATGTAATAAATAAGGCCAAATCCCTGCAGAAGCTAGGTAAGTCATCTAATTGTCATACTTGATATAGGATAGGTGATAAATCGTACCTTTGCGACCTCTGTAATTTGATGGGGCAATAGTTGACTCGTGAGATCTGCATCTCATACACTTGACATAGGCACATGGACTCCTCTACACTTGTGTTTGTCTGGTGTTTATCCCAAACATTGGGCTGGGGCTACAATATGTTAATGACACAAATCATCATATGACTTTGTTACATCACAACATAACACAAGTGAATGGGGTCGAATTGCGACAAGCAACTGACAGAATTAGTTGGGTTTTTTGCAATGATATCTCCTGGGATTACAGTGTGACCTCATTCACCGGCACCATTGTGATGTAGCAACTAGAGAAGGGCGAACCCGAACAGTAAAGTTCGGCGTCTGTACCGAACACCTACTGTTCGGCATGAACACCAAACATTGACTTTTCCAGGAAGTCCGTATTACTGTTCGGGTTCGGCTGCCCGAACACCAGTTGTTTGCCACGCTGTCATGTGCTTGGCAGCGCGGCAAACACCGCTTCTGACCGGCGGTGAAATCATCCCCGCTGGTCATAGAGCCGCGGTTCCCACGCTGTCAAAAAGACAGCATGAGCGCTCAGCTGTGATCGGAGGTATAAAGTTTACCTCCGGTCACTGGCGTCAGCTGATGGGACTACTGCTCCCATCATCGGACACCTGCTGCTACTAATAACAGTGAGAGCAGGAGCGGCGGACGGGAATATTCATCAGCCACTTCTGCGCTGTAAATACAGAATTAAAAAAAAAAAAGACGACGTGGGTTCCCCTGTATTTTTGATAAACAGCCAGGTAAAACTCACAGCTGTCAGCTTCAACAAGGCTGATTATTCAGAATAAAGGAGTACCCACAGTTTTTTTTTTTTAATTATTTAAATAAATAAATTAAAAAAACCGGCGTGGGGTCCCCCCTATTTTTGACAACCAGCCAAGCTAAAGCAGACAGCGGGGGCTGGTATTTTCAGGCTGGTAAGGAGCCATGGACATTGCCCCCAGCCTAAAAATAGCCTGCAGCTGCCCAGAAAAGGCACAGCTATTAGATGCTCCAATTCTGGCGCTTTGCCTGGCTCTTCCCACTTGCCCTGTAGCGGTGCCAAGTGGTGTTCATATTTGTGGGGTTGATGTCACCTTTGTATTGTCAGGTGACATCAAGCCCACGGCTTAGTAAGTTAACAGGTGTCTCATAGATGCCTCTCCATATTACTAATCTTATAGTTGTATGGTAAATAAAGACACAGCTAGAATAAAGTCCTTTATTAGAAATAAAACAGCACTCATTTACTTTTTTATTTAAAAATAACACAGTTATACTCAAACACCTATTCCACCGATGCCCTCGTTCTCCTGTAATAAAACTAAAATTAAAAAAAAACACAATATACCATACTTTGTTCTGTTCCACGCCGTAATCCATGGCTGGGGAATAAACAGTTTTCAACCTGGACGGTGCCAAGATGCGACGTCTAGGCTGAGAACCACTGGTGACTGTGCGACTGCGAGTGCAGCGTCAGTGACCGATGGTGACATCATTGAGGCTACCTCCGGTGACTGAGGCTGCGTTCCCTGCCGGGCTGAATGGCCATGACCTCAGTGAGATCACTGCTAGCATTGTGAGAGTGTTTCTCACGGTGCTAGCGAGGATCTCGCCAAGGTCACGGCCGTTCAGCCCAGCAGGGAACGCAGCCTCAGTCACCGGAGGTAACCACAATGATGTCCCACCGGTCACTGACGCTGCGCTCTCAATCACCAGTGGTTCTCAGCCTGGACGGTCGCATCTTGGCACCTTCCAGGTTGAAAACTATTTATCCCCCAGACATGGATTACGG
>JARQOD010000004.1:288832016-288856649 GCA_033576555.1 Oophaga sylvatica | reverse complement strand
AATAAAGAAAAAAAATAAAAAAACTTATTCTTCCCTTTCCGTGATCTGCACTCCCCGTGTAACCTTCACAAAGGGTTAACTAGCTTTGAGAAAAGCAGTGAAGTAACCCTGCATGCTCAGCTAAAAGGGCCTAATGAAAAGTTCCTCTCCTGGCAAAGGGAGGGATGTGTTTCTGAATGAAGCTTAATTGTTGTGCCCATTTTCCCCTTTAGGTCAGGTCACTAAAGAAAATTGTCAAAAAATAATTAGCCCCTTTCGAATCCACTTCTCTACTTTCGTGGGGAGGAATTATTCATTCAGGGGAATAAGGTCTGAGACGCTTTTTAGCTCTCTGCGACCTGAAAACCTGTTAACCCTTTTGATGGATTACCCGGGGGGACCTGATGTACATCGGATGGAAGTTAAAATTTTGTTTTTTATTTTATTTTTATTGGGGAAATGGTTTTAGCAGGAAATAAAATATGGTAAAAAACTGTGTGATTTTTTAAATTAATTATTTTTTATTAAACTGGTGTTTTGATTTTTTTTTTTTTTTCAATAGGTTATAATTGATATTTGTCAAATTAAAGCTTCAATTAAACTGCCTTAAGGTATTTAAATTTCAAGGTGACAGTAAGGTGAGATTATTAAACCCATTCCCACGCTACGGGGCAATGGGAATAGAGGGCAAGTGCCGAAGGGCGAATCTAATTTAGATTTCCCCTTTCGGGGGTTTTGGGGGGCAGTTTGTTAGTACCCGTGGGGGCAAAAAAAATGTACTCCCTAGGTGTTTTATTTCCCCCCACTGTTGCTTTGTCTTTTGGGTGGAGAAAAATACGCGGGAGCCCACCATTTTTTTTTCAACGAAATTACACCTTTAATTACCCTAATGTCTAAAATGTTGCAAAAATATCATGTAATTGTAAGTTCAAAAAAATATAAAAATACAGGAAATGAATGGTTAACTGTGGGGAAAACAAGTATTTCTGTCGGCTTCTTGATTTCACAAAAAACCCGGCAATTGAATTTAGGGCTTAAAGTTGTGAAGCTGGAACTTTAAATATTGATATTACATGTCACAATGACATGTATATATTTTTTTGTGTTCTATGTGTTATTTTCTATTTTTTTGTCTTTTTTTAAAAACTGTCAGTTGTTTTTTAAATATACGGGGTTTAATTTTCCGGGTTTTTTTTTGGACCCCTTTTTCGATTTCTAAAAAACACAATGCATTTCCGTTTGTAATCGATTTTTCATCGCCCCCCATAGATTGCATTGGCGATTGTCGCCCGAAAATCGGTGACAATCGCGGGCTGCTGCGATTGCAAGGAGTTTAAAACGGCCCCCAAAAAAAAATTTGTAGGGGGGTGCTCCATGGGATTAAACATAGGCCCCATGCTTTTGGTATTTCATCGCTTTTTCAGGTCCGATTTGTCGCCAGTGTGACTTCAGCCTGGGACTCACTTTTTTCCCCAAAAATGTGAAGAAAATGGGGGTGCATTTCTAGTCGATGTATGGGGGTTTGGGGAGCCAGGCATGGGGAGGGGCTGTTGCAAATTGTGGTTCAAAGGGAAAAGGGGTTTAAGAAACGAACCCGGGGTGGCAGTGGATTTAACTTTTTTGGGAACTCCCTTTGGCCCCGCAGTCCCGGGCCCTTTTTTGCTGTATTAAGGGTAAATTTTCCCATGTCTCCATCCCTAGGTGTAGAGCAAAGTGAATGTTTTTGATCGGGGCGGCAGAGTGTTGCGCGCTCCCCGCTCCCCCTTTTTTGGGCGATAGGGGGCCCCGCTTTTTGGTGTTTCCGTTTGGGTTTTTTAAAATTATTCCCTTCAGTGCGGGCACACGGGGGAATGAAATTCTAGTAGCAATCACTTGTGTTTTAAACCCTTTTAAAGGGGAAACCCCGTCCCCAGAAATAACGTTTTAACCTGCTTTTTTTGGGGTTTCTGCGGTTCGGTTTTGTGCCCGGTGACAAGTGAATTTTTTTGGAAGTTTTGTTATTTTCGCCAGTTTTTTTTGGGCGGGCGGTTCAGTTCGTTGGTTAAAAAGGGAAAAAAGGGGGTGGGCGCAGGGTATGTTATCAGCGGTGCCTGTTTTACCGAAGCGGAGGGGAAAAAGTTTTTCGCTGTGTATTGATTGGGGGCCCTTGGGGGAATATAACGTTTTTAAGGGGGGTTTTTTAAATTCTGAGGGTACGTTTTTCTGGGGAAGGTTTCTAAATTTTTATTAAATTTGGGTACCTTTTTTATGGTTTTGTTATTGGGAACCAAGCCATGGGAAATTTAGCTTTTTTGGGTGAACCTGGGGTTTTTAAGGTGTTTCCTTTTTTATGTGGATGAATGGTTTTTTTTTTTTTAAATTTAAAAAAATTTTTTTTTTCCCCGATTTTTTTTTGTATTTTTTGGGTTTTTTTTCCCTTTTTTTTAAAACAAAACCCAAAAAAAAAAAATTTTTTGGGTTTTTTTGATTAAAAAATTTTTGTTTTTTCCCAAAATTGAACTCTCCCCCCACAGCCCCCGGGGGGGGGAGGCCCCTTTACTTTTGGGGGGCTGTTTTTAAAAAGATGGAAGGGGTTTTTTAAAAAAGGGGGGGGGAAATTTTTTAACAGGAAAAAAATTAATTTTGAAAAAAAACCCTTTGGGGGTTTTCTTTAAAAAAAAAAGGCTGAAGAAAAACCAGGAGTTTCACCCTTCCCCGGGGGGAAAGACTGCAATTTAAACCTCCAAAAATAAAAAAAATGGTTTTTGCCCGAAGGGGGATCGGGGGTTTTTGGAAAAAGGCCCCCCAACCAGACCCCCAGACCAAACCCCCAAAATTTATAAATCTGTGATTTTTTGGGAGAGTTTTTACAGTGGGGGCCCCAAATTTTTTTGGAATGACACAAATTTTAAATTTTTTAAAAAATTCTACTGCTTCACTTTTTCTAAGGGGAAAATTTTCATATACCCCAAAAGTTATAAAGGTGTTTAGCTTAACAGCAATTTTTTTTTCAAAGTAATTTTTTGGTTTTTAAAAAGAAAAATTTATCCCCCAAAACACATTTCAAAATCATTGCAGCCCCCCCCTTAAAAAGGGGGGCTTCCTCTTTTCAGGATTGTCCCTTAACCCCCCCGGGGGGGGTTGATGAGGACATGGCTGGAGATCAAAAAAGCCATGTTAACCCCTTCCCCCCCAAGGGGGGGTTTTAAAGTTAAATTTTTGGGCCCCCAATTTTTTTTCCAAAATTTTTAAACCCCTGTTCTTTTTGAGGTTTTTTAAATCTGGGAAACTTTTTAAAAGGGGGTTCGCGTTTTTAATTGTTTTCTCGTTACATATTTTTAATTCACGTTAAAAAGTAAAATTTCTTCGAAATAACTTGCGTTTATTTTTAAAAAAAAAAAAAGCAAATTTTGGGGAAAATTTTTAAAATTTTGCAATTTTCAAATTTGATTTTTTTTTCCCTTTTAAAAAAAAGGAAATATATCACACAAATAGTTAAGAAATAACTTTTTTCCCCCTGTCTACTTTAATCAGCAAATTTGGAAAACCCCCAAAATTTTTTTTTTTTAGGAAATTTTTTAAAAAGGGTTTTTAAAACGACCGCGTTTTTTTTTTTACAAAAAAAATTTCAAAGCCCCCTTTTTTTTTGGGACCCTCACATTTGGAAAAAACTTTTGGGGGGCTTTTGGGAGAAAATACCCCAAAAAATTTACCCATTCTAAAAAAGCACCCCCCAAGGAATTTAAAACCCTTCAAGAAAAATTTTTTAACCCCCTTTTTGGGGCTTAAGGACTAAAAAAAAAGTGGGGAAAGGGAAAAAAGAAAATTTAAAATTTTTAGCCCCCCCAAAAAAGATTTTTTTACAAATTTTTTTTTTTTTTTACCAAAGGGGAAAAAGGGGGGGAAAAAAACCCGATAAAAGGGTTTTTTGCAATTTTCTGAGTACACCCCAAAACCCCTTGTGGGGGGGGAAAAAAACTGTTTGGGCCCCAAAAAACAGAGCTGTTTAAAGGGGAAAGGGCGCCGTTTTTTTTTTTCAAAAAAAAAATTGGGGTGGAAAATTTAGATGGGCGCCATTGTGCGTTTGGAGAACCTTGATCCGCCCCAAACAGTGGAAAACCCCCCACAAGTGCACCTTTTGGAAACTAGCCCCCTAAGGTACTTATCTAGATCTGTTGTGGCACTTTGAACCCAAGTGTTTCACAAAATTTATAATGCCTGGGTTTGTGAAAAAAAAAAAAAAAACAATTTTCCACAAAAATGATTTTTTAGTCCTTTTTTTTTGTTTTCCAGAAAATTTGGCCCCCAAAAGTTGTTGTCCAATTTGCCCCGGTACGCTGATACCCTATGGGGGGGGGGGGGAAACGGTTTGGGCGCAGGGGCAGGGCATGGAAAGGAAATAGTAATGTTTTGGAATGCAGACGTTGATGGGGGTATGTTTTGTTTGCAGTGCCCGATGAGCCTAAACAGTGGAAACCCCAAAGTGACCCTTTTGGAAGTTTGACCCCCTAAGGAATTATCTGATCTTTGGTGAGCACTTTGACCCCAAGGCTTCACACAAGTTTATAATCCCCCGGGCATGAAAAAAAAAAAACCTTTTTTTCCCACAAAAATTATTTTTTTAGTCACAATTTTTTTTTCCCAGGGTAACAGGAGAATTTGGACCCTAAGTTGTTGCCCAAATTTGTCCTGGTACGCTGATACCCATATGTGGGGGGCCACTATTTGGGCGCCGGAGAGCTGGAAGGGAAGGAGACCATTTGCTTTTTCCAACCAAAATTGGCTGGAATTGAGATTGGTTTGCATGTTGCATTTGGAGGCCCCTGATGTGCCTAAACAGTGACCCATTTGGGAAACTGCCCCCCAAGGAACTTATCTAGATCTTTGGGAGCAATTTAAACCCCCCAAGTGCTTACACAGTTTTAACGTAGAGCCGTTAAAAATTTAAAAATCAAATTTTTTCCACAAAAATATTTTTTTTTCCCCAATTTTTTTTTTTCCAAGGGTAAAAAGACTCAAAAGTTATTGTGAAATTTGTCCTAGTGCGCGAAACCCCATATGTGGGGTAAACCACTGTTTGGGTGCATGGCAGATTTTTGGAAGGGAAGGAGCGCCTTTCTGACTTTTTCAACGCAGAATTGGGGACGCCATGTCATGTTTGGAGAGCTCCTGATCTGCCTAAACAGTGGAAACCATCAAAAATGACACCATTTTGGAAACTAGCCCCTCAAGGAACTTTTCTAGATGTGTGGTGGAACTTTGAACCCCAGGTGTTTCATAAAGTTTAAACGTACATCCGTAAATAAAAAATTTTTTTTTTTTTTTTTTTTTTTAAAAAAAGATTTTTTCCCCCTCAATATTTTATTTTCACAAGGGTAAAAGAAGAAATGGAACCCAAAAGTTGTTGCCCATTTGTGCTGAGTCGTGATACCCAATTGTGGGCGAAAAATATGTATGGACACACGTGGGGTGGAAGGGGAAGTTAGGGGTTTTGGTTTTGCAGACTTTGAGGAATGGTCGGGGGGCTCATGTCGCATTTGGAGAGCCCTGATGCGCCAAACAGTGGAAAACCCCCCCAAAGTGACCCCATTTTGGAAAATAGACCCCAAGTAACTTATCTGATGTGTGGTGAGCACTTTGAACCCCGAAGTGCTTCACAGAAATTTTTAATGCACAGCCGTTTAAAAATTAAAAAAAATCTTTTTTTTTTTTTTTGCAAAAAATTATTTTTTCGCCCCAAAATTTTTATTTTCACAAGGGTAACAGGAGAAAATTTGGGCCCTAAAAGTTGTTGTCCAATTTGTCCTGAGTACGCTGAACCCTTTGTGGGAGAAAAAACTATGTATGGGTACCGTTGGGGCTCGGAAGGGAAGTAGTGACGTTTTGGATTGCAGACTTTGATGGGAATGGTCTGGGGGGTATGTGCATTTGGAGAGCCCTGATCGCCTAAACAGTGGAAATCCCCAAAAAAAGTGACTCCATTTTGGAAAAAAACCCAACAGGAACTTATTAGATGTGTGGTGAGTGCTATGAAGCCCAAGTTTTCACAAAGTTTATATTTACAGCAAAAAACAAAAAAAAACATTTTTTTTTTTTTTACAAAAATGATATTTTCGCCCCAGTTTTTTTTTTCCCAAGGGTAACAGAAGAAATAGGACAAATTGCCTAACGTTGGGGTCAGAGTACGTGATACCCCATATGTGGGAATAAACTAGTTTGGGCGATGGCAGAGTCAGAAGTGAAGGGCACGTTGACTTTTTTCAACGCAGAATTGGCTGGAAAATTTTGGGTCAGAGCCATGTCACATTTGGAGGCCCTTATGTGCCTAAACGCGGGGAAAACCCCAAATTTTAACTCCAACCTAACCCCAACACCCCAAACCCCAGTCCCAACCCTACCCAAAACCTAACCCCCAAACACCCTAATCCCAACCCTAACCCTAATTCTAACTTTAGCGCCAACCCTAACCCTAACTTTAACCGCAACCCTAACCCTAATGGGAAAATGGAAATAAATACATTTTTTTTATTTTATTATTTTTCCCTAACTAAGGGGGTTTGATTTACCATTTATAGCGGGTTTTTATGATTGGCAGCTGTCACGCTAAAAGACGCTTTTTATTGCAAAAAATAGTTTTTTGCATCGCCACATTTTGAGAGCTATAATTTTTGCATATTTTGGCCCACAGAGTCATGTGAGGTCTTATTTTTTGCGGGACGAGGTGACGTTTTTATTGGTACCATTTTTGAGCACGTGACATTTTTTGATCGCTTTTTATTTCGATTTTTGGGAGGTTAGAATGAACAAAAATCAGCAATTCATGAATTTCTTTTGGGGGAGGCGTTTTTATCGTTCCGCGTGTGGTAAAATTGATAAAGCAGTTTTATTCTTCGGGTCAGTACGATTATGGCGATACCTCATTTATATCATTTTTTTGTGTTTTGGCGCTTTTATAGAATAAAAACAATTTAATATAAAAAATCATTATTTTTGCATCGCTTTATTCTGCGAGCTATAACTTTTTTAGTTTTTCGCTGATGATGCTGTATGACGGCTCGTTTTTTGCGGGACAAGTTAACGTTTTCAGCGGTACCATGTTTATTTATATCGGTCTTTTTGATCGCGTGTTATTCCACTTTTTGTTTGGCGGTATGATGATAAAGCATTGATTTTTTGCTTTGTTTTTTTTTTTTTTTTTTTTTTTTTTAAGGGGTTCACTAAAGGGGTTAACTAGTGGGGACAGTTTTATAGGGGGGGTCGTTACGGACGTGGCGATACCAAATATGTGTACTTTTATTGTTTTGGTTTTTTTATTTACAGGAAGAAATGAATTTATTGGGGAATATTTTTTTTTTTTTATTTTGGATTTTTTTTTTTTAAAACATGTTTATTTATTTTTTTTTTTACTTTTTTACTTTGTCCCAGGGTGGGACATCACTGTATTTTATCAGATCGCTGGTGTGACAGTGTGCACAGCACTCTGTCACACCAGCGATCGCACAGGCATAGCTGCAGGTTTCTCAGTGCCTGCTCTCAGCAGGCACTGAGGAAGCCGCCTCCCTCCAGGACCCCGGCGCCATCTTGGATCCGGGTCCTGGGAGGGAGGAAGCCCTCAGAACAGCGCGATCACATCGCGCTGGTCTGAGGGTCTCAGGGGGGCGCGCAGGGAGCCCCTCCTGCGCGATGCTTCCCTGTGCCCCCAGTACACCGCGATCATGTTTGATCGCGGTGTGCTAGGGGTTAATGTGCCGGGAGCGGTCCGTGACCGCTCCTGACACACAGTCACGGGTGTCAGCTGTGATAATCAGCTGACACCCGGCGGCGATTAGGCTGCTCTCCCTCCGGGAGGCGCAGCTAATCGCCTATGACGTACTATCCCGTCCATGGTCAGATTGGCACGGGTTTCATGGACGGGATAGTACGTCTAATGTCAGAGAGGGGTTAAGTAAGAATGAAAGCACTGGACACTTTAAAAGGAGGCTGGTGCTTGGCATCATTGTTTCTCTTCTGTTAACCATGGTTATCTCTAAAGAAACACTGCAGTCATCATTGCAATGCACAAAAATGGCCTAACAGGGAAGAGTATCGCAGCTAGAAAGATTGCACCTCAGTCAACAATCTATCGCATCATCAAGAACTTCAAGGAGAGAGGATCCATTGTTGCCAAAAAGGCTTCAGGGCGCCCAAGAAAGACCAGCAAGCGCCAGGACCGTCTCTTAAAAGTGTTTCAGCTGCGGGATCGGGCTACCAGCAGTGCAGAGCTTGCTCAGGAATGGCAGCAGGCAGATGTGAGTGCATCTGCACGCACTGTGAGGCGGAGACTCTTTGGAGCAAGGCCTGGTCTCAAGGAGGGCAGCAAAGAAGCCACTTCTCTCCAGAAAAAACATCATGGACAGACTGATATTCTGCAAAAGGTACAGGCAGTGGACTGCTGAGGACTGGGGTAAAGTTATTTTCTCTGATGAATCCCCTTTTCGATTGTTTGGGACATCAGGAAAACTCCTCATTCGGAGAATACAAGGTGAGCGCTACCACCAGTTTTGTCTCATACCAACTGTTAAGCATCCTGAAACCATTCATGTGCGGGGTTGCTTCTCAGCCAAGGGAATCGGCTCTCTCACAGTCTTGCCTAAAAACACAGCCATGAATAAAGAATGGTACCAGAATGTCCTCTAAGAGCAACTTCTCCCAACCCTCCAAGAGCAGTTTGGCGATCAACAATGCCTTTTTCCAGCATGATGGAGCACCTTGCCATAAAGCAAAGGTGATAACTAAATGGCTCAGGGAACAAAACATAGAGATTTTGGGTCCATGGCCTGGAAACTCCCCAGATCTTAATCCCATTGAGAACTTGTGGTCAATCATCAAGAGACGGGTGGACAAACAAAAACCTAAAAATTCTGACAAAATGAAAGCATTGATTGTGCAAGAATGGACTGCTATCAGTCAGGATTTGGTCCAGAAGTTGATTGAGAGCATGCCAGGGAGGATTGCAGAGGTCCTGAAGAAGAAGGGTCAACACTGCAAATATTGACTTGCTGCATTAACTCATTCTAACTGTCAATATAAGCTTTTGTTACTCATATGTTTGCAATTATTATATTTCTGTCTGTGATAAAAACATCTGTCAAACACACATAAAAACCAGAGGGCAGCAGATCATGTGAAAATATAATATTTGTGTCATTCTCAAAACTTTTGGCCATGACTGTACACAAGAGATGATCTCACAATGTGACACATTTTGAGCACTTACTACAAGGAAGAGTAGGCAAATATTGACAATTCTAGATGTGCCAGGCTTATGCTCACCTGCTCAAAAACACTAATTATCTTGGTATGAGGTTTTTTTTTTACATGACAAATGTGGCATTTTAACAAGGGTGTTTAGAAATTATATATAATTTTTCATGGTATACAGTCATGGCTGAAAGTATTGGCACCCTTAAAATTGTTCCATAAAATAAAGTATTTCTCCCAGAAAATTGCTGTTATACATGTTTATTTCCTTTTTGTGTATTGTAACCATAAAAAAAAAAGTAAATTGGACATAACTTAACACAAAACCCCAAAATGGGCTAGATAAAATAGTAGGCTCCTTCAACTTAATATTTGGTTGCACACCTTTGGAATAATTAACTGAAATCAATTGCTTCATATAACCATCAACAAGTTATTTACATCTCTCAAATGGAGTTCTAGACCACTATTCTTTTGCAAACTGCTCCAGGTCTTTCATATTTGAAGGGAGTGTTCTCCCAACAGCAATTTTAAGATCTCTCCACAGGTGTTCAATGGGATTTAGGTCCGGACTCATTGCTCGCCACTTCAGAGACCTCCTGCTCTTAGTTTCCATCCATTTCTGGATACTTCATGAAGTATGTTTGGGGTCATTGTCCTGCTGGAAGACCCATGATCTAGGATGCAAACCCAGATTTCTGACAGTGGGCACTACCTTGAGACCCAAAATCCTTTTGTAATCTTCAGATTTCCTGATGCTTTGCCACACAGACAAAGCACCTGGTGCCGGAGGCAGCAAAACAACCCCAAAAATATCTTTGAACCGCCACCATATTTGACTGTAGGTACTGTGTTCTTTTCATTGTAGGCCTCTGTCAGTATTCCGGGTTTTCTAGGTAACTTTGTCAATGATTTTGCCCTTTGTTAAAATGGAGTTTGCTGTTTTGTGTGCCCTACTTCCTGTTCGTTTGTTTAAAACCCGGCTCAGGTGCTGGCTTCCCTGCTGGAGTATTCTGCTTCCGTTTCCCTGCAACCCAGCTGCTTTGTTCCTCACAGATCTTTTGTGTATTTACCAGGAAAGTGCATAACCTTATCTTCATGTGCTTCTCAGCCACAGCAGTTTCTACCCATGGCTCTGGACATTCTCGGCATATGTAAGTTGCACGTTCTGTGTTATCACTAACCTGTTGACTTGGGAATTTAACCCTTGGTTCACTCCATCTGATAAGAACTGTGTTTCTGAACTGTTGCTGTTTAACCCTTCGTGCACTACCTCTGGTGAGAGCTGTTGGAACTGTTACTGGAATCTTACTGACATATGAACTTGTTGTTGGACTTCACTGAATTAAGCCACAACTGAGATTAACTTGTTCCTGGACCTCCCTGTGTTTTCTGCATACCTGGATCTGACTCTTCACACACCAGCAGTGTGTAAATCCAGCCACGTTACCTGTGCATCAGACTTACCTTGTGGTCACATTTGTGTGAGGACTCCGTCGTAAGAACTTTACCGCCCTCGCTATAGAGGTTCAAGGACTTATATATCCGAATTCATATAACTGGACTTGTGTATATATATATGGACTCGTTTCATTGCATGTCACTACGGGTTGTTTGAATATTGTTTTTGGGTGTTTTGCTGTTTCACAAATACATTATTTGCATTCAAAGAAACCCGTCTCTGATTGTTCATTGCCCCACGCTATCAGAATCCTCGAGTTCCTACAATAGTATTACAGCCTCATTCTATTTTCAGCAAACAGTCTAATGATGTGCTTTACCAAACCGCTTAGTCTCATTTTTCCACAAGACGCTTTCCCAGAAGGATTTTGGCAAACCAGTCTAGATTTTTAAAGTCTCTGTGTCAGCAGTGGAGTCTTCCTGGATCACCTGCCATAACATTTCATTTCATTCAAATGTCGACGGATAGTTGAAGCTGACACTGATTCACTCTGAGCCTGCAGGACAGCTTGAATTTCTTTGGAACTTGATTGGGGCTGCTTATCCACCATCCTGTGTTGCAACCTTTCAATTTCTCTCTGCCGTCTATGTGCAGGGAGATTGGCTACAGTGCCATGGGTTATAAACTTTATTATGTTGCGCATCGTGGAAAAAGGAACATCAAGATCTCTGGAGATGGACTTGTAACCTTGAAATTGTTAATATTTTTTAACAATTCTGGTTCGCAAGTCCTCAGACTGTTCTCATTCTTTCTGTTCTCCGTGCTTTGTGTAGCACACACGAACACACAATTCAAACATTGAGTCAACCTCTTTCAGGTGTGATATTCAAATTGCCCACACCTGTTACTTGGTATCACATGTTTGAAACAAAGTTGTTTACTCACAATTTTGGAAAGGTGCCAACAATTTGCCTTTTTGACTCTTTTTTTGTGTGTTATTCCAATACACATAAAGGAAATACACTTGGGTATAGGAAAATATGGGTATTTGCAAACATTTTCTAGGAAATACTTATTTTTCTGGAAGAATTTCAAGGGCGCTAACACTTTCAGCCATGACTGTATAATGTAAATAAACTGATACAAAAAAAGGGAAATCGTGTTACAAGCAGATTTTGCTGTGGATTTCAATCATTGCATAGTAATAGGTCCAATCTGCTTCAAAGCAATAATAATTTACGGCCATAGCATACATTTCCAGACATCAAATTTGTAGTAATTTTTCCCAGCATTTGATTGGGGCAAGATTCCAATTAATCCATGCAACCAGGTAATCCTTACTAAAACATTTCCATTTAGGATGCTTACCATTCTCTTTGTACAAAGTGCATCATGTCTTCCACTGAATTTGGCTCACAGACCATGTACAGGCCCCAGAGTCCAGTGTCAGTGTAACAGGTATTGAAGGACTGGAAGCTGTGGCACAAGTTCCCATGACATGTAATCTGAGCAAGTTTACTGGACAAATTCTGATCAAAGGAAGAGGAAAAAAAAAGGTCATTATTGATGTATTAAAAAAAAAGTGAAGCCAACTTGGAAGGTAAAGCCAGAAAAGTAGAACAGCACTCCATCACCAATTTAATCTACAACTAGTATATTTGCTTATGCTCCGCCATGCTGTCAAAATGTGCAGCACCTGCAATAGTTGGGTAGCTCTAAATATCTAGATTAACGTCTTACATCCTAGTTCTGCATCCATATGAACCAGGTACTGATTTTGCTTATAAGTTATTAGCTTTTTGTATTTATTTTGGCTTTCTTCCCTTTAACTTATATATATATATACATACATATATATACATACACATTAAATATAATATATATATATATATAGTCACTATTTTGTCTGCTGCACTTATGCAGGCCGATGAAGGGTCACTTCACCCTAAGTGTTGCACGTAATGAATGAGAATTTAAAAAAGCAAAAAGCTGTTTTTGATGGGTCTGGAAATTTATAATTAAAAAAAATGGTTGAGGCAAACCTGTAAGACTCTATGGCGCCATTCTACTTTTCTCTACATATATGAATACTTAGCACATGCACCCTATATACACCTCTAAAGGAGAATTTGTATTATGTATCGGATGTTTTTATCTTCTATTGTACTTTTTGCTAAACTTATAGTGTGGTCTAGCCTTGAAACTAGCATTCTCTCAGAATTACTCTATAAACCCTGATCGTATTGCATAGGTTCTTCCTTGATTTTTTTAGCTAGACATACTTTGGGGTAAGATTTTCAGAATGAGCGGTCCTGTGTGTGTCCATGAGAAATAAAGCGCTCTCTGTGCATTATATGACTCTCCGTTTGCAATGGACTCTGAACTGAATGCTGCGGGGGGTGAACAGCACATAAAGGTGGAGTCCTGCTCTTCATTCCACTATTAGTAAAAGCATCCTGAATTCTTTGTACTTGAATTCAACTTTTGGTGAGGTAAAACACTTGATAGAAAGCACAACAAGATCTTTTGGTGTCTGCTCACTGCACATTTTACAGAGTATAATGGGCTTTATATGGTAACCAAATGGATTTCCATATTAAATACAATAACACCAGACGGACTAAATGAAAATATTAGTTTCCTGACATTCCTTTCAATATATTTTTCCAATTCTCATTTCTCCTTTTTTGCCCCCCCTACCCTCCACCTTTTCCATTCTGTTTTCTTCCCATTTTGCCCCTCCTTTCCCACCGTCTATCCATCACTTCCCCCTTCATTATTTGCTACCCTTCCCTTTATTCACTGCACTGATCCATCTTCCATGGAATCCCATTTCGTTGTCCTAGTTTTTGCCTTCCCTGTCTTGTATTTATTTTATATTGTTTGCATACTTTGGGTCTTCATGTCTTTTTCTTATTTTTACAGGTTTCAAAATTGTTTTTTATATTTCCCAACAAGGTTTCTTTAAGGGCAACTTTCCTTCTTATGGGAACTGCGGATATTCCTAACCTCATTACTATCCCGATTGCTATGAATTCTCCATTGCCACATGTTCACACTAGCATATTTTATCTGCAGTGATAGTTTACAGTAATGCCATAAGACTTGTGTGCATGGTCTACACTTGCACTTTACATCACCTTGCAATTAATTAAATTTGCGTGTATATATATTGTACTATATTCAATTTTTTTAACCTATTTTATTCACTGTGTATCATGTGATATGACTTATAATGTTTTTATACTGGGTTGGAACCAAACTGAGCACTCACAGAAAATTTGAAATAGCAGAACTGTTGGTGATTAATCCTTTCCATTTTTTTTCTTCCTCTTCCCCTATTTTCCTCTGGCTATCTCCTTGCTTTAGGACTTACTTCCCTGTCAGACCATAAAAATGATATTAATCTAACTGGGATGCGCAATAAATCCAATTTACTTTAGAGAGCATTGGATATTTTATATCTGTTTTTCGGTTTACCTATAAATTATCCAATGTACCATCTAAACTGACATCGGAACGGGGGATCGGGTACCGACCACATGACCTCATTTAATCCGTGTTATTACACCTTATTTCAGGTCATTTAATGATACTCTTTGAGTGGGACCAAATGTAAAGATTTAATAACATGACCGGTAATGTCCCGCAGGTGCTTGTGCAAACCCTGTGTTTTGTACATGACTAATGATGCTGAATAGATAGCGGTCTCTCATTGTACCATCACCATTTAAAAATCCTCTTGAACCACAAAGTTATATCTACCCCTTGAGGAAGCAGAGGCAAAACATGTCGAGCATAGACAGCAGCAGGGTAGTGTCTGATAAATATCAACTTATCCTTAATATGGTCTAAAATACTAAACTTTATAGGAATGAATCTAACAGTGTCTCAAGATATAATCAATTTAGCAATTATGGCTCTTTATATTAAATAGGGGAAACATCATACCTTTTGTACTTGCCATTTTTTACTTATCTTGCACTAGCCCCTTTATTTATTTTGAGATTTAACTGAATGAATGAACCTGTTACACTATTTATATTGTTTTTAGATTGTTTTATGCATAGCAAGACATACAATTTTATATCTGGACCACTTACTCTTTAATATGTTCTTGTTTGGAGTGTTCATTTTACACTTATTTGTTTTCGTTAAATGCACATAATAAAATGTATTTTGAATAGTTTGAATAGTAGTGGGTACGACTGTTTCTTGTAGGATATAGAATTGTCCGTGATCATCAAACCAAACAGATTTTTGTGCTCTTACTGACGCTCCGTAGCTTTGGACATCTATGTAGGTTCTCACAAGGCTGTGGAACATGACACCCAAGTGAGCTGCAGTCAGTCCTGTGTGAGCAGTTTGTTTTCAGAGTGAATAGTGAGTTCAGGAGATGGGGGAAAGGAAAAAGTGGCTCATAAGTGGGGAAAGAAACAGATTTTTCTTATATTTGCCTGTTGTATTGATTTATGCAAAGATTGTTGAAAGTACAGTTTCCTTTTAACCTTTAACAAAACAATGAATAGGCTTTATGAATATAAATTAGATAAAAAAAAAATTAGCAAGTGCCATACCACACCACCTCCGAAGGACCGATCCCAGTTGCCAATCAATGTGTTTGCCACCATGAGTGGAATTGTATCTGGATGAGACCAACCAACAGCTTCAACAGAAACAGCAATATGGGCAAGTGGCATTTTATCGTCACGTACACGAATCTATAATGGAAGGAAAAAAAACCAGGTGATTTATCACTGTGGTTGGGAACATAGAAAACATTCTTTTAATATCTAACTGCGTCATTTGAAGTTGCACCAAATACTATGACATTGTCTTACAGAAGCTGAACTGTCTGGGTGTTGTGTGTGTATACGTGTGGACATTAATGTATTTGGTAATTCCAACCATGGCTGCACATAGAAAGAAGCCAGAACACAACATATCAGCAACTTCAAATTATATTTCAGTGTACAGTCATGGCCAAAAGTTTTGAGAATGACACAAATATTAATTTTTACAAAGTCTACTGCTTCACTTTTTCTAATGGCAATTTGCATATACTCCAGAATGTTATAAAGAGTGATCAGCTTAACAGCAATTACTTGCAAAGTCAATATTTGGCTAGAAAATGAACTTTATCCCCCAAAACACATTTCAACATCATTGCAGCCCTGCCTTAAAAGGACCAGCTAACCTCTTTTCAGTGATTGCTCCATTAACACAGGTGTGGGTGTTGATGAGGACATGGCTGGAGATCAATCTGTCATGATTAAGTAAGAATGACACCACTGGACACTTTAAAAGGAGGCTGGTGCTTGGCATCATTGTTTCTCTTCTGTTAACCATGGTTATCTCTAAAGAAACACGTGCAGTCATCATTGCAATGCACAAAAATGGCATAACAGGGAAGAGTATCGCAGCTAGAAAGATTGCACCTCAGTCAACAATCTATCGCATCATCAAGAACTTCAAGGAGAGAGGTTCCATTGTTGCCAAAAAGGCTCCAGTGCGCCCAAGAAAGACCAGCAAGCGCCAGGACCGTCTCTTAAAAGTGTTTCAGCTGCGGGATCGGGCTACCAGCAGTGCAGAGCTTGCTCAGGAATGGCAGCAGGCAGGTGTGAGTGCATCTGCAACGCACTGTGAGGCGGAGATTCTTGGAGCAAGGCCTGGTCTCAAGGAGTGCAGCAAAGAAGCCACTTCTCTCCAGAAAAAACATCATGGACAGACTGATATTCTGCAAAAGGTACAGGCAGTGGACTGCTGAGGACTGGGGTAAAGTTATTTTCTCTGATGAATCCCCTTTTCGATTGTTTGGGACATCAGGAAAACGCCTCATTCGGAGAAGACAAGGTGAGCGCTACCACCAGTCTTGTCTCATGCCAACTGTTAAGCATCCTGAAACCATTCATGTGTGGGGTTGCTTCTCAGCCAAGGGAATCAGCTCTCTCACAGTCTTGCCTAAAAACACAGCCATGAATAAAGAATGGTACCAGAATGTCCTCCAAGAGCAACTTCTCCCAACCCTCCAAGAGCAGTTTGGCGATCAACAATGCCTTTTCCAGCATGATGGAGCACCTTGCCATAAAGCAAAGGTGATAACTAAATGGCTCAGGGAACAAAACATAGAGATTTTGGGTCCAGGGCCCTGGAAACTCCCCAGATCTTAATCCCATTGAGAACTTGTGGTCAATCATCAAGAGACAGGTGGACAAACAAAAACCTAAAAATTCTGACAAAGTGACAGCATTGATTGTGCAAGAATGGACTGCTATCAGTCAGGATTTGGTCCAGAAGTTGATTGAGAGCATGCCAGGGAGGATTGCAGAGGTCCTGAAGAAGAAGGGTCAACACTGCAAATATTGACTTGCTGCATTAACTCATTCTAACTGTCAATATAAGCTTTTGTTACTCATATGTTTGCAATTATATTTCTGTCTGTGATAAAAACATCTGTCAAACACACATAAAAACCAGAGGGCAGCAGATCATGTGAAAATATAATATTTGTGTCATTCTCAAAACTTTTGGCCATGACTGTAGATATAAACCTTTCATGTTGTTAATGTACACTATGAACCTTCATTTATTTGTTTTTTCATTTGTACAACTATATTAACCGCTTTTTCAGCAGCAGATGGAAGGAAGGGAGACACAGTCATTACTAGTGGGTAGGCGGAGCCCACACAGGATAGAACACCTCAGATTAAAAAGAGTGTGCTGACCGGCCCCTCCAGCTTGGGCTCTCCTACTCCAGCTCTCCAGTCTAAAATTTGAGGTCACAGAGGATAGTCGCTGCTGGAAGCAGCTCCTCAGAAGAATTTTTTATTTTTATCAGACAGGGACTTGGACCCCCGTGGTCTTGAGGTCTCAGGGGTCTCAGCGCTGCTGGACCCCCACCCCTCCCTTGGCGGATCTGCATTACCCTTTAAGGTGGTCCTGCAGAACCCTGCCGGCCCTGGGGGATGAGGGTTGCTTCCCTGGCGGGACGCAAACCGCGCTTCTGGGGTCACTGCGTTCCCCGCCCTGGGGGGGAAGCTATGGGCACAGCGCCACAAATCCCTGGGGGTCCCTGTGGCGCTCAGCTGGGTGAGTACTCAACATTTTAATATGTGTTTGAGTGCTTCAGCGGCTGCTGCGGCAGCCGCTGCTACATGTTTTCAGTGTTGGTGACTTGTGTACTTTTGTCCGCAGGTGGATGCCTGCAGGACATGGGAGCGGGGCAGGAGCGGAGAGCGGAGGAGTCGCGCGCTTTTTTGAAGCCGGCGGGGGGCGTGGCTTCGTCCTTTCCCTTCTTTCGCGGGCAGGAAGCGCTCTGCCTCTGCCGCGCTTTACCCTGCCTCTCCTCTTCCGGCTTCTCTCCTTCAGCGCGGCGGCCATTACGGATGGCCTCCTCGGGCTCCTCACTCTCCGCTCACCCCGACCGACCGAAGGAACAATTGGGACACTGCACCGCGGCCAGCTGGGTGAGTCGCTTCTGCCTGTCAGGGCAGAAGCTTAACTCCCTCACCCCACAGCGCAGGGCACCTTTCTGAGGCACAATTAGGTGGCAGACTGCGCTGTCCTGCAGCTGTTACCTCATAAGAGGCACCTTTTTTTGTCTGGGGCTCGCACACCCTTTTCATTAACAGAGGTTGTGGGGAGTCTGCGACATTAACCCCTTCTTAGGCGGTTAACCCTTAATTGGGGGGACAGCTGGGGTAGCTCTCTCTTTAAGAGCTTTAACCCTTCAGCGTTCGTTTTTTTCTTTAAGAAACCATACTGTTCTAGTTACTGACAGGTTTAACCTGCCATATACTGTGTGAGGGCATGTCAGATCAGGGTCCAGGAGGTGCGGACCGTCTCCCAGATCCGCTACAGGATCAGTCTCGCGTATCTGACACGCAGACCTCGACGGCGTCAAGCGCAGCGGTCGGAGGTTTCAGTGATGTCAAAATGGAGGCCCTCGCTCGTTCTATTGATGGCCTGTCTGACCTTCTAGGTTATTGGGTGTCAGCTAGATCCTCTCATGGCAGGAAGCGACACAGGCCGGTGCCATCCTTCCCGCGTAGCGACTCGGGAGATCTCGGGCATGGAGGGATCCCCTTCAAGCTCGATGGGGAGATGTCCGATTCGGATAAGGAGGATCGGCAGGGACACTCTGCCTCTCTTTTGGGCCGTACAGAGGCTTTTATTGGAGCCATGAGGGAGGCGTTACAGTTACCGGAGGAGGTAACTAGACGTCCTGGTAAGTCGGCCGGATGTTTCAGGAGTCGCATAGGTCGCGATCAGCATTACCATCTCTGGATGAGCTTAATGGGGCAGTGGAGAAGGAACGCCTGTGTCCAGATAAACGTTTTCAGGGGACACGGTTTTTTGAGACGCTGTATCCGTGTACGGCTGAGTTGATTGATAATTGGACTCCTTCTCCTGAAGTGGATGTCCCTTTATCCCAGCTTAGCAAATCCTCATTACTTCCTGTTAAAGGGAAGGCGAGTCTGCAGGATCCGCTGGACAGAAAAAAGGAGATGGAGGCGAAATCTATCTACGAGGCCGCGGGTCATGGATTCAGAGTAGTACTAGGGTCCATGTGTGGCTTGTAAGCTTCCCTGAGCTGGTTAGACCGCCTACGGACGGCGTGGCAAGATGGATCCCCACTATCCGAGGTAGATGGGCTTTTCAAGTTATTGGAGGATGCAGCCCGATATGGCAGTGATGCAGGTTTGGATACTGCGTCACTTCTGTCCAGGGCGCAATCCTCGGCGGTCACAGTCAGGAGAGCACTGTGACTTAGACAGTGGACCGGGGACGCGGTTTCCAAGCAAGGTTTCCTATCTTTAGCTTACAAGGGTGGTCAGCTATTTGATCTGACCTCACGGAGCTGATTGCCAAGGCAAAGGCAAAGGCAAAAGAAACGGCTTTACCACAGCGAAGAGCTGTGACTTCTGCGTCTGGCAGGCCTAGTGCCGGTAGTTAGTCGGCGGTCCTTTCGGCCCAGGGGACGGTTCGGTCAGCCTCTTGGGGATCGGGTCGTCCCTCTTTTTCAGGAAAAAAAAATTCTCAGAAATCCCGCACTCCCTGGAAACAGAGCTTCCGTCAAGACAAGCGGGAAGCTGACAAAAAGCCCGCTAAGGCGGACTGACGCCAGGGTCTCACTCGAGGGCTCTCGAGTGGGGGTCGTTTGCTCCAATTCGAACCGACTTGGGCTTCCCGCGTGTCGGACGCCTGGGTGACGCGGGTTGTGTCGGCAGGCTACTTCATAGAGTTTCTTTCTCGACCCTCAGACAGTTTTTGCCAGTCTCGCATTCCGTCAGAGCCGAGCTATTTGCCGCTCTACTGCGGGAGGTCGGGTTCCCTTCTGCAGAAGGGCGTGGTGGTTTCCGGTTCCGCCAGAGGACCGGGGAAGAGGGTTTTTTTTCCAACCTCTTTGTGGTCCCCAAAAAGGAGGAACAAATTTCGCCCCCTTCTGGATCTCAAAAGATTGAATCGGCATGTACGCACCCGGAAATTCCGCATGGAGTCGCTTCGCTCCGTTGTGGCGGCCCTGTCGCAGAACGACTTTTTGGTATCAATCGACATTCGCGACGCTTATTTACATGTTCCCGTCGGAAGGGCCCACCAACGCTTCCTTCGTTTTGCCATGGTCAGGACCATTACCAGTTTGTGGCCCCGCCATTCGGGTTGGCCTCAGCACCCAGAGTTTTTACAAAAATTTGGCACCTCTCATGGCGATTCTTCGAAGACAGGGGTTACGATTCTTCCCTACCTGGACGACCTTTTGATTGTGGCGTCCTCAAAGGAGGAGGCGGTGATGGCTCGCAATCTATCCCTTCAGCTCCTGGAGGACTTCGGGTGGCTGGTCAATTGGAGAAGTCGTCTCTGGAACCGTCGCAGTCAATCCGTTTTTGGGAATGCAGTTCGACACGGTAGAGCAGTGGTATCTCTGCCTCCAGACAAGCAAGCGAGTTCTTCTTGACAGGTACAGGTTATGAAATCTTCGACAGCAATGTCCTTCGAAGGTGTATGCGCCTTTGGGTTTGATGGTGGCGTTGATGGAGGCAATTCCGTTTGCCCAATTTCATTCCAGGGCTCCCAAATGCTCATTTTGAACCGTTGGGATCGATCGCAGGTTTCACATGGATTGCTGTGTCATCATCTCCCACAGGGTGCGGAGTCTCTAGGATGGTGGTTACGTCCGGAAGTGTTATCCCTGGGGAAGTCTTCCTCCCCGAGGTGGTCGGTCATAACCACCGATGCCAGCTGACGGGCTGGGGGGGTGTCTGGAACGATCTTGGATTCAGGGTGTATGGTCGTCGGAAGAGTCTGTCCCGCCGATCAACATCCTGGAATTGAGGGCAATTTTCCTTTGCCTCCAACACTGGACGGTCCCCTTTAAGCGGTCTACCAGTCCGAGTGCAGACAGACAACGCGACGGCGGGTAGCGTATATCAACCATCAAGGTGGAACGAGGAGCTTCAGGCTCATGATTGGAGGTTCTCAGATCCTGGTATGGGCCGAGGCCAGGGTGCCAGCCATCTCTGCGATTTCACATTCCAGGAGTTCGAATATCACGGCGGATTCCTCAGTCGCGAAAAAGATGGATCCGGAGAATGGAGTCTTCATCGGAAATTTTTGCACTGCTTTGCTTGTTGGGGAACTCCCCAAGTGGATTTGATGGCAATCCAGGTTCAATGCAAGTTACCGACGTTCATGTCCAGGTACAAGGACCCGAAGGCTGTGGCGGTGGATGCTCTGGTGGCTCCGTGGGACCAATTCGAGCTAATCTATATGTTCCCGCCGATATCCTTACTTCCTCTGGTGTTGGTTCGGATCAGACTGGAGAGAGTCCCGGCTATGTTGATATCCCCAGATTGGCCAAGGAGGACGTGGTTCTCGACGCTGGTGTCGCTTCTGGCAGCGCCTCCACTTCACTCCCTCTTCGCCCGGACCTGTTAACCCAAGGGCCCGTTCGTCACCTGGACCTGAAGTCTCTGCGTTTGACGGCGTGGCTTTGAGACCGAAATCTTGATCCGTCAAGGTTTTTCAGCCGAAGTCATTGCCACTCTGCGAGCTGCCAGAGGTCCGGTACTACTAGGATTTATCACAAGACTTGGGAAGCCTTCTTTTCGTGGTGTTCGGGTTCTTCTAGGAACCCGAGGATTTTTTCCATTCCCAATTTATTGGCCTTTTTACAGTTCGGGCTGGACAAGGGTTTGGCAGTTAGCACTCTGAAGGGTCGGTTTCTGCTCTGTCCTTGCTGTTTCGGAAGGCTATGCCTCGGTAGGGACGTACGTTAATTTTTTCGCGGGGTAACCCGTCAGTTTCCGCCACGGAAGGCGCTTGTTGTTCCTTGGCGGCTTAATCTGGTCTTGGAGGCTCTTCAACATGGGCCTTTTGAGCCTTATGGACTCTGTTAGCCTTTCTTTGCTCTCTTGGAAGGTTGCTTTCCTAGTGGTGGTCTTCTTTGAGAAGGGTTTCTGAGTTGGGGCTCTTTCTTGCTCGCCTCCTTTTCTGGAGTTTTCCCGGAAATCGCTTTGTGCTTCGCACACAAGGCGACTTTTACCTAAGGTGGTGTCACAGTTTCATGTTAACCAGGATATTGTGTTGCCTTCACTTTGTCCGGAGCCGAGGAATGCGAAGGAAGGGGCCTTGCATAATTGGATTTATTGCGGGCTTTGAAGTTCTATTTGTCTATTACTCAAAGTTTTCGGAAGTCGGATTCTCTGTTTGTGATTCCAGCAGGTCGTCGACGTGGGTCAACGAGCTTCCAAGGTTCTATAGCTCGTTGGATTCGGTCGGCATTTTAGAGCTTACCGACTTAAGGGCGAACCTTGCCCGATTAAGTTTCTAGCTCACTCCACGAGGGCTGTAGGTTCATGTGGGCTTTTCATCAAGGAGCCTCGGCAGCTCAGCTCTGCCGGGCGGCGACCTGGCGCTCCGTCCACACGTTTCCGAAATTTTATAGGTGGACGTCAGTGCTTCCGCTGATGCGGCCTTAGGAGTAGGGTCCTGCAGGCGGCTTGTAGTTTAAAGTTCTTGTGAACTTGTATTTAGCACTAGTTGCGCATTTATTTAAGTTGTTGGGAATCTGCCTCTGTTGGTTTTTGCACACCTTAATTTCTGGACTGCTTTGGGACGTCCCACTAGTAATGACTGGTGTCTCCCTTCCTTCCATCTGCTGCTGAAGACGGATTTTGGTAAGACCTTACCTGGTAAAATCCTTTTCAGCGAAGGAAGGAAGGGAGACACAGCTCCCTCCCATGGGAGAAGTGTGTTGTTGTGTTTTCAGATGCGGCGTGACCCTTCTCTGATAGCGATTATATGGGCTGAGGTCGGCGCGCTAAGGCTCTGTTTCCAGCATTGCCCGCTCATCGCAGTGGTCAGGTTCAGTGAGTAGTACCCGGGACTGTGTGTTTTTTTATGTTATATGCATAACCTGTCTTTTGTTTTTTTTCTCTGAAGCTTTTTCAGAAGGGGTTATGTTGCTCCGCTGGTGATATTTGCTTTCCTTAGCTTGTGTACGGACTGGAGAGCTGGAGTAGGAGGGACCCAAGCTGGAGGGGCCGGTCAACACTCTTTTAATCTGAGGTGTTCTATCCTGTGTGGGCTCCGCCTACCACTAGTAATGACTGTGTTCCCTTCCTTCTTCGCTGAAAAGGATTTTAAGGTAAGGTCTTACCAAAATCCGTCTATCCACAGACATTTTTTTGTTTTCATTTTTCCTCACCTTTTCCAAGGCCATAACTTTTATTCTTCCATCAATATAGCCATCAGAGGGCTTGTTTTTTGGACATGTTGTACTTTGAATGACCCTATTCATTCTACCACACAGTGTATAGGAAAATTAGAAAAAAATTCTAAGTGCAATTTCACAATTATTGTTTGTTTTTTGCAATGTTCACTATATGGTAAATATAACCTGGCAATATGATTACTCAGGTAAGTACGAGTATGCAGATACCAAACATGTACAGGTTATTTTTTTAATTATTTAAATAGTGATAAAAAATTTGGTATTATTCGGTCGCTTTGTAGTGGTAATATAGTGTCTGGTCATGGTGTGGTTTGGGATTTGTCCCTTGTATGTAATATTATTAGTCGTTTTTAAAAAATTTAAAAATAAAATAACGATGTCCTAAAATTGTATGGATATTTTAACAAATGTTTAATAAGTTACAGTACAGTAGAGCATGGCCTGAAAAGCCTACCTTGTCGTGGTGGTGGATTAAAAAATCTTTTGTCCAAAACAAAAGCTGTGGCTATGTATGTGGTGATGGGAACTGTTAATATGTAATTGGTGAGGACATGGTGCAGAAGTGAAAATTTTTCCAAGAGAGGGTGGTGGGATTGTGGAAGGTTCGAGGGGTGGAGCATGGAAGGAGTTTCAAGGGGCTCCGAAAATGTTGCCAGTATAGGGCCCGAAATTCCTAGTGGCAGCCCTGTTGTTTTCTACCATGTTCCTTCCTTTGATATCTTATGGATATGGTATTTGCACTTTATTAAACAATTTTTTTCTACCTTGATAGATTATTTCTTGTACTTTTTTATACTCATAGTATTAGGCATATTGTATTAATCACTAATGCACGCTTTTCTAGCAGCCTTTTGGTAATTATCCTGGGTAGTTTTAGTCTGCCTTTTACCGGTGACATTTTATTGTTATTTTTTTGTAACTATTTATGATTGGTGGAATATAAATTGTATGTTATATCCCGTGGTAAACTGTGAATAAAGTCCTTCTTTTCATCTAGCACCTTTCTTTGTTATATTTATTTTTTTAAATACTTTAACTGTTATCATTAAAAGATTACTTTTACTTGAACTGAATGTACTTTTTTACCTGGGTAATTTATCTGTGGTAAATTTGGTGGTGGTTATTTATTTTTGAAGTACTAAACCTAACCTAAGGGTATGGGTAATGAATATTGAAAAAATTGTGTGATTTAATTTTCCGAGACCCGTAACGTTTTAATTTTTTTTTGGGTATAGGGCTGTTTAAAGGGCTTATTTTTTGTACCCCTTTGCTGACATATTTTTTCATACCATTTGAGGGT
>JARQOD010000004.1:288739283-288831916 GCA_033576555.1 Oophaga sylvatica | reverse complement strand
CTCTTCTTGTTAGGCCATTTTTGTGCATTGCAAGATGACTGATGGTTTCTTTAGAGATAACCATGTTAACAAAAGGGAAAAAACAATGATGCCCCCCCCAGCCCCCTTTTAAAAGGCCCGTGGGGTCATTCTTACTTAATCATGACGTTTATCTCAGCCATGTCCTCATCAACACCCACACCTGTGTTAATAAAGAAACATGAAAAGGGGTTAGCGGGTTTTTTTTAAGGAAAGGCTGCAAGATGTTGAATGTGTTTTGGGGGTTAAAGTTATTTTCTACCCAAATATTGACTTTGCAAGTAATTGCTGTTAAGTGATCACTTTTATAACTTTTGGGAGTATATGAAAATTTGCCATTGAAAAAGTGAGCAGTAGATTTGTAAAAAATTAATATTTGTGTCATTCTTAAAACTTTTGCCCCTGATGTAAAAAAACAGCAGCACTTGATTCGGCCAGCTCCCCCCAACATAGCAAAATTGTACAAAACAGGCAGCCTGGCTGCGCTCCCCAAAAGCCCTGAGGGGTTCCCGGGGTTGCTGAGCGGGGGGGAAGAAATCCGCTCTGCCGGCATTAATCGCATAAAAAGAAACCCTCCCCAGCTTCAGTCCATGCTACTGCTGCAAAAAAAAAATTTTCATCTCTTATCCTCCCTGTCTCACAACCCAAAACAGTTTAAACCTTTTCAATTCTTGCTCCGCCCCCTCCCTCCTGATTCTCCTTCATTTTGCTGAAGACTTTGTTTTCTTTAAGCAAAAGATTGATACGATCAGGGGGAAAGCTTTGGCCCACAGCCCCATTGCCCCTCTTAGCTGCTCCCCCAGTTCCTCCAAACCAATTTCCCCCATGATAGAAGAAGCCCCCCACCCCCCTATCAAGACACCTTCACTTGCATGTTGACCGCTCCCTCCCACCTCATCCCCAGCCTTTCCCAGTTTTCCACCCCTACTCTAACACACCTCTTCAACCTCTCACTTACAAATGGTGTCATCCCCTCATCCTTCAAACATGCCTCGATCACACCCATTCTCAAAAAGACCTCCTTTGACCCATCCTCTGTGTCTAGCTATCGCCCGATATCTCTTCTCCCTTATGCCTCAAAACTACTGGAACAGCATGTCCATCTTGAACTGTCCTCCCACCTCTCCTCCTGCTCCCTCTTTCACCCCTTACAATCAGGCTTCTGACTGCATCACTCAACAGAAACTGCCCTAACTAAAGTCTCTAACGACCTACTAACCGCCAAGAGCAAGCGACACTACTCTGTCCTCCTTCTCCTGGACCTGTCTTCTGCCTTCAACACTGTGGACCATTCCCTCCTGCTACAGATTCTCTCATCTCTTGGCATCACAGGCTTGGCCCTATCCTGGATCTCATCATATCTAACAAACCGAACATTCAGTGTCTCCCTCTCTCCCACACCACCTCCTCACCTCGCCCCCTGTCTGTCAGTGTTCCTCAAGGCTCAGTTCTAGGATCCCTACTCTTCTCCATCTACAGTACACCTTCGCCCTGGGACAGCTTATAGAATCGCATGATTTGCAGTATCATCTCTACGCCGATGACACGCAGATCTACCTATCTGGATCTGACCTCACCTCCTTACTGACCAAAATCCCACAATGTCTGTCTGCTATTTCCGCTTTCTTCTCTGCTCGCTTTCTAAAACTGAACATGGACAAAAAAGAAATCATAATCTTTCCCCCATCTCACTCTACCCCCCCCCACCAGACCTATCCATCAATGTCAATGGCTGCTCACTTTCCCCAGTCCCGCATGCTCGGTGCCTCGGGGTGATCCTCGACTCTGCCCTCTCTTTCAAGCCACATATCCAAACCCTTGCCTCCTCCTGCCATCTCAAACTCAAAATATTTCCCAGATCTGTGCATTCCTTGACCATGAAACTACAAAAACACTAGTGCATGCCCTCATCATCTCCCGCCTCAACTACTGCAACCTCTTACTCTCCGGCCTCCCCTCTAGCACTCTGGCACCACTCCAATCCATCCTGCACTCTGCTGCCCGACTAATCTACCTGTCTCCCCGTTATTCCCCAGTCTCTCTCTCTGCCAAGCCCTTCATTATTGGCTTCCTATCGTCCAGAGGCTCCAGTTCAAAACCCTAACTATGACATACAAAGCCATCCACAACCTGTCTCCTCCATACATCTGTGACATGGTCTCCCGGTACGTAACCACACGCAACCTTTGATCCTCTCAAGATCTCCTTCTCTACTCCCCTCTTATCTCTTCTTCCCATAACCGCATACAAGACTTCTCTCGTGCCTCCCCCATACTCTGGAACTCTCTACCCCAACACATCAGACTCGCCCTACCATGGAAACCTTCAAAAAGAACCTAAAGACCCACCTCTTCCGACAAGCCTACAACCTGCAGTGATCCTCAGTCTACTGAACCACCGCACGACCAGCTCTACCCTCTCCTAGTGTATTCTCACCCATCCCTGTAGACTGTGAGCCCTTGCGGGCAGGGTCCCCTCTCCTTCTGTATTGTGTCTGCCTTGTATTGCTCACGTTTATTGTACTTGTCTATATTTGCCCCTTTTCACATGTAAAGCACCATGGAATAAATGGCGCTATAAAATGTATAATAATAATAATACACTTTATAAAAAGACACATATGCATGTTTTTCTCAATATCTGACATGAAATCAGAATAAACCTTTCCCGTTTTAGGCATTTTTATTACTTATTGCAAAGTCAAAAGTTTACATACACTAAGATTACTATGCCTTTAAACAATTCTGGACTACCCATAGGATGCTGTCATGTGTTTGGAAGCATCTGTTTTTTTGGCAACATCTGAGTTATTAGAGACACAACTATAGATGTATTTTAAGGCACACATGAAACCCACTGCTTCTTTGTGTAGTATCATGGGAAAGTCTCAAGAAATCAGCCAAGATATCAGGAAGAGAATTGTGGATTTGCACAAGTCTGGCTCATACGTGGATACGATATTTAAGATACCTGAAGATGCCTCGATCATCTATACAAACAATTATACACAAGTACAAACAAGATGGGAATGTCCAGCCATCATACAGCTCAGGAAGGAGATGGGTTCTGTGTCCCAGAGATGAACGTGCTTTGGTTCGACATGTGCAGATCAACCCAAGGACAAAAGCAAAAGACCTTGTGAAGATGATGGCTGAAGCTGGTAAGATTGTGTCAATATCCACATTGGACCGAATACTGTATCAACATGGACTGAAAGGCAACTCTGCCAGGAAGAAGCCATTACTCCAAAAGAAACATAAAAAAGACAGATTAATGTTTTCAAATGGACACCAGAACAAATACCTTAATTTTTGGAGACATGTCCTGTGAAAATAAATTTGAACTAAATGAAACTAAAATTGAACTTTTTGGGCATAATGACCATCGTTAAGTTTGGAGGAAAAAGGGAGAAGCTTGGAAGCCTAAGAACACCATCCCAACTGTGAAACACAGGGGTGGCAGCATTATGTTGTGGGGTTGTTTTGCTGCAGGAGGGACTGGTGCATTTCACAAAATAGGTGGCATCATGAGAAAAGAAGATCATGTGGCAGTACTGAAGGAACATCTCAAGACATCAGCCAGGAAGTTAAAGGGAATCTGTCACCCCATTTTAGTCATATCAGCTAAAGATATGACTGAATAGTGCGCCCCATAAGCAAGCTATCGGTATGTAGCTTATATTCAGATACCCCCGTTTTGATTGCAAAATACCTTTGTAAAGTTGGGATTTTTTCTGTAAATCAGGGCGGTCCGGTCCGGAGGGCGGCGTCTTCTCTCTTCTCCCCCCCCCCGCTCCTTTGCATGTCTTGTGTAGGGCCGTCTGTGAATCGCACAGACGGCGCTCTGCTTCCCGCGATTGCGCTTTTCAAATTACCCCCGCGCATGCGCAGTGTGCTATGCCCAAATTGTGGGCAAAGCATAAAATCATTACAGCGCATGCGCAACTATTGTCATTCACTTTCCTTGCCCCGGAAGTCGTCCAAGCAAGCAGTCATTTCTGGGGCAAGGAAAGAGTTGCGCATGCGCTGTAATGATTTTATGCTTTACCCACTGTTGGGCAAAGCACACTGCGCATGCGCGGGGAGTAATTTGAAAAACGCAATCGTGGGAAGCAGAACGACGTCTGTGCGATTCACAGACGGCCCTACGCAAGAGATGCAGAGGAGCGGGGGGGGTGGGGGGGTGGGAGAAGAGAGAAAGTGCCGCTCTCCGGACCGGACCGCCAGATTTACAGAAAAGAATCCGAACTTTACAAAGGTATTTTGCTATCAAAACGGGGGTATCTGGATATAAGCTACATACTGATTGCTTGCTTATGGGACGCACTATTCAGTCATATCTTTAGCTGATATGACTAAAATGGGGTGACAGATTCCCTTTAAAGCTTCTGCAGAAATGGGTCTTCCAAATGGATAATGACCAGAAGCATACTGCCAAAATGGTAACAAAGTGGCTTAAGGATAACAAAAGTCAATGTTTTGGAGTGGCCATCACAAAGCCCTGATCTCAATCCTATTGAAAATGTATGGGCAAAGCTGAAAAGGCAGGTGCGAGTACGGCAACCTGCAAACCTGGATCAGTTACATCAGTTTTTCCAAGAGGAATGGGTCCAAATTCCAACCAACTATTAGGAGAAGCATGTGGTTAGAATATCCCAAACGTTTCACCCAAGTCATTCAGCTTAAGGACAATGGTAGCAAATATTACTGAAATGTATGCAAACGCATGTAAGTAATAAAAAGCTTTAAAGGGAACCTGTCAGCAGGATTGTGCACAGTAACCTGTACGCAGTGTCAGGTAAACGCCGTTGTACTGAATAAAATGATACCAGGGTTGATTAAATCCGTCATGTGCTTCTTTTTTAATCCTTATTTTCAGCTTTTAGTTAATGATATGCTCGTGTCCTGAGGTGGGGTTGGTGTATGTGGTCCTCTAATTAGGTATTCGTAATGCAGACTGCTGACAGATCACTGCTCCCTCATTGACCTACATGAATATACTAATGTGTGTATTTGAAGAAAAACATGTCACTTCATCAAAATGGTGGCACCTGTGCACTATCACTTGTCAGTTAGTGCCTATTATATTGCTGTGTTGAAAAGAAAAAAAAAATCACCATCAAAATGGCGCCGTCTGCTGCGCCTGCGCATTAGCATCTATCTTGTACAGATAGATGCTACTGCACAAGTGCCTCCGCCCGCATCTTGTTGCTGCAGCCAAAAAAAATTTACGGGTACGTGATAGATGCTAATGCGCAGGCGCAGCCGGCGGCGCCATTTTGATGTAATGTAGCTTTTATTTTGGCTGCAGCAACAAGGAGCCGGCAGAGGCACTTGAGCAGTAGCATCTATCGGAAAGAGACAGATGCTAAAGTGCAGCTAACGGCGCCATTTTGATGGTGATTTTTTTATTTTCAACACAGCAATATAATAGACACTAACTGACAAGTAATAGTGTGCAGGCGCCGCCATTTTGATGAAGTGAAATGTTTTTTTTTCCAAATATATACATTAGTATATTCATTATGTAAACTAGGGGCAGGTCACTGAGGGAGCAGTGACCTGTCAGCAGTCTGCATTATGAATATATAATCAGAGCACCACACATACCAACCCCGCCTTAGGACACGAGCATATCATTAACACAAAACTGAAAATAAAGATTAAGAAACAACCACAAGAAGGATTTCATCAACCAAGGTATCATTTTAATCAGTATAACGGCGCCGACCTGACACTGTCTGTAAGTTATTCAGCACAATCCTGCTGACAGGTTCCCTTTAACCCCTATACTGCACGATGTGTCTCCCCCCTTTGATGTGGGGTCTGGAGCTGAGCCCACATCGTTTCCGGCACATGTCAGCTGTTTTGAACAGCTGACATGTGTCCAGAACAGCCTCAGGTGGAATCGCGATCCACCCGCAGCTATTAACCCGTTAAATGGCGCTGTCAAATTGACAGCGGCATTTAACGAGTGCTTCCGGCCATCGGCCCGGAAATCTGGCCATCAGTGACTCTTGTCACGTGATCGCAGGTCACCAATAGGTTGGCATGACAACCAGAGGTCTCCTGGAGACCTCTATTGTTGTCACTGCTGGCTTGCTGTGAGCACCGCTCGGTGGTCGGTGCTCATAGCAAGTGAGGGATTCTGCTACATACAGGTGATCTGATCATCGCCTGTATGTAGCAGAGCCGATCGGGTTATGGCAGCTTCTAGTATCCCATGGAGACTATTGAAGCATGCCAAAAGTAAAAAAAAAAGTTTTCAAAAATATAGAAAAAAAATATATGTTTAAATCACCCTCTTTTCACCCTATTCAAAATAGAATAATTTAAAAAAAAAAAATCAAACATACACATATTTGGTATCGCCCGATCTATCAATAAAAAAAGGATTAGCCTGATCACTAAACGGCGTAGTGACAAAAAAAAATTCAAAATGCCAGAATTATGTTTTTTGGTCGTCGCAACATTGCACTAAAATGCAATAACGGGCAATCAAAAGATTGTATCTGCACCAAATTAAAAACGTCCGCTTCTCACGCAAATAATAAGCCCTCACCCAACTTGTGATCGTGAAAAATGGAGACGATACGGGTCTCGGAAAATGGCGAAATTTTTTTTTTAACAAACTTTGGATTTTTTTTTTTTACCACTTAAAAAAGAACCTACACATATTTTGTGTCTATGAACTCGTAATGACCTGGAGAAACATAGTGGCAGGTCAGTAAGCATTTGGTGAACGTGATAAAAAAAATCCAAAAAAAAGTTGTGGAATTGCACTTTTTTTGCAATTTCACTGCACTTGGAGCTTTTTTCCCATTTTTGAGTACACGACATGGTAAAACCAATGATGTCGTTCAAAAGTACAACTTGTCCTGCAAAAAATAAGCCCTAACACGGCCATATTGATGGAAAAATAAAAAAGTTATGGCTCTGGGAAGAAGGGGAGTGAAAAACAGAAACGTTAAAAACAAAAAAGAGCAAGGTCTTGAAGGGGTTAAAACATTCTCTCTCTTATTATTCCGGCATTTGGCAAATATTAATAATTCTGGTAATTCTAACTGACCTAAAACGGGAAAGGTTTACTCTGATTTCATGTCAGGTATTGAGAAAAACATGCAGTGTAAACTTCTGGTGTACATAAAGTGATAAAAGATGAGTTCTCAGTAATAGGACTGCTGATATGAGGCATACAAGAAGGACTGTGTCCAGCAGTTTATAGCCTGTATGGCTATATTAATAGTTTAGACGGGCCAAATGTGGTGACAGATTCCCTTTAATGGTATCTTTTTTCTTTTTACAAATTGAATTTTGCATACTTGGCAACTTCACTGATGATGGGGCCTCTGAGCACCAAAAACTGACAATTCCAATTTTTCTAGTATGTAAATAAAAAGTGTGACATTTGAAGTTTTGGAAGCAAAAGTACTAATCAAAACATTTTAAAGGGAGTACATTATTATTTTTATTATTATTTAATTTATTAGGTAAAAAAATACTTTTCTTACTTTCTATTACCCAGATCTACCCCAGGTGGCAAGGAATACTTACTAAAGCCAATATATAGGAAAGATGTTATCTTTGTACTGTTAGCCAGTAGATAGAAAAATATTTAGAGTTGAGAGTCCTCAGTGGTTGATACCTTTTAATGGCTAACTGAAAGATGGTAACAAATTGCAAGCTTTCCAGACTACTCAGGTCTCTTCATCAGGCAAAGACTAATACAACATCTGAAGAATCACACAGCACAGCACAGAAAAAATGCAATTTCATGGAACACATCCGGAACACATGCGGAATGACCGCAGGGCTGCATAGCTGCGTCGCCGCAAGGGAATAGGACATGCTGCGGTCTGAAAAGACGCGCCGATGTCCGTAAACCAGGTCTTCCGCCTGCGTGTTTTGCAGCATAGTGGAGACGGGATTTCTTGAAATCCCCTCCACTATGCTGTAACATCTGGACGCTGCGTGTTTGACGCTGCGCCAACGCACAGCGTCAAACACGCAGAAAATTCCGGACTGTTTCCTGACCGTGGAAACATACCCTAACGTGGCTGCTGATCACCTGATGAAGGAGTAAAATGCTCGTTCATTGTGTGAAATGGTCTTTTTCGAAGAGTAGAAGATCATTGCTCTCGGCAGCACATCATCCTGTTTGAGAAAGACTTGTGCTGCCGAGAACATGTACAGCCCATGTGTGCGCTGGACGATCCATTACACCAACTGGCGGTCGTTTAGGGACGTGGCTTGGTCCTTGCCCAATATGGCTGTCCACCGTCAGCCAGTCTCTATGATATCATGGCGGTGTTTCCATCAGGTAAGCTGTTATGACGCCACAAGTGAGTTTTGTTAGTGATGAGCAAACGTGCTCCTATATGGTGTAATCTGAGCATGCTTGAGTCCCTGCAGCTGCATGTCGCACTGCTGGGGATGGCCTAACAAACAGACAGTCCCTGCATGTGTTGAACAGCCGTGAGACATGCAGCCGCAGGGACTCGAACATATTACTGGAGCACGCCGGAGACACTCGGTCAGCACCTGAGCGTGCTCAGAGCACTACTTTATGTGTCAGCTGCTGTGAGAACACAACTGTGTCATCCAGACTAGCTGCGGTGACATCACAAGACAATAACAGGAGACCTCGCACCATCAGCGACGTCAGCTCTTGTTCGGGGTCAGCTCGATAACATGCATGACAATGACTAACACCGCAATGTTGAACATTATACTAGTACCATAGAAGAGAATCATGGCCCTTCACTAACATCTCTTTGATCTTCTCCTCCAAAAATTGGAGTGGATTTTCTGGACACATAGCACACAGTCCACATAGTAGTGCCTGGGGGAAAAAAATGTAGATTATTTATTATGAGGGCGAGTCAAGAATATTCCACACTCCATTATAGTACGATGCGCTGCTGGCAATCACTGCGGTGCAGGCCTCAACGTCTTACATCAGCTCATCTGTGACTGCGGGGCGAGAAGCAATGGCTGCCCAGATCCACGGCTGGTGAAGACAGCGTGGTCGGCAACGCGGCCTAAAACGTTCGTTTTTTTAATGAGGGAATGTAGAAGCTTGTTCATTCATGTTGCTGTGTATTTGTGTGGCAGATCTGCTACACTTCCATAATGAAATAAGCAGCAAGCTTTGGGTGCAGATTTCACTCCCGATTTTCCACTGTGGATACGGTCCATAGAAACGCACCTTTACCGTATGGTCACATGGACTTTTTTATGTGGATTATGTGTGAAGTTACCATTATAGTTTTTTTTTTATATAGTTTTTGCATATACAACATAAGCACAGAGATAAAGAGGGAAGACTGGAGCAGCGGCCCTGATGACATAGGATGGGTTTCACGCCACCTCACACACCCAAAGCTGTACATGATCCCCCAGTCACTGAGATCTGTATCACCCATGTAAGTGCTCCTATACATCGCATCTGCTGCTAGCCAGTATCTGCCCTGCCAGGCGCAGCCTCATGGGGCCAGTACATGAATCCTCAGAAGAGCAGACTGCCATTGCTTTCGATGACAATGATATGACATCAAATCAGGACATAATTGTTAAAAACAGCATATTTCACAGGATATAGATGATCTATAACAAAAATATACATATATATATAATCAGGGTCACACACACGGTTGTCTATAATCAGGGTCACACACACGGTTGTCTATAATCAGGGTCACACACACGGTTGTCTATAATCAGGGTCACACACACGGTTGTCTATAATCAGGGTCACACACACGGTTGTCTATAATCAGGGTCACACACACGATTGGCTATAATCATGGTCACACACACGGTTGTCTATAATCAGGGTCACACACACGGTTGTCTATAATCAGGGTCACACACACGATTGGCTATAATCATGGTCACACACACGGTTGTCTATAATCAGGGTCACACACACGGTTGTCTATAAGCAGGGTCACACACACGGTTGTATATAATCAGGGTCACACACGGTTGTCTATAATCAGGGTCACACACGGTTGTTATAATCAGGGTCACACACACGATTGTATATAATCAGGGTCACACACACGGTTGTATATAATCAGGGTCACACACGGTTGTATATAATCAGGGTCACACACACGGTTGTCTATAATCAGGGTCACACACACGGTTGTCTATAATCAGGGTCACACACACGGTTGTCTATTAATCAGGGTCACACACACGGTTGTCTATAATCAGGGTCACACACACGGTTGTCTATAATCAGGGTCACACACACGGTTGTCTATAATCAGGGTCACACACACGGTTGTCTAAATCAGTCACACACGATGGGCTATATGGTCACACACACGGTTGTCTATATCAGGGTCACACACCGGTTGTCTATAATCAGGGTCACACACGGTTGTCTATATCAGGTCACCACGTGTGTCAGTCACCCACGGTTCTATAGGTACACACGTTGTATATAATCAGGGTCACACACGGTTGTATATAATCAGGGTCACACACACGATTGTATATAATCAGGGTCACACACACGGTTGTATATAATCAGGGTCACACTCACGGTTGTACTATAATCAGGGTCACACACACGGTTGTCTATAATCAGGGTCACACACACGGTTGTCTATAATCAGGGTCACACACACGGTTGTCTATAATCAGGGTCACACACACGGTTGTCCATAATCAGGGTCACACACACGGTTGTCTATAATCAGGGTCACACACACGGTTGTCTATAATCAGGGTCACACACACGGTTGTCTATAATCAGGGTCACACACGGTTGTCTATAATCAGGGTCACACACACGGTTGTCTATAGTCAGGGTCACACACACGGTTGTCTATAGTCAGGGTCCCTCTCGGGCAGTGCCCGGCTGTGGCTCCGTGCAGGGCCCCGCTGTTACCTCGTAGATGTGGGGCAGGGAGTGCTGCTTGATGTAGTTCCTGAGCTGGGCATCGGCATTACGTAGAGATGCCATGTTACTGGGGTGTCACTGATTGCCACTCTAGTCAGTGCCTTGACACTGGCGTCTACTGTCTCTTAGCAACCAGCCACCCTCGCTATAAGAGGCCAGCCACGCCCCTACAATCAGAGCTGTGAAGACTCCGCCCACTTACAGGCACGGCCAGTATAGGCGCGAGATACACAGTAGTCCACGCAATGAGAGCCGCGTGCTGTGACCCCAGACATTGCGGTTTATGCCTCAAGTCCGGAGAAACGGTGCAATAGTCTGCTTATCACGTGGTTAGCGGGCGGGAAGCGACGTCACTCAGTCACGTGTTCCTACAGGTCGGCATGGTTTGGTTTAGCACGTAAAATGTCACATACGGGGAAGATGACGGCGGCCAGAAGCCTGATGACCGCAGCGCTCGGTGCGGGAGTCTGTTACTGCCTGTATAGGGTGCTGGCTGCTAGGAGCAAGAAATGCGGGAGCGGTGCCGGTCTGCGGGACAGGGTGTCGGGAGTGACGGTGACCGCGGCAGGGCACGGGAGCGCAGGTGAGGGACAGCCCTGCAAACAGTGTAATGCCCCCCATGTAGCCCCACGAACAGTATAATGTCACCCTGCAAACAGTATAATGCCCCCCATATAGCCCTGCAAACAGTATAATCCCCCATATAGCCCTGCAAACAGTATAATGCCCCCATATAGCCCTGCAAACAGTATAATCCCCCCATATAGCCCTGAAACAGTATAATGCCCCCATATAGCCCTGCAAACAGTATAATCCCCCATTCACCCTGCAAACAGTATAATGCCCCCATGTCACCCTGCAAACAGTATAATGCCCCCATGTCACCCTGCAAACAGTATAATGCCCCCATTAGCCCTGCAAACAGTATAATGCCCCCATGTAGCCCTGCAAACAGTATAATCCCCCATATAGCCCTGCAAACAGTATAATGCCCCCCATATAGCCCTGCAAACAGTATAATGCCCCATGTAGCCCTGCAAACAGTATAATGCCCCCATATAGCCCTGCAAACAGTATAATCCCCCATATAGCCCTGCAAACAGTATAATGCCCCCATGTCACCCTGCAAACAGTATAATGCCCCCATTAGCCCTGCAAACAGTATAATGCCCCCATGTCACCCTGCAAACAGTATAATGCCCCCATGTCACCCTGCAAACAGTATAATGCCCCCATGTCACCCTGCAAACAGTATAATGCCCCCATGTCACCCTGCAAACAGTATAATGCCCCATGTCACCCTGCAAACAGTATAATGCCCCCATGTCACCCTGCAAACAGTATATATCCCCCATATAGCCCTGCAAACAGTATAATGCCCCCATGTCACCCTGCAAACAGTATAATGCCCCCATGTCACCCTGCAAACAGTATAATGCCCCCATGTCACCCTGCAAACAGTATAATGCCCCCATGTCACCCTGCAAACAGTATAATGCCCCCATGTCAACATACCCATGCAAACAGTATAATGCCCCCATGTCACCCTGCAAACAGTATAATGCCCCCATTCACCCTGCAAACAGTATAATGCCCCCAATGTCACCCTGCAAACAGTATAATGCCCCCATGTACCCTGCAAACAGTATAATGCCCCCATGCCCTGCAAACAGTATAATGCCCCCATGTACCCTGCAAACAGTATAATGCCCCCATGTCACCCTGCAAACAGTATAATGCCCCCATGTACCCTGCAAACAGTATAACATGCCCCACTATACCATATAGCCCTGCAAACAGTATAATGCCCCCATGTCACCCTGCAAACAGTATAATGCCCCCATGTCACCCTGCAAACAGTATAATGCCCCCTATAGCCCTGCAAAATGTAATAATGCCCCCATATAGCCCTGCAAACAGTATAATGCCCCCATGTCACCCTGCAAACAGTATAATGCCCCCATGTCACCCTGCAAACAGTATAATGCCCCATGTCACCCTGCAAACAGTATAATGCCCCCATATAGCCCTGCAAACAGTATAATGCCCCCATGTCACCCTGCAAACAGTATAATGCCCCATGTAAACCCTGCAAACGTATAATGCCCCCATGTCACCCTGCAAACAGTATAATGCCCCCATATAGCCCTGCAAACAGTATAATGCCCCATGTACCCTGCAAACAGTATAATGCCCCCATGTCACCCTGCAAACAGTATAATGCCCCCATGTCGCCCTGCAAACAGTATAATGCCCACCCAAACGTATGCCAGCCCTGCAAACAGTATAATGCCCCCCATGTAGCCCTGCAAACAGTATAATGCCCCCATGTCACCCTGCAAACAGTATAATGCCCCCATGTCACCCTGCAAACAGTATATATGCCCCATGTCACCCTGCAAACAGTATAATGCCCCCATGTCACCCTGCAAACAGTATAATGCCCCCATTCATCCTGCAAACAGTATAATGCCCATGTCACCTGCAAACAGTATAATGCCCCCATGTCACCCTGCAAACAGTATAATGCCCCCATGTCACCCTGCAAACAGTATAATGCCCCCATGTCACCCTGCAAACAGTATAATGCCCCCATGTAGCCCTGCAAACAGTATAATCCCCCCATATAGCCCTGTAAACAGTATAATGCCCCCCATATAGCCCCACGAACAGTATAATGTCACCCTGCAAACAGTATAATACTCCCCATATAGCCCTGCAAACAGTATAATGCCCCCCATATAGCCCTGCAAACAGTATAATGCCCCCCATATAGCCCTGCAAACAGTATAATGCCCCATGTAGCCCTGCAAACAGTATAATGCCCCATATAGCCCTGCAAACAGTATAATCCCCCCATATAGCCCTGCAAACAGTATAATGCCCCCATGTCACCCTGCAAACAGTATAATGCCCCATGTCACCCTGCAAACAGTATAATGCCCCCATGTCACCCTGCAAACAGTATAATGCCCCCCATATAGCCCTGCAAACAGTATAATGCCCCCATGTCACCCTGCAAACAGTATAATGCCCCCATGTCACCCTGCAAACAGTATAATGCCCCATGTCACCCTGCAAACAGTATAATCCCCCCATATAGCCCTGCAAACAGTATAATGCCCCATGTCACCCTGCAAACAGTATAATGCCCCCATGTCACCCTGCAAACAGTATAATGCCCCCATATAGCCCTGCAAACAGTATAATGCCCCCATTGTCACCCTGCAAACAGTATAATGCCCCCATGTCACCCTGCAAACAGTATAATGCCCCCATATAGCCCTGCAAACAGTATAATGCCCCATGTAGCCCTGCAAACAGTATAATGCCCCCATATAGCCCTGCAAACAGTATAATCCCCCATATAGCCCTGCAAACAGTATAATGCCCCCATGTCACCCTGCAAACAGTATAATGCCCCCATGTCACCCTGCAAACAGTATAATGCCCCCATATAGCCCTGCAAACAGTATAATGCCCCCATGTCACCCTGCAAACAGTATAATGCCCCCATGTCACCCTGCAAACAGTATAATGCCCCCATGTCACCCTGCAAACAGTATAATCCCCCATATAGCCCTGCAAACAGTATAATGCCCCCATGTCACCCTGCAAACAGTATAATGCCCCCATGTCACCCTGCAAACAGTATAATTCCCCCATATAGCCCTGCAAACAGTATAATGCCCCCATGTCACCCTGCAAACAGTATAATGCCCCCATGTCACCCTGCAAACAGTATAATGCCCCCATTAGCCCTGCAAACAGTATAATGCCCCATGTAGCCCTGCAAACAGTATAATGCCCCCATATAGCCCTGCAAACAGTATAATCCCCCCATTAGCCCTGCAAACAGTATAATGCCCCATGTCACCCTGCAAACAGTATAATGCCCCCATGTCACCCTGCAAACAGTATAATGCCCCCCATATAGCCCTGCAAACAGTATAATGCCCCCATGTCACCCTGCAAACAGTATAATGCCCCCATGTCACCCTGCAAACAGTATAATGCCCCCATGTCACCCTGCAAACAGTATAATTCCCCCATATAGCCCTGCAAACAGTATAATGCCCCCATGTCACCCTGCAAACAGTATAATGCCCCCATGTCACCCTGCAAACAGTATATTGCCCCCATATAGCCCTGCAAACAGTATAATGCCCCCATGTCACCCTGCAAACAGTATAATGCCCCCATGTCACCCTGCAAACAGTATTATGCCCCCATATAGCCCTGCAAACAGTATAATGCCCCATGTAGCCCTGCAAACAGTATAATGCCCCCCATATAGCCCTGCAAACAGTATAATGCCCCCATGTCGCCCTGCAAACAGTATAATGCCCCCATGTCACCCTGCAAACAGTATAATGCCCCCATGTCACCCTGCAAACAGTATAATGCCCCCATGTCACCCTGCAAACAGTATAATGCCCCCATGTCACCCTGCAAACAGTATAATGCCCCCATGTCACCCTGCAAACAGTATAATGCCCCCATGTCACCCTGCAAACAGTATAATGCCCCCATGACACCCTGCAAACAGTATAATGCCCCCCATGTAGCCCTGCAAACAGTATAATGCCCCCATGTAGCCCTGCAAACAGTATAATGCCCCCATGTAGCCCTGCAAACAGTATAATGCCCCATGTAGCCCTGCAAACAGTATAATGCCCCATGTAGCCCTGCAAACAGTATAATGCCCCTCATGTAGCCCTGCAAACAGTATAATGGCTGCCCCTCATGTAGCCCTGCAAACAATATAATGCCCCCCCATGTCGCCCTGCAAACAGTATAATGCCCCCCATGTCGCCCTGCAAACAGTATAATGCCCCCCCATGTCGCCCTGCAAACAGTATAATGCCCCTCATGTAGCCCTGCAAACAGTATGATGGCCGCCCCTCATGTAGCCCTGCAAACAATATAATGCCCCCCATGTCGCCCTGCAAACAGTATAATGCCCCTCATGTAGCCCTGCAAACAGTATAATGGCCGCCCTCATGCAGCCCTGCAAACAATATAATGCCCCCCCATGTCGCCCTGCAAACAGTATGATGGCCGCCCCTCATGTAGCCCTGCAAACAGTATAATGGCCGCCCCTCATGTAGCCCTGCAAACAGTATAATGCCCCCCATTTCGCCCTGCAAACAGTATAATGCCCCCCCATGTCGCCCTGCAAACAGTATGATGGCCGCCCCTCATGTAGCCCTGCAAACAGTATAATGGCCGCCCCTCATGTAGCCCTGCAAACAGTATGATGGCCGCTCCTCACGTAGCCCTGCAAACAGTATAATGGCCGCTCCTCACGTAGTCCTGCAAACAGTATAATGGCCGCCCCTCACGTAGCCCTGCAAACAGTATAATGGCCGCCCCTCACGTAGCCCTGCAAACAGTATAATGGCCGCCCCTCACGTAGCCCTGCAAACAGTATAATGGCCGCCCCTCACTTAGCCCTGCAAACAGTATAATGGCCGCCCCTCACGTTGCCCTGCAAGCAGTATAATGGCCGCTCCTCACGTAGCCCTGCAAGCAGTATGATGGCTGCCCCTCACGTAGCCCTGCAAGCAGTATAATGGCTGCCCCTCACGTAGCCCTGCAAACAGTATAATGGCTGCCCCTCACGTAGCCCTGCAAACAGTATAATGGCTGCCCCTCACGTAGCCCTGCAAACAGTATGATGGCCGCTCCTCACGTAGCCCTGCAAACAGTATGATGGCCGCCCCTCACGTAGCCCTGCAAATAGTATAATGGCTGCCCTCACGTAGCCCTGCAAACAGTATGATGGCTGCCCCTCACGTAGCCTTGCAAACAGTATGATGGCTGCCCCTCACGTAGCCCTGCAAACAGTATAATGGCCGCTCCTCACGTAGCCCTGCAAATAGTATAATGCCCCCCCACAAGTAGCCTTGCAAATAGTATAATGCCCCCCACACGTAGCCCTGCAAACAGTATAATGCCCCCCATGTCGCCCTGCAAACAGTATAATGGCCGCCCTCACGTAGCCCTGCAAACAGTATAATGCCCCCTCATGTCGCCCTGCAAACAGTATAATGCCCCCCATGTCGCCCTGCAAACAGTATAATGGCCACCCCCCACATAGCCCTGCAAACAGTATAATTCCCCCCACCCATGTAGCCTTCCATGTAGTATACTGCAACCTGACCCCCTGCACATAGTCTCTCTGAACAGTATAATGCCCCCGTAATCACTGATTAAAAATAAATAAATACACCTCTGTCCTCATCCCCCCCACTGCTCTGGTTTCTGCAGCATGTGGTATGAAGCATCGCACAGCGGGCACGACATAGTGACGTCATCGCGCCCACTGTGCTGAGACGTCAGAGCTCAAACGCAGCAGTAGCTTCCTCTTGCATCATTGCTTTCAATTGTATCTGCATCCATGATAGCAAGTTGATGGTTTGCCTTCTTTGGCGGAACGCCCCTGCTAGTACTTGTGGATATCCAGTCTCCCTTTTGGCTAGGGCTACACACAACATTGCGTGTAATATGTTCCTATGTCACGTTACGACCGTCAACATCATGTGACTGTCACAAAAGTTTCCATTTAAGTTGGGTTTTTTGTTGAAAGTCACGTTTCTCACTTGTGATATACTTCAATGGATGTCACCTGCAACATGCGACTGTCTTATTGTACAGCAAGATCACATAAATAATCACACGGAAGCATGTCACACACAAGTTGTACAGATGGTTTTGTTGAATGGCCGTGACTGTGCTGCCCAAGCCATTCAGCACCTTCACATTTCTTCACTCCTTCCAAGAGCCATAACTTTTTCTTTATTTTTCCGTGGACTTATAAGGGCTTGTTTTTTTTGTGGGACAAACTGTGGTTTTGAATGACGCCATTCATTTTACCATATAATGTACTTGAAAAAGGTTAAAAACACATACGGTAAGTGGGATGAAATGGTGAAAAAGAGAATGCAATTCTGTTACTGTTTTTTGGGTATGGTTTTTACGGCGTTCATTATGCAGTAAAAATGACCTGACCCTATAGGCCCCGTCACACATAACGAGATCGCTAGCGAGATCGTTGATACGTCACGGGTTTTGTGACGCAATAACGATTTCGCCAGCGATCTCGTTACGTCTGACAGGTAGCAAGGATCAGGCCCCTGCTGTGAGATCGCTGATCGTTACAAAGCTTCCTGGACCATTCCTGGGTCGTTGCGCTCCCGCTGGGCAGTGTGCATCGCTGTATTTGCCATCTAACCAACGACCTCGTTAGCGATTCAGAACTGAAACACGTAGGCGTGCATAAATTGGACTTTTCTGCGCCCCTCGTCCCCGATTGGTGGTCGCTACAGCGTTCTCATTTCCCGCCGTGCATAAAGAAAGCAACAGGATAGCGATTCCATCCTTTGTTTCTGACCTCGTGCTGGATTGCAGATCTTGTGTGGAGTCACAGCTGAAGAACACTACAATCCACAAACCAGAACGCTTGTCAGGAACAAAGCCCAGATGAATGGATACAGAGTCACAGCCGAAGAACGCTGCTACGATCCGAACCAGAACGCAAACAGGAACAAATGGACGGAACTGCTACAACGTGGTTTTATTTTAAACCTGCCGCCCAATCAGAACGCAGTAGCGTCCACCAATCGGAGATGATTGGTGACACAGTACAGCCCCTATCAAGGTGTGGATCATTGAAATAGCTGCTGTGTGAAAGCGTCCCAACTACCAACAAGATCGTTAGTTAGATCGCTGGGGCGGCCAAAATCGTTGGGAAGTTCTACATGTTTGACTGCTCCCCAACGATCACGATACGGCTCTCCAGCGATCTCAAATCGTGATGTAATAACGATCTCGCTAGCGATCTCGTTGTGTGACGGGGCCTTATGATTCTCCAGGTCAGTATGATTACAGAGATTGCAAATGTATAGTATTTTTTTTTTTTACGAATGAATAAAAGGGGGGAAGGGGAGAGGGATTATTCAGCTCACCAAGTGCTGCACAATTGAGGCCTCCATCAAAAGAATGCGCAGACTCCAGACCGGCAGCTGGGCAACAAGCAGAGGAAAAACAAGGGGGTTACAGCAGCCGCTTAATTATGTAGAGTTAAAACATGACTTTAATGATAAAAAATTATAAGAACAAAAACATGGCAAACAAAAATGGGAGGGAAGATAAAAGGACACGGGTCTGTGCGTTTCAAGCTGTAAAGCTCTTAGTCCTGGACCATGGTATCTTATGCTAGTGGTAAATATTGATCGATATGATTTGTGTATATTTATGAATACATCGAAAAATTAGAAAATTTAGCAATTCTTTTTTTTTTTTTTTTTTAATGTGACTCTTATATTTGGTGAATAATTGCGATTATATGACAGAGGGCTGGAAAAACTGGCCCTGACTATGTTCTCCTGGGTCTTGGCTACCCATGAAAGCTGAAACCTGGGATGTTTTCCAATGCTGGGGGGGGGCTCAGCGCTGTTAAAAAGCAGCGCTTAGGGATAAGGCCCCTAAACTGCTGCCATTAAAAGGTGCATCGGCGGTCGTTAAAGGTATGTTTTCTTATCATCCACTACGTTTCTGAAAATCTGCAGTTTTAGTTTTCATTATATTTTTTTCTTTCAGTCCAATCTGAAAACTTTCCCAAGTGTGCGGTAGTCTGGAGGCCCATCATCTAGAATCACTACTTCAGCTTCTCTCGGGCAGCAGTGATTCCTCAGCTGTAGAGCAGATCTTGGTCACGCTCTGTAACAGTGCAGCCTTTTCTGTAAATCATGTAAGTAAACTGTCTGCTCCTGGCCCTAATTCTGCTCACTGAAAAACTCTCTGGATTAGATTTGTGGTACCCGTACCCTTCAGATGTCTACAACATTTGTATGCGTTTTTTACCCTCGTTGCAGAATTTTGGCCCTTTAAATAATCAGATTGGTGGAGATTCCACAGTCACTTATGGAGGGTTTCTGGTCGAGCACTTGAGGCGCCGAAACAGCAATGTGACATGACACCCGTAAACCATTCCAGCAAAATCTCCAATATGGCGCTTCTTCCCTTTGCAGTGTGCCTAAAATGTAGTTTTCAACCACATATGGGGTATCTATGTACTCAGGTGAAATTGTACAACAAATTGTATGGTTCATTATCTCCTGTTTTTAATTGATCTGCTTTGAATATTATAAAATAGAATGAAGAGCATGTGTGTGACGTTTGTTTCCACATACTTTAGATTGTGGTGAATATCTTGAACACTTGGATCTTCTGATGCTGCATACTGCTACATGGAATATTGTAGAGCTTAGCTAATACATTATCAACATTTGCTTTGATTTAGGATATAATTCGAAATTTGGACGGTCTACGTATTATTGGTGGATTCCTTTCGCACCCTGATCCGAAAATAAAAGCTGGTGCACTGAATGCACTCAACAACCTGAGTATGAACCTACAAAATCAGGAACAAATACAGGTAACAGTTTATACAATAGGTGCCTTCACTTTACATAGGATGAATGCTGTACCTTCCCAGACTAAATGTAAAATAATGCTGTGCAGTAGTGTAGAAAATCCCATAAAAGGTTATTGCAAAAATCACAAGTTAGCCCCTATCCGTATGCATAGTATCAGGGATAACTTGCTGTTTGCAGGGGGTCTGTCCGATAGGGGCAACAGTGATTTCAAGATCAAGGCTCTGCAGCCCCTTCTTCAATATACCAAATGTGCTCACGCTTCATTCTTTGCGTATGGGAATGCGAGAGAAAGCTGAGGATTGTACTTTGCTTTCTCCAGCAGTCCCTTTAACAATGAATGAAGCAGAGGCTGGGCATGAACACCTTTGATCCACTCCATAACCCCAATCTTGGGACTGCTGGGTATCCAAGCTGTGATACTCCCATTGATTGTCACATAACACGGTTTTTTGCTAAAGCCCTAAAGATTGTATTAATGTCTAAAAATAACAGCTGAAGTAAGGACCTAATGGATGTGATGATTTAAGCTTGGTCACTCATTTGTTTATGGTCAACTGTTCTCCTTTAATTCATTCCCGTCTGTCACCAATGTCCCATTTTTTAAGTATTTCTCAATTTGCTTGTTTACTACTTAGGCCTTTATAAATGAAGTATTAAAAAATATCACAGAATCTGCCTTAAACTCTGACGTGCAGCTGGCTGGCCTAAGACTGCTAGTTAATATGTCAGTCACCAATAATTACCATGAGAAAATGGTTGATTATATTCCCAATTTACTCCACTTACTGGATGGAGGAAATGACACCACCAAGGTATGTAGATGCTGCATTTTATGCATAAAAATATTGGCACCTGCATTGGGTTGTGATATCTTCGTTTAAACTGAGTTTTGTTTTTTCTCCCTCATAAGATACACGTATTAAAAGTTCTCGTGAACTTGTCTGCAAATCCTTTGATGTCTGTGCCTCTCCTGGCTGCTAAGGTAAAATGTTCCCTTTATTTCAATTGTCTGCTCACTGTACACTTGCTGTATCTTTTGAAAAGTCGGTGATGCATGGTCCGCATATAGAAAGATATAACCAGACTCTAATAGGCTGGTTGATAAGGAAATAAACCAAGCTGTGTAATGGCTTTTTTTTGTTTGTTTATAGTATTTAAAGGGAACCTGTCACCAGTTTTGTGACGTAGCAGCTAAAAATATCACCTTATTTGACATTTGCGCCGCACACCCCCCAAAATACCTTTTTAATTTCTCCCGTGCTGTGTGGTAATCTCTTTGGTCTGGTCCGATGGGTGTTACTTCGGGCCTCTCCATCCCACTCCCCAGCTGCTGCTTGCCGTCCTCAGTCTTTAATTGACGTGGATGACGATCCACACCACCGTGCGACATCTCGTGCCAATGCTGAAATACTGCGTCTCGCGCCTGCGAAGTATGTTTTGCCCAACTGCGGGCAAACCTGAAAAACAAGTGCATAGGTTCCGTATACATGAGCCGGAAATACGTTTGTCGGATGTGCACACCTGTTTTTCGGCTTTGCCCGCAGTTGGGCAAAACATACTGTGCAGGCGCAAGACTAAATATTTGTGCTTAGGCGCGAGATGTCGCTGGGCAATGTGGATGACGCCTCCTGTGTCATCCACGTCTATTAAAGTAGGACGGTGAGCAGCAGTCAGAGGGAGGGATGGAGAGGCCTGAAGCCACACCCATTGGACCGGACCAAGAAGATTACCTCAAGCGCAAGAAAAATGAAAGTTTTTTGGGGAGTTGGGGGTTATATAAAGATTTAGGGAATGCAGCGCAGACACTGAATAAGTCAGAGTTTTAGCTGTTTGTCACAAAACTGGTAACTGTTTCGTCGCTTTAAGATACATATGACCTTCCCTGCGTGTTTTATTCATTTGTTGTGAGATGGGATGAAGATATTAAAAACAATGGCACAACTGTTTTTTTTTTTTTTTTGCATTCATTGTACCGGTTATGTTTACGTTGCATTTTAGCATACTTACCGTTGCGTCATCAGGGCTTTTGTCCAAGCCCTAGCAAAACAGAATTTAGCATATGCACTGATGGGGCTATTGAATATAATGATCTAGATTGACTGTTATACATAGTTATCAGTCATATACTCCTATTCTAGGTAGACACCAGGATATAGTGGACTACATCTTGCTCAACTAGGCATATACGGCCACAAATCATGTACAACAGAGCACACTGATTCAGTCTGCATTATCATAGTCAACGACCACGTCAGCACATACGCCATTATCCTGTTCTGCAGAGTTTGGACAGAACTCCCTGACGGAGTGAGTGAATATATGCTAAAACGCTATGTGAATATAGTGTGATCACTTTATAGCTTAGGTCATGGCTATGACCATACCAATTACAAAGAAATCAAAAAATAATCAGCACTTCTGAACAGAATGATGCTGGTGTGAACAGGTGCAGCAGCACACTCTGTATACAGAGATAAATGACAACAATGACTATATGAAATGTAAGATGCAATACTGCCATATAGCATGTACCATATTTTTTTTGATAAGACTTGTTGGCAAGAAAAAAAAAAAATCTTGTCTGACGACCTCTTCCTCTGATCGAGAATACTGTTACTGCAGCCTTCCAGATTACTACAAGAACTTCACTAGTGTTGCTCGACAATGTTCATTCTGATCGGAGAGAAAGCTATCAGGACGTGCAGATCACTAAAGCTCTTTTCTTCCAACCACTTAGAGGGGTTGTCCACTACTAGGACAACCCCTTCTCAATCTGAATGTTTGCCTCATTAAAATAATAACACCGTTCCAGTCCAAGTGGGATTTAAGGTTTTGTATGTATGGAGGGAGGATGGGACAGAGAAAAAGCATCATGTAAAGCGCCAAATGTTTTACCTTACATCAGAGGTTGATTCAGATCAAGACTGCTCCGCTCTGCTGTATAATGTCTTCCAAGATGCTGCAGCTTGTCTGTGTGAGCTAAAAAGTGACTGAAGAGCAGCCATTCTCCTCTATGCTATGCTGTCTAGGGGAGTAATCACTGCTCCTCATCTCATACCCTCAGGAAACAGTGGATTGTAAATTACAGTGCATGCAGAGGAAAACTGGTGAGTCACATAATGGCCAGTAAAGGTGTTATTCCTCATGTACTCACATAGGACACCTTATTCTGAATAGTTGGCCTTTAAAGGCAGGTTCATGTTCTAGTGACAAGTGAAGAATTAGAATTTAAGCACATGGCAAATAATTGGATAAGAAACAATAATTATCATCATCTCCTTACAGGCACCATCAGCACTGATACGTCTATTTGACAGCAGCATTACAAGGGATATTCTTATAAGAGCGCTGACATTTTCAGCAAATCTTTCTGAGAACCTGGGCAGAGAACAGCAATGTGATGGGCAGGCTCACTACAAGAAAGACTCACTCTATGCAGTCCTGTTTGAAGATCCAGCAGCCCTCCAGAGAAATCTCGCCCCATTATTACTTTTCCCTGATACAGAAATAAAAGGACAAGTGAAGAGATGTATAAGTTCTGAAAGATGCAAATATTCCTGATATTATGTAGACTGGGGAATAAATGTCTTCATTGTATCAAGAATTTAGATCTATAACAGATCGTAACCTGTCAGTGTGAACAGATTTTTATTAAATTGCAAGAAAAAAAAGTCACGTGCTCAAATAGTATTTTATTTTTTATTATTTTTCACACTTAAGAACAGTTATTTTGGTTGCAATGACTGATCACAATATCAATCTGATTCAAGTTGTCAGAAATAGGATTTAAACACCTGCCAGGTATGAATTTGGAATACACTTAAAATTAATGTAAAAACTGTATGCTACTAAGTCAGTAAATGCGGGAATATCAAGGCGATGGGAGTTGTAAACTACTAGAGTTCTTTCACACTGCATCTTCAGCGTCCATTTACCATATGAGCTGTGACGGCTTCTAGTACATACATTTAGCTAGAGTTGGGTACAATAATTTGCAGGACATTGGTCTTATGGCAACATCCGTAGTCTGTGGCCTCTACACCTGAGGCCTGCAAGCCATCTCCTTTGAGCCAGCATTCTCAGGGCATTTTTTTCAGCTGAGCATACTAATGAGAGATGATGCTGGCTGGTGTTAGGGCATTTTCAGGCCTCTGCTCAGGCGTCCACTGACTGATGTGGCCACTGGATCACGTTCCCGCAAATTTTAAATCACATCCTCAGTGTCCTTTCTACCCACATCTGGCCACTGTATATCAGGGATTCCATCTACTCGAGCTGTATGGAACTTGACTGCACTATCCAATACAGAGGTATCTACTTACTGGTCTCTAGATGTATCCAGACACACAAGGAATCAACAGTGTGAAAGAAGCCTTACCTCTGTGCTATTCTATTTAACACCATACGTAGCAGACAATCATTTTAAAATCGGTCAGCATTGTAAACATCTGAAGAAAGATATCTAGACAAGCAGTTAGTAATAAGAAATTTGATTTTCAATATTTGTATATTACTTATACATTCAGCCTTTTCCATCCTTTGTTTTCTTTTGCACATACATTCTTCTCCAACAAGCAGTATCGATCTTTTAGATCATATACTAAGGTTTAACGTCCATATACAGCAGTTGTTTGCGCAACAATTCTTTTTTTTTTTCCCTCTTCTCCCTTTTCACAAAGGCACTTCCTTTTGGAAATCTCAAACATTGTATTTAGAGGAAGTAAAAAAGTTTTGTGACTTAGGAAAAAAAGCAACGCATTTTCAAGGGTAACTGTTAAAACTGCATGTAAGGGGCAGCTCCTTGTTATGCTGTGGCCACTAAGTGGGTCTCTACCCTAACAAGAGCCAACCACCATTATTTCAGGCAGAAGAATGCACTGACTTATTGGTATTAGAGGTAGTCTTGGATTCAGTAGTATATTGTTCACGGCTTACTCAGTCTTTGTAAACCATCTGAATATTGAGTGGTATGCTGCCATAATTTTGGGATATGCACTAACTGGACACAGCCTTAGCTGTTAATACGATGAATTGCAGCCTTTGAAGTTTGGCCTCTGTATTTTTTGAGTCTTTCAATCTCTGGCTTTGTAATTGTTGGTCTCTTCCTCCTATTTCTGCGATACTTTGCAGCATCACAAAATGCCCATGTACCAGCTGTCTTCTCAGTGCTGCTGACTAGTCAGAATACCTATCTTTTTACGTAGTGAAGACTGTGAGCCGAGCAGTATTATGCATTTTGTATTATGATTTTCAGCCCGATGCCAGCGAACTGAATGGGGAGATGCAGTCAGCACAACAATTCGAGGTATTCATTAACAAGTTCTCACGTCGCCCAATTATTTTGTGACAGTTCAGGTTGTTCACTTTAAAACGGCACCAGTAAAACTTGTTCTGCTCACTGAAATATATGAGAACGGACATACAGTGCACTGCCATTGTGAAGGATTAGGTGAGGAAATCAGTGTTCTGAGCTCAAGTGGTTATAAGCAAAGTACAGTACTTACTGATAGTAAAAAGGAAAAATGAATGGCAGCTGATCTGCTGAAACAAAGCTGCGCTGCAGTAATGTGAGGATACTATAGCAAAATAATCCACAACCTACATCTAACAAAAGAGCCAACACCTGTGGTCTGGGTTCTTTTACAATGTCTTAGAAAAGGCACAATTATTAAAAAGTCATCAGTTTGAAAGCAATATGCTTATAGCTAATGTGCGAGACCAAATTTAAAAGGATTTGGAAGACAGCCAAATGTTTTCTTAAAATCACCATGGCATACCAAATCATTTTCTTATTATTCAAGTAAATTAATTATTTACTCTTGATTCTATGTAAGCATTAATACACTTTGGTGTAGATCAGAAGAGTTTAAGAAAACAATTCTCATAGAAAACACTGCATCCCGATCAGAATGCAAGTCTCCAGACGTTCTCCACTCCTTCAGGGCGATTATCGTCTTAGGTGTTCAGGAGTTTGGACTCTCCGTGGTTCATGACCATAAAGTCTTCTGATGTAAGGCCGTACCGCTCAAGGGCTTCTCTCAGTTTTATTGGTGGGTCCAGGTAATGCTATAAAGACAAAACAAAAATGTTTATTCGTGAAACTCTTGATGCATGAAGAGAATAAAGAAGCTGCAAGAAATTGTGAGTATACTGACATACAGAACACTGCCACTATTATGGATTTATATTCAGATTTTGCTCCCATTAAAGAGGAAAGTGTAATATTGTTTACATAGTTTCATAGTTAATGTTGAAAGAGAAAAGTCCAAATTCAACCTATTATGTTTTGACAAGCAAATAATCATTTAAACTATGAAATGATGAGATGGTAGCCCACGACTGACTGGCAAACTGTCAGACAAGTGTTAATACAGGATGAGAATTGTGAATGAAATGACGAGTGTTGCATTGGAGCGTGGTGCACTGTGCTCTCAGATTATCTGAAGTGTATGTGTGTTCAAATCTTGTGATTCAAATTTCAAATACATAAATTCATAAAATATTGTACAAACCTTTCCATTGGAACTGTAAAAAAAAAATAATCAAATGACAAGTCAACATTTTTTCCACTAATTACAAATAAATACTCATCCCAATGCTCCCCTGGTACACGATCATCTATTTAGAACTTTAATTTGAAACTCCTTTTCGTCAGTCAAATTATTTCAACTAACTCCCTTTGACAATTTTCAAAAATTGAATGAGAATTTTTTTTTCTCTCTCCTAAACAGTTTCCTACATGATGGACCATTGTTTGGACAACATTAAGTCGCTCAACCCATTCACATTGCATAATTAACATGAATGATGGGTCAATTGCTGTTACAATCTGACAGATTATCAGCCAATGTGAATGGGCCTTAAAGGGAAGGTGCCGTGATTTTAATCTTTGTATTAATTATTGATAATTTTGTATTAAATAATTGTATAAATTATTTTAATATTTTTTTATTTTGACTTATGTTTTCTACTGGGCGCTGCCATTTTCATTAGTGTGGGCTTGTGTCTGGGCACGACACTTGAACACATCACTTACGGCAGCCATGGGCATAGGAGCCAACGGTCGGACTCCAACCATATCTCTTGCATTGAGGCCGCTCCTCCTGCCTCTTAGCTGTGACCTGGGCACGCCCTCGTGGGCTGTCCAGGTCGCAGCTGTGGGAGTAGATCGCAGCCATTTTGTTGTAGCCCATAGCGTATACTGTGGCCTTTATTTTCCCGTCATCCCACACACTGCTCAGTGCGTGCGATGACAGGAGCAGCCGGTCAGAGTGCTGTGGGGTTCATGCTGTCACATGTCAGCGTGACCCCGCATCTGTGACATGCGGTAATGCTACCGCTGGTACTGTCGGTCACAACGCTGCGGGATCATGCTGGCAGATATCAGCGGTGACCTGCTGTAAAAAAGCAGGTGCGGGGTCGATGAGACTACTGCTCCCATCGGGCTATGCCGCTGATGGGAGAGTAGTCTCATCTGCCGGCGCCTGTGCTCAGCTAAAAAAAAAAAAAAAAAGTAAAATTACATACAAAAATAAAAACCCCATTATACTCACCTTACACCAAATTCCCAACGCCCTCGTCTCCTAGAAATAATGTAAAATAATAAACCAACATATACTCCCTGTCCGCAGTAGTCCAGGTAATCCAGATTGTCCCACGGCGATCTCACGTGTAGAACAGTCACATCGGAGCTGTGACTACTCTACCCGACCTCCGGCATACACTGTGGGAGGATTACCTTCTGTCAGTATATCACTGCGCCGCCTTTTAGAGTTCACCGGAGTTCATTAGCTCCAGTACTCGCTTACGGCACCGCTGTATGAGAACTTTCCCACGCAGCAGTGATGTCATAAGTGAGAGTACCGTAGCTAATGAACTCTGGTGAACTCTCAAGGCGGCGCAGTGATACACTGCGGGAGGATTATCTCCTGTCAGTGTATCACTGGCTGTCTTTGATAGCAGTCGCATCACTGATGGGACTACTCTCAAAGTGATCAGGATCGTCATGGGACATTATGGATTACCTTCTCTGCGGACAAGTATGGGATATTGTTTTTTTTTTTTAATTTTCTTTTTATTACAGGAGATTGAGGGCTTCGGTGGAATTAGGTGAGTTTGTAAGTATGGTTTAATTGAGAATATTAAAGGAGTCTGTCATTTTTTCAATTAAAGGACTTTATTCTGGCTGTGTCTTTATTTACAATATAACTATAGTATTAGTAATGGATAGGTATCTTATAGACGCCTGTCCCTTACTAAGCCGTGGGCTTGATGTCACCGCGCAATACAAAGGTGACATCAACCCCACAAATATTACCCCACTTGCCACCGCAACAGGGCAAGTGGGAAGAGAGCCTAAGCGCCAGATTGTGGCGCATCTTACAGATACGCCTTTTCTGGGGCGGCTGAGAGCTGATGTTTTTAGCCTGGGGGGGTGGGGAAATATCCATGGCCCCTTCTTAGTCTATTAATATCAGCCCGCAGCTGTCTGCATAGCCGCTGATGGTTATTAACTATAGGGACCCCCCCCTATTAATAGCCAGTAAAGGCTAAGTATTACAGCTATGAGCTGATATTAATAGCCTGGGAAGCTCCATGGATATTATATTACCCCCTTCCCAGGCTATAAACATCTTTCCCCAGCCGTCAGCTTTCCCTCTGCTGGTTATGAAAATCACACAGAAGCCCACGCTATCTTTCAATTTTGTTTTCTTTAAAATTAACAGTTGCTGTCTGGCTGCAGACTATGTATGTTCATTCTATTAACACTCCTACATAGGCTGGTGACAATGTGTGTGTAGGTTTGTGTGTTTTTACTTATCGGCTTAGTAATGAGGGTGTCCGGCAGAGCGTGAGTGTGATACAGCGAGTAGCACCAACTAACAGAATCCTTGCTGCCTGCCATCCTCTGTGACATTCTGACAAGTAGACTAACTTTGCAGTCACCAACAAAATGGCTCCGCACTGTGTTCCTAAATGTCATCCTCTCTTATCCCTTAGCAAACACCCAGAAGGGGAGGAGAGGAGTGACATTACACACGTGAGTAGATTCAGCCCATATTTACTGCAGTGCAGTAATGGGAGCTAGTTGTACACTAGGCTTTTGTGTCAAATTTCAGTAGCTGCTCCCCTAGAGGACATACCAAACCTTTTTAAAGTTTAAACAAATGACAACATTTACAAAAATGTAAACATTAATTACCGTATATACTCATGTATAAGCCGACCCGTGTATAAGCCGACCCCCCTAATTTTGCCACAAAAAACTGGGAAAACTTATGACTCGTGTATAAGCCTAGGGTGAAAAATGATGCTCCACAGATTATGCCCAATATGCTCACAGATTATGCCCCTATATGCTCCAGATTATGCCCCTCATATGCTCCAGATTATGCCCCCATATGCTCCAGATTATGCCCAATATGTTCAGAGATTATGCCCCCATATGCTCCAGATTATGCCCCATATATTCCACAGTTATGCCCCCTATTCCCAGATTATGCCCCATATGCTCCACAGAATTATGCCCCCATATGCTCCAGATTATGCCCCATATTTCCATAGTATGCCCCATATGCTCCAGATTATGCCCCCATATGTTCCACAGCTTATGCCCCCATATGCTCCAGATTATGCCCCATATGTTCCACAGCTTATGCCCCCATATTCTCCATATTATGCCCCCAATATAGCTCCAGATTATGCCCCCATATGTTCACAGCTTATGCCCCCATATGTCTCCAGCTTATGCCCCATATGTTCCAGATTATGCCCCATATGTTCCACAGCTTATGCCCCCATATGCTCCATATTATGCCCCATATGCTCCATATTATGCCCCATATGCTCCAATTATGCCCCCTATATTTGCTCCATATGCTCCATATTATGCCCCATATGTTCAGATTATGCCCATATGCTGCTGCAAGAAAAAAAAATGACATACCTCTCGTCGCGGGGACAGGTGCCGGTGTCACCGATCGCTCAGAACCCCGGCACCTGAGATATTTACCTGTCCTCTCTGCACCGCAGCGCTGCGTCCTCTTCCTGGTCCTCGGCAGTGAATGATCAGGCGGGGCGCGGCGCTCACTAATCGACGTCATCGCGCCCTCTGCCTGATCATTTACAGCCAGGACAGAGGGAGCAGCGCGCAACGGTGGCACGGGGACAGGTAAATATAGCTATACTCACCCTCCGCCGCGCGTCCCTGCAGCCTCTCCTCTTCTCCCGGCGCTCTCCACAGCGCTTCCTTCCTACAGGTCCAGGTACGCTCATTAAAGTCATGATATGTGCATATTCATGACTTTAATGAGCGGTGCCATGTGACCGCTGCAGGAAGGAGCCGGAGATCGTGGGAGAAGCAGGGGGGCTGCAGAGACCGCGCCGGCGGAGAGGTGAGTATAATCCGACACCCCGCTCCCCCTCCCCCGCCACCCCCCGTATATGACCCGCGTATAAGCCGAGAGGGGGACTTTCAGCCCTAAAAAATGGGCTGAAAATCTCGGCTTATACACAGTATATACGGTATTTAAATTTTTTCAATTGCTGAAAAAAAATTTTTTTTGATGGCACCTTCCCTTTAAATACTAGACTTCCTCTACTACTTAACAGCTACATGAACATAGACAGCAATAGACTGGCTCTGACTGCTTTCCAGGCATGATCTTATCTGGGTAAAAGTTTTGTGAAGTTTTGTTCGGATTTAAACAAAAATGGCAAGTTCTAAAATACATGCAGCACAGAATGAATATGCAAAAACCAAAAGTACAGGCACTTGTTGCACCCAAACATTTAGCTGTACTTTCCTACCTGCTAGTTTGGACTCTATTCCCCTCTTCCTTTGATTGACAGCTTTGGCTTCATAGAGCAACAGAAAAACAGAAATAGATGGAAACCAAGCAGGTGGGACGGTGTATTTCAATTACTGGCCTCGCCATGATGCACCGACCGCCTGTACTTAGTTTGAACAGTCATTTTGTGCTGACAGTCCCTTTAAAGAGATTGGCTATTTTTCAAGGCAAATTTCTACAATTTTTGTGATCTTCTCATTTAAGCAGTCATAGCTACCCCGATTATTTACCCATTTGTTGCCCTGTAAAGCCCCCTGCTGTCCAGTTCACAGATCGAGTTTATATGATCTAGGAGTGCTGAACGCTTATGGAGGAAAACCTGCACACCAGAAGACTTCACCCACTTCAAATTTGTTAAGAACCTATAACTCTGCCCTCCACCTCGCAAACAGACCTACTTCATCACCCTGATCTCCTCACTATCCAACAACCCCCGAAAAACTTTGACACCTTTCACTCCCTCCTCAGGCCAAAGGCGCAAGCCCCTATCACAGACATTTCTGCTGATGACATGGCCTCCCACTTTAAAGAGAAAATAGATAATATCTGTCAGGAAATTCACTCCCAGCCACCAAGTGCAGTGACTCCCATCCCTCCCTGCATTTCCCCTGGCTCACTTTCCACATTTGATCCCATCACAGAAGAAGTCTCCAGGCTCCTCTTCTTCTCGTCCGACTACATGCACTACTGACCCCATTCCCTCACATCTCCTCCAGTCTCTCCCTCCAGTAGTTGCAACTCACCTAACTACAATCTTTAATCTCTCCCTCTCCTCTGGCATTTTCCCATCCTCCTTCAAACACTCCATCGTTACTCCATTACTAAAGAAACCCGCTCTCGACCCATCTTGCACAAACAACTACAAACCAGTCACCAATCTCCCCTCCATCTCTAAACTCTTGGAGCGCCTTGTCTACTCCCGCCTTACCCGTTACCTCTCCACTCATTCCCTCCTAGACCCATCACAGTCCGGCTTCCGCCCCTACATTCGACAGAAACTGCACTCATCAAAGTGACCAATGATCTTCTGACAGCAAAATGTAACGGTGACCATTCTCTGCTCATTTTTCTCAACCTTTCCGCAGCGTTTGACACTGTTGACCACTGTCTCCTACTCTAGGCTCCAGTCACTAAGCATTAAGGATACTGCCCTCGTCTGGTTCTCTTCCTATCTTTTTACCGCTCCTCCAGTGTTTTGTTTGCTAGCTCCACTTCATCCCCTCTTCCTCTCATTGTTGGGGTACCTCAGGGCTCAGTCATTGGCCCCCTTTTCTTCTCTCTACACGGCCCCAATTGGACAGACCATCAGCAGATTTGGCTTTCAGTATCATCTTTATGCTGATGACACACAACTATACACGTTATACCTGACCTTACCCCCGCTGTAATACAGAACGCTAGTGACTGTCTGTCCGCAGTCTCCAACATAATTTCCGCCCTCTATTTGAAACTCAACCTCTCTAAAACTGAACTTCTGCTCCCACCGTCCACTAACCTCCCTAAATCGGACATTGCCCTCTCCGTGGGTGGCACCATAATAACACCCCGACAGCAGGCGCGCAGTCTGGGTGTTACATTTGACACCAATCTCTCCTTCACCTCCTATATACAATCTCTTGCCAGTTCTTGTCCCTTACACCTAAAGAAATCTCTAGAATCCGCCCTTTTCTCACCATTGAAACAAAAACCCTCACTGTCGCCTTGATCCACTCCCGCCTGGACTACTGTAACGTTCTATTAATTGGCCTCCCCTTCACTTTACTTTCCCCATCCAGTCTATCCTTACTGCAGCGGGGTCGTCCATCTAGTTAATCGGTACTCAGACGTGTCCACTCTTCGCCAGTCGTTACACTGGTTGCCCATTCACTACAGGATTCAATTCAAAGTACTTGTTCTCACCTACAAAGCTCTCCACAGTGCGGCAACCCCTTACATCTCCTCCCTCATTTCTGTCTATCGATCTAGATGATCGCTGCGCTCTGCAAACACTTTCGACTAACCTCTGCACTAATCCGTACCTCCCACTCTCGACTCAAAGACTTCTCCCGCGCTGTGCCAATCCTCTGGAATGCTCTTCCCCAAGAAATTAGGACCATCCACAACTTGCACAGTTTTAGGCACTCCCTCAAAACACATTTGTTCAGAGCGATGTAAAAAGTGTCCAATCCATTAATGGATCCATTGTAGGTGATGAGGAGCTTCAATGTCACCTGCTTATGTGACGATCTGTGGTTGAACATTCTTATATTCACACTGTATATTCATTGTGATGGTCATATCCAAATTATTATAAATATATCAGTGGTTTTGTATGACAATTCGATTCAGAAGTGAAGCTTAAGGACAAACCTCATTTGCTAAAGCAAACGTTCCCCAGTGGATTGCAACAGATTTCTTGGCACGAACATCAGCATGTATTCTTACTGCTTCTTCGGGGTCAACGTGTTGGTTTTTCATAAACCACCTAAAAGGTAAACATAAAAAAAAGCAGCTTCAAAAAATGCACCAAAAAACCTTCTACAAAACATGAGTTTCTGGAGCTCCCAAAGACGTTTTGGCCACCTTTCCACTGACAATGGCATGAGATGTTCTCAAGATAGGTGAACATATCCCAGTGATGAGGTCTGCATCTACCAGACAGTTATACCACATTCTGTGGAGAGCCCATAAATAACAGATGTGGGAATACCCATTCAAGGCTGTGTTCACATTGCTTTTGCAAACTATATTTGCCATATAGAATAGAAAAGAACACGTGCAAAGGTACCCCCACCCCCCTATTTTCCTGGCTAGTCGCTTATGCAGAAATGTTCCAGAAAAAAAAAAAAGGTATATTGCATGGTATAGATTTTTACTTTGTACACAAGAGGATCCTGAGTAGTGTGAACAGATCCTGAAAAAACAACTAGAACAAACTTATAGTGGTCATTGTAATAATAGCAAACTATTTCACCCGTCTCCCTCCTACACGAGATTGGCTTTGCGAAATGCACATAGTTTAGGATGAGCGGTATAAATTCTAAGTATCTAATCCTTATGACTTCCTCTCTGACGTCATCCGAGTCAGGGAGCCCATGGAAATGAAACTGTTCCCATACCTTAGTTTGATATAACTATATTTTTTTTCCCAGGATGTCTTTATTTTACGTGTGTGGAATACATAGGATCAATAAAGAACTACTGTTTTAAAGAAATGTTTGGAAGATGATTTCTGGACTATTTGAGACACAAAGCATGTTATGGGAGGTAAGCCGAACATTTGTATTTGTTCCTGTGCCCAATAAGCACAGCAGGCTGGCATTCACTTGTTTAAAAAAAAGGTTACCAGCGTTTAGACCAGGGTTCCCCAACTCCAGTCCTCAAGGCCCACCAACAGGTCATGTTTTCAGGATTTCCTTAGTATTGCTCAGGTGCTAATTGCATCACCTGTGCAATACAACGGAAATCCTGAAAACATGATCTGTTGGTGGGCCTTGAGGATTGGAGTTGGGGAACCCTGGTTTAGACACTTCATCCTAATCTCAATTGCAGTTTGTTTTGGGGAAGCAAGAATGTGTCATCCCTATCAACCAACCATGTTCAAGTATATTTAAAAACATGAGGCCCTATTCTTTATTACATTTGTGCCTGTTTGTCAAGTTTGGTGTTTTGCACTTTTTTTGTTGGCACCAAATTCATCTTTTTATTTGTGACTTCTTTGAAGTCTATTATGTATTTTTTGTTTTTTTTTAGTTTGCCATTGTGGGTGTGGTTTAGGGCTTCCTGATGTGTTGTCTGACTCATCATTTGAAACTTTGTAAGAAGTCGTAAATGTACTCCAACACCCGGTGGAATGGTTCATGTACACCTGAAATGTCTGCGAGATTTTGAAAAAAAGATGCGACTTTTTGCTCAAGGAATTGCAAAAAAATGGTGAACAGAAAAGAGGCCTTATATTATTCTGTGCAAATTTCATGAAACGCATGCACCATTTTGATGAATTTGGTAAATAAATGACAGTGAACAAGACAAAAGAGAAGAAAAGTGACTCAATGTACAAAAATAAATAAATGAAGAATGGGGGCCATGGTTTTAATGTCACATCATACCTTGGTTCATAGGCTCCTATAGGAATTGCAGCTACGTCAAAAGGACCAAACCTTTTTCCGATCTGTTCAAATGCTGCACAATAACCAGTATCTCCTGCAAAATAAAACCTATTGGAGGGTCCAAGTACAGACCAGCTTCCCCAGAGAACTTTGTTGTCATCAAAAGGTGTCCTTTTGCACCAGTGTTGGCATGGAGTAAAAACAAAGGTCACCTCATCATGTCCAGGGACACAGTTTTGTTCCCACCAGTCCAATTCAATCACATTTTCACAGCCACAGCTTTGCATCCAGTTTAAGAGACCCAAGGGAACAAACCACCTGAGCTCAGTACCAAAACGGGCATTCAGGCCCAAGACTGTGTTGTAATCCAGGTGATCATAGTGGTTGTGGCTTATAACAACAGCATCTATTTTGGGGAGCTGCTCTCATAGTGCATGGTGGTCCTCGAAACCGTTTTGGACCTGCAAAGCTAAATGGAGAGGCCCTGTGACTGAAGATGGGGTCAGTAAGAAATACCAAATCATCCATTTCCACCATGACCGATGCATGCCCCAACCAAGTAATCCTTATGCCATTTTTGGTCTTGCCAGCAAGTTCCCGGCGCTGAACAAAGTAGGGTTCAAGAACAGGAAGCTCTCTGTCCAGTTCCTACAAAGAAAACAAAGTGTTACATATTTCAAATTTATAATATAAAACATATATTTTAAGATAATGCATTTACTGCAGCATTTAACAGCAGGGCTGTGCAGTCTGAGTTGGTGTCGGTATAAAATAGACTGACTGACTCCTAAAATATATAATAAATTGGGTGCAGTAGTACAATGCAGGATGTGCTGTAAATGTTTTCAGAAGAATTTGGGAAAGTTATGAAATGTCCTGTAAGTGTCTGTTCTGTTCCTGATCTAAGGATCTCGGCTTTTAGTTGAGATGAATCTGTGCTGCATAGTACATGCTAGTAGGGTGAATCTGTGCTGCACTTTATGTACATGTCAGTAGGGTGAATCTGTGCTGCACTTTATGTACATGCTCAGTAGGGGGGTGAATCTATGCTGCACTTTATGTATATGCTCAGTAGGGGGTGAATCTGTGCTGCACTTTATGTACATGCTCAGTAGGGGGTGAATCTGTGCTGCACTTTATGTACATGTCAGTAGGGGGGTGAATCTTGCTGCACTTTATGTATATGCTCAGTAGGGGGGTGAATCTGCTGCACTTTATGTATATGCTCAGTAGGGGGTGAATCTGTGCTGCACTTTATGTACATGCTCAGAGGGGGTGCATCTGTGCTTCACTTTATGTACATGCTCAGTAGGGGGGTGAATCTGTGCTGCACTTTATGTACATGCTCAGTAGGGGGTGAATCTGTGCTGCACTTTATGTACATGCTCAGCAGGGGGTGCATCTGTGCTTCACTTTATGTACATGCTCAGTAGGGGGTTGAATCTGTGCTGCATTTATGTACATGCTCAGTAGGGGTGTTGAATCTGTGCTGCACTTTATGTACATGCTCAGTAGGGGGGTGAATCTGTGCTGCACTTTATGTACATGCTCAGTAGGGGGGTTGAATCTGTGCTGCAATTTATGTACATGCTCAGTAGGGGTGTTGAATCTGTGCTGCACTTTATGTACATGCTCAGTAGGGGGTGAATCTGTGCTGCACTTTATGTACATGCTCAGTAGGGGGGTTGAATCTGTGCTGCAATTTATGTACATGCTCAGTAGGGGGTTGAATCTGTGCTGCACTTATGTACATCTCAGTGGGGGTGAATCTGTGCTGCCTTTTACAGTACAGACCAAAAGTTTGGACACACCTCATTTAAAGATTTTTCTGTATTTTCATGACTATGAAAATTGTACATTCACACTGAAGGCATCAAAACTATGAATTAACACATGTGGAATTATATACTAAACAAAAAAGTGTGAAACAACTGAAAATGTCTTATATTCTAGGTTCTTCAAAGTAGCCACATTTTGCTTTGATGACTGCTATGCACACTCTTGGCATTCTCTTGATGAGCTTCAAGAGGTAGTCACCGGAAATGGTCTTACAACAATCTTGAAGGCGTTCCCAGAGATGCTTAGCACTTGTTGGCCCTTTTGCCTTCACTCTGCGGTCCAGCTCACCCAAAACCATCTCGATTGGGTTCAGGTCTGGTGACTGTGGAGGCCAGGTCATCTGGCGTAGCACCCCATCACTCTCCTTCTTGGTCAAATAGCCCTTACACAGCCTGGAGGTGTGTTTGGGGTCATTGTCCTGTTGAAAAATAAAATGATGGTCCAACTAAACGCAAACCGGATGGAACAGCATGCCGCTGCAAGATGCTGTGGTAGCCATGCTGTTCAGAATGCCTTCAATTTTGAAATCCCCAACAATGTCACCAGCAAAGCACCCCCACACCATCACACCTCCTCCTCCATGCTTCACGGTGTGAACCAGACATGTAGAGTCCATCCGTTCACCTTTTCTGCGTCGCACAAAGACAAGGTGGTTGGAACCAAAGATCTCAAATTTGGACTCATCAGACCAAAGCACAGATTTCCACTGGTCTAATGTCCATTCCTTGTGTTCTTTAGCCCAAACAAGTCTCTGCTGCTTGTTGCCTGTCCTTAGCAGTGTTTTCCTAGCAGCTATTTTACCATGAAGCCTGCTGCACAAAGTCTCCTCTTAACAGTTGTTGTAGAGATGTGTCTGCTGCTAGAACTCTGTGTGGCATTGACCTGGTCTCTAATCTGAGCTGCTGTAAACCTGCGATTTCTGAGGCTGGTGACTCGGATAAACTTATCCTCAGAAGCAGAGGTGACTCTTGGTCTTCCTTTCCTGGGGCGGTCCTCATGTGAGCCAGTTTCTTTGTAGCGCTTAATGGTTTTTGCAACTGCACTTGGGGACACTTTCAAAGTTTTCCCAATTTTTTCGGACTGACTGACCTCATTTCTTAAAGTAATGATGGCCACTCGTTTTTCTTTACTTAGAATGTGTATTATAGCAAGAAAAAAAGCAGCTAACAGTCTATTCAGTAGGACTATCAGCTGTGTATCCACCAGACTTCTGCACAACACAACTGATGGTCCCAACGCCATATATAAGGCCAGAAATCCCACTTATTAAACCTGACAGGGCACACCTGTGAAGTGAAAACCATTTCCGGTGACTTCCTCTTGAAGTCATCAAGAGATTGCCAAGAGTGTGCAAGGCAGGCATCAAAGCAAAAGGTGGCTACTTTGAAGAACCTAGAATATAAGACATATTTTCAGTTGTTACATACATTTTTGTTAAGTATATAATTCCACATGTGTTAATTCATAGTTTTGATGCCTTCAGTGTGAATTTACAATTTTCATAGTCATGAAAATACAGAAAAATCTTTAAATGAGATGGTGTGTTCAAACTTTTGGTCTGTACTGTATGTACATGCACAGTAGGGGGGTGAATCTGTGCTTCACTTTATGTAGGTGCTCAATAATGAGGCAGTGTTGTGGAGTCAGGAAAATTTAGTAGTCAGAGTTGGAGGTTTGGCTTACTAACTCCAAAGCCCTGGTTAACAGTATAGAAGCCTTGTACAAGACTTAAAAATCATGGCTGCACTTTATAATCTGTGCTTTACCTGTGCACATGCTGTAGATGGTACTGAAACAGTCCTATTTATTGCAAAATACCAGACAAGGGATAGGCATAGCGCAGTTTCTTTAAGAATGGTCCTGCTCTAATAGTGTTAAGAGGTCACATTGTGTAGTCAGTGACCATGACATGTCAAAAAGAGCAAATGTACAGTTCACCTGCATTGTGCTCCAGTTTCTAAAACAGTATTTTGAAGGGGATTAAAGTTTAAGATGTTATCTTGAATAAAAAAAAATTTCAAATGATTATTTTTTTGGCAGGGCGATGATCACTCTCCCTTCCTGGGCTGGTGCGGCAGTTTCGGCGGTGCTCTGTGGTGTGGGGGCTGCACCGGCATTTTGTGTAAGTCCGGAGGCCCGCACATCCATTGCTGTGATGTGGTGGCCTCTGGGAAAATGGCCGCCAGGGGCGGCGCATGCTCAGTTAGAAATTAGTTTGTTAGAAATTGCATCCATTTTTGCCATCTTAAGAAATATGTTCTTGTATTGAAGGATTTTGACTTTTTCTTTTCTGAGATAGTATGTTGAAAAATGTAATAAAAATTCAATTATAAGAAAAAGAAAGTCATGTACATACATATAACCAAAAAGTGAATCAGCTAGAGTCATTTAAAGCACAGGTCAGGTAGAAACAGGCAAGTACATCACTGACTGAAAAGAGGGGAGTTTTAATTGTTAAAAAAAGTGCATTGTGCATTCGTGCTTATGTAAATACACATTTCACTATAGCCACCTGAGGAAGCCAACGTGAAACACGGTTGAGGCTATTGGCGTGTCATCATTTACATCTGACTATGGGTAAGAGTCTCTCTAGACACTGTGGGATGGGTTTATAGTAAATCCAATTCACAGCACAGGTGTATAATTAACATTGGTCTCACCACTTTCTCTGAGAAACTATGAGGTTTAAATAAGCACTATGCACTTTTTTATATATTAAAACTCCCTCTTTTCAGTCAGTGGTGTCTCTACCTGACCTATGCTCTAAATCAGGGTTCCCCAACTCCAGTCCTCAAGGCCCACTGTTGTGAACATGTTGGAAATGACTTCTGAGCTGAGGCTCCCTCTGGTGGTTGCTGATGGTATTGAAGCTGTATTGAATGACAAGGCTTTACCAACTGGAAGCGATGATTGGCAATCGGGGGAGACGGACCGGGCTGATATAAGTGAGTTGCCCTCCCATGATCCTCGCCGGTGATTAGTTTCCTCTTCCTGGTCTAGTTTGGAAGTCAGTTGGTTTTCTGCTGTCTCCTGCGAACATTCAGATAAGTTACTTTCTGCTTTTTTTCTGTTGTCAGATTTTCTTTGTTTTTGCTGCCCTGCTTGGTGAGGTCAGCCGGGTCCCCTACTGGGGCCTGTGCTGGTTTCTGGTTCTCATTAGTTTTTGTTCATTTGCTCTGTTCCTGTTGTTTCAGGGCTGCTGGGTAGCGGCGTGTTCACACCAGAGATCTGATTAAGTGGGGGCAAGATCGTGTGGTCTCAGCATTTTTTGAATCAGAAGTGTTGGAATTTTTCCCAGGGTTTTGCTGGGTTGCAGACAGTATTCTTTCCTGTCTGGTCCTGTCTAGATAGCTTTTGGCCCCAGCGTTTGCTTACACTATTTTCTACCTGCGTTTGTATTTCATCTTGTCTAACCGCCATTATATGTGTGGGGGCTGCCTATTCCTTTGGGGCTCTACTCCGGGGCAGTTAGCTTTCTTCTTTCTATCTTCAGGTGTAGCTAATCTCTCCGGCTGTGCCGAGGCGTCTATTCACCATAGGTACGTTCCACGGCTGCTTCTAGTTGTGCGGTTAGTTTAGGGGTCTGCTACCTTTTAGTTCCCAACCTCTCTGGTGTTCGGCTGCCCTGGCTGTTTTTTGCTCCTGTCCTCCTCAGCTACCAAATCATAACAGCCCACCAACAGGTCATGTTTTCAGGATTTCCTTAGTATTGCCCAGTATTCCATCACCTGTGTAATACAAAGGAAATCCTGAAAACATGACCTGTTGGTGGGCCTTGAGCAGTGGCGTACTGTCAATAGTAGCAGACCACGCAGCTGCTATGGGGCCCGGACGGTGAGAGGGTCTGCGACGGCCGCTGCGGTTTGGCAGCTGTGCTGTGCTGACACAGTACTATCTCCTTTAATTAAATGTAAGCGCCGGCCGCCGTATACCCCCTTGAAGTTCCCCTTTCCTTGTTTCCTGGTCAGCAGTTGGCTGAAGTCTCTGGCTGGATTTGCATAAAAACGCCACAACTCCTGGCAGCCAGAGAGCAGCACCACGTGCATTGCAGGAAGCAGAAAACATTCATGAGCCTCTCTCACTCAGGGAGAGGGAGACACACACAAGACGGTGAGCCCGGCTGGCTGGGGGACGGGGTGGATTCTTTTTTGTTAAATGTGTCCCCTCACTGTGCTGGCACTTTACATTTACAATGGCTCTGGCTCTTTTTTCTTTTCTTTTTTTTTTTGGGGGGGGGCCCATTCAGACTTTTGCTATGGGGCCCCATGATTTCTATGTATGCCCCTGGCCTTGAGGACTGGAGCTGGGGAACCCTGCTCTAAATGACTAACTGCTTCACTTGTTGGTTATATGTATGTACATGTCTTTCTGACAACAAGAGAGTATTTTTATATATTATCTTTTGGACATTTACTCCGTACTTTCAGTTTCTAATCCAGTTTTGGAGCGTCCTTATCCTGTCCCTTGTCCGGGTCCTGCTACATGGGTATATGCGGATATGGTTTCTGTTCCGGTGATTATTTTTCTCAATATTGTACAATGTGACCACATAGAAGTAGGCGAGATGAGTGTGTTTTGCAATCCTAGGTGAAACCAGAAAGATTGTAAAATTACAGTATGCCCAGAAGCAGCTGGACTGAAGCACACACTCCACTCTGCTACCTCTGTTCACACGGATTGTACATTATTTGAGATGTCACAGAAATGGGACATGCTGATCCCAGTATGTAGCAGAGTTTAGTTTGTCAGCAGGTTTGCTTACTTTCCTCTGATGGCTTTACATAGGACACAGGAAAACATACTCTAGTCCAGTGCACAGAATAAAGAGTTGTCAGGCCCAGCTCTGACATTTACCTGCACTGGTGTTTGCCTTCTGATCTTATCTCATACCAGAGAGGGAAGAGGAGCTGTAAATAGTGAAGTGCTGGGTCATGCAGGAGAGCAAACTCCCTCCTTTGTAGACAAGTTGCCGCCAGATTTCAACACGAGCCTGCGCCTAAGTGCTGGAGAAATTTTATGCATCCAACAGCCTTTATGACGCTTGTACAAATGTTACTGCGACCTCTGATTTCAGCATAAGCTGTCGTGTTTATATGAGGGAATACACTATTTTTTATAAGACTTGTATCCTGCATTTTTCACTAGTTTTCCCCAATTTTCAGTGGTTTTTGATCTTGCTGCCCTTATGTCTGCCATACACAGAGAAATAAGGGATTTGCTGTCTCTCATCTCTATTTGACACCTGCCACATGGAACATTATACAGCAGTACTAAGCAGTGTAGCTGTGAATACCGCTCTGGTGTGAAATACAATACTTATTATAAAGCAGAACCACCAAATTTGTGTAAGTGTCTGCAACCTCTTCCTCTCCTTAGACATCAGTAGGCAGCTGTATTATGATCTCTCGGTGAACTGGTAGTCTTTGTCTTCAGCAAGATGGCTTTTAGCTGTATTTTTGAATGGAAGATGAGCTCAGGAGGTGGGGACATGAAGTGGCCCATAAGTGGAGAAAGTAGCAAATTTCTCAGATAAGACATTAGCGTTTCTTTTATTATATGCTTGTACTATTGAGTTATGCAAAGTCTGCTGATGTTGCAACCCTGGGAAAAGCGAATCAATGGCTGCATGGTTGATAACAGGAACATCTCTCTGAAACACTAGAGTGCTTATAGTTAGATGATATAACCAGGAACCATAGCCAGAGATGAGAGTAGTCTGGGGCCGTCCCCGGCCAGCTTCTACCAGCACCGTTCTAGGTGACTGACCAGTCTCTCGCTAGGGAAGAGACCTGTCACCTCTAGTAGCACTGGCAAAGATAAATACTTACCAGTAATTTGATTTTCCTAACCAATGACCGCACCATACAGAAAGAGGATTCGCCCCCAGGAAGAGGAATAAAAAGGCTGAACCTCTCTATATGCCTCAGTGTGTTTACAGAGCAGAAGACATAGCTGCACAGTTAAAGATATGAAAATGCCAACTGTTACATGGAAGAATAGGTTGTTTCGGGCTTGTGTTCTTTTTTTTAACAACCTTTGACTATTGGGGCAGACATCTCACAACCAAAAAACTCTAGGGAGTTAGCACGTTGATGTCACGTTTCAGGAAAATCAAATTATCGCTAAGTAATTATCATCTTTTCCCTGACAGCACCGTACAGAGATTAAAATAGAAAACAATCCCTAGATAGGGAGCACAGCTGAGAGGACTTTACTCCTAAGGAGAGGTCCGAGTATCCCAAATCCAGCCTGGAGTGCTTAAAGAAAATAGGTGAAGACCAACTGCTGCCTTAGATATCTGATGGACTGATGCACTGGCCCTTTCTGCTCAGAAAGTGGCCATGGCTCTTGTAGAGTAAACCTTATTGACACCTCTCCATTATTAACCCGGCTTAATGTCACCTTTCAATTGCAAGGTGACATTAACCCTTATTAACCCATATGCCACCACTAAAGGCAATGGGAATAGAGAGGCTAAGTGCCAGGAAAGGCGCATCTTGCAGATATATACACACACACACAATGTATTTTATATGTATGTATCTATTCTTTAGATTCTTTATTAAACATGTCAGTGTGATTTTACTGTATTGAGCATGCTCAGTTAAAAAAAAAAAAAAACGGAATCCGTTGCCGGATTCCATCATTTGACGGATTACGACGGATCCTGCGCCCATAGGCTTCCATTCTAGCAAACGACGGACGGCGACAGATCCGTCGCCGTCTGATTTTGACGGAGACAAAAAATGTTAGGTTGACAGTCGTCTCCGTCCGACGGACAAAGAATTTGACGGATCCGTCGAACGACAGATGAAACGTGCGGCCATCCGTCGCTAATACAAGTCAATGAGAAAAAAACGGATCCGGCATCAGTCACCTGATCCGTTTTTTTTCAAAATTCGAAGGATTGTGACTGATGGCAAAAAAAACGATGTGTGAAAGAGGCCTTAGACTATCAGAAAAGATACTTCATTACTTTATAGCTAAAAATCTTGCATACAAAATAGCAGTGTATTTCAGAAAACATGTAGTAGCCGGACAGAATGTGGCTCTTTTTATATAGCTATGATATAAGCTATATTCACATATATTTGTCAGTATGGATGATACAGAATAGGAAATACCTCTTTTGAACTTGGTATGCTGCTATTATCTTTCTCAGTTGCAGCCCATTTGACAGCATTTCTCATGGTAGGTGCCTTCCAGGTAGGCCATGGGTTGATGAACCTACCATTTTTGCCCTTGACTGACTTGGTGACATCTTCCTCTAATCTGATATCCAGCTTGAAGCTCTTTCTTGAAGAACGAGAGGAGTCACTACTTCTGGAGCTGCGGGTTGAGCTCTGTCTTTTTCGGACCGTCTCTTTTGGGTACTGATTGCTGGAGGTTAAACATTCGTCATCTTTGTCATCTGCTTCTAATAGCTTTTGTAATCTAAAATGAGATATACACTAGTAAGTAGACAAGTAAAAACAGCCAATAATAACACGGCGCGTGGGTAGCTTCTACTGCACACTGATCCTGCTATATGCTTAGCCTGGAATTATTCTAGAACAAAAAAAAAAAGGACTTTACACGGTCATTATAACCAGCGATGAACTACAGCACTCATAACATGGTCAATTTAGAGGTTGTTAGAATGGCTGCCAAAAATATATTATTTAGTGGGCAGATTGAAAATATAAGTACGGTATTTGAAACAACATGTGGTGCACAGTCAGGTCTCAACTATCACTGGAGGAACTTGTATCCTTCAGAGCTGCATCTCAGCCACACGATTGGGCAGATTTATTAATAAAATCTAGACTAAACAGATAGGAATCTGCTGGGGACTTATACCAGTAACCCTATGTCATGGAGATACCGCGATAAAGTGGGGTCAGACGATTACGGCGTCTAGGGACACATACACCTGCGGTAGTTAGAACTTCTTCACTGTCCTATTAGCAGTTTTGGCTTTCTTTGCTCTGGTGCTGTAACGGTTAAATTGCTTAGTTGGACTCTTGGAGTTCTCGGTCTTGGGCTGTATCAGCTTTTCAGAGTTCCAGTAACCGATAAAAGTGGTCTGCATCACAGAGCCCTTCCCAAAATAGATACATCAAGACAAAAAGGAAAATGGGCAAACCTCAAGAATGAAATTTTATTAAGTAATAAGTATAAAAACAGGAGAAGAAACACACAAGTGTAGCAACACCATAAGCACAACAAACATGTATGCAGGAGGATGGCGGCCCATACGCCTGACAAAATATGACAGAAATAGGCAATGACTGAGCATAAAAAAGAGCACAAAATAATATATGGGAAAGATGTGGGTGATAATATCAAAGCAAGGAGAGCCTCAAATGCACTCCATAGGTATATAGGTAGCTTGACGCTAGTGGCTAATCATGTACCCCAAGAATGGAGAAGTCTCGCCTTGAATGTTACCACAAATGATATCCCACAAAAATAAACCACAGTCAATATTGCACATTAGCCCAAAATGGTACCAAAGAGGTAAATGCTGACCTATAGATAATAAAACAGTCTAGCTAGATAGTACACAGTAATATTGCACATAACACCATATATCCATGGAATGCCGCAAAGGGACACAAGGCCTGTAGACATGTATACTCTAAGCAAAGTGCTGTGTGCGTTTACCTGGCGTTGCAAATGAACCCCGAAGCGCGTTTCGTGTCAGCTTCCTCGGGGGTTCCCGAGTTCCTTACACCCAGCAAGTATAAGAACCCTCATCCTTGCTTCTGACAGTTACCTCTACATGGTTTGGAGTTGAATGAGAGAGGTCAGTGTTTGGAGCAGGTGGTTGGAGAGTTTTTCTGGAGACTGCTGTATGGAGTTGGCTTGCATGTTTATCCTTTTCCTTTCCCATTTGGTTTCTCCCTTCCTATTTCTCCTGTTTCCTACTCTTATTTTGTGAGTGTATTTGTATGATTGTAGTTTTCTTTTATCCCTGTCTGTTAACCCCTGTCTGTCTGGTTAGTGTTTGCCTATACACTTCAGCCTCACACCTCCCTGGTTGGGGGAGGGAACAGAGAAGGGTAAGACCCCGACATCTCCAGTATCCGTGATAATCCTAGCAGCATAGTCCCTAGATGGATTTTAAATGTATATTTTCTGTGAAATGCCTTTTCCTTTAAGGGTGAAATATACCGTACTTGGCCAAAATGATAGAGCCATTATCTGATTGATTCTGCCCGTGATCCATCTGCATGAATCAGTTTTCAGGTTCACTTTACCATGCACCAAATTTATCATAGTTGTTCATTCTGTTTGAGATAGCTGTTGTACTTTAAGACTCTAGTCTATTAGTTTACCCCACCTAATAATTTGTGCTGAAAATTTGCCTCAAAACTTTGGTGTTACAGGTGAGGGCATGGCCCTTTTCTCCAAAACTATGCACCACTTAAGTGAGGTCATGCTCCCTTGCTGATCAAGGCATAAAGTGTACAAAGACAAATACATCATATTTAGCAAGTCATGAAATACATTATTAAGCTACATGTGCCAGAATTCTGGTGTAAGTTGCAGCAAAAATAAACGATGCATTATCCATGTTAGGTGTAATATAATTCTTAAGGCTACATTTTCACATCCGTTTCAGTTTTTATATCCATTAAAAGAGTACCATTTTTCTACCATGGGTCATCAGTTTTGCCGGTTTACCTCCTTTTCAGTTTTTAAAAATTATGTAAAACTAGGTAAATTATTATTTCAGATTGACACTCAGCAATGGATCGGTTAAAAACAAATAAACAGATTTAAAATGGATGTCTTCAATTTTTCATCCATATTTGATGGATTCCCATAGATTTGATTGCAAGTCTGATTTGCAAGAATAGAGGAGAAATGGACATGCACATGTTTGACAGAACAGATAGAGGGATCAGTTAAAAAATACATGAAAGGTTCCATTAAATTCTATGGCTCAGTATGCGGTCAGTTTAAAAACTGACAGCACATACGATAAAAACAGATGTGTGAATGTAGCCTTAACGAGAAAATTACTATATTTCACTGAGAGCAGAATTAATGTGCATTCACATTGAATTTGCAGTGTACACATGCCATATTGTCAAACGTACAATAGACCACAAATGTCCTTGGAATGCCTTTGTTCTTTGATTCATGGAATAGCGAAATAGACTATGCTACTTGTATACACAGAGAAATCAGCAGAAAATACAAATGGATACCAGACAGACTTCTGTTGGAGCTGTATGTCAAGAATTCTACTTAATGTATACATACGGTGGACACTGCAAAATGTTCTAAATGAGATAACCCTGTAAGGGAAAGTAAAGTGCAGGTGGAAATGGAGTCCCTAACATGCAGAAAATGGTATACAGCGGGCGTCACACTAAGGAGGAATACGGACGAGTGAGAGGCGTGAAAACCACGCATTACACACGGACCCATATTTCTCTATGGGGCAGCTCTGATCATTCGTATTTTTCTCGCCAGTATGTTACGGTACGAGACACCCGCATCATGCTGCGATTGTCAGCGTATCACGCCCGTTGTACGCCAATGAAAGTCTATGGATGCGAGAAAATTATGGATTACACACAGACCAGACGTGTGACTTGCGAGAAATACGCACCGGTGTCCTTTAGAAAAGCCGGCAATTCATCCCCAGCTATACTGTAAAATCACACTGACAGGTTTAATAAAGAATACATGTACACACATACAGTACAGCCCAAAAGTTTGGACACACCTTCTCATTCAACGATTTTTCTGTATTTTCACGACTATGAAAATTGTAGAATCACACTGAAGGCATCAAAACTATGAATTACCACATGTGGAATTATACATTACACTTTACAAAAAAGTGTGAAACAACTGAAAATATGTCTTATCTTCTAAGTTCTTCAAAGTAGCCACCTTTTGCTTTGATTACTGCTTTGCACGCAGAAAAGGTGAACGGATGGACTCTACATGCCTGGCTCCCACCGTGAAGCATGGAGGAGGTGGTGTGATGGTGTGGGGGTGCTTTGCTGGTGACATTGTTGGGGATTTATTCAAAATTGAAGGCATAGTGAAGCAGCATGGCTACCACAGCATCTTGCAGCAGCATGCTATTCCATCTGGTTTGCGTTTAGTTGGACCATCATATATTTTTTCAACAGGACAATGACCCCAAACACACCTCCAGACTGTGTAAGGGCTATTTGACCAAGAAGGAGAGTGTTGGGGTGCTACGCCAGATGACCTGGCCTCCACAGTCACCAGACCTGAATCCAATCGAGATGGTTTGGGGTGAGCTGGACCGCTCACCGCTTCAATTTTGAATAAATCCCCAACAGTGTCACCAGCAAAGCACCCCCACACCATCACACCACCTCCTCCATGCTTCACGGTGGGAACCAGGCATGTAGAGTCCATCCGTTCATCTTTTCTGCGTGCAAAGCAGTAATCAAAGCAAAAGGTGGCTACTTTGAAGAACCTAGAATATAAGACATATTTTCAGTTGTTTCACATTTTTTTTGTACGATACGATACGATACGATACACTTTATTGATCCCGGGGGGAAATTACAGTATTACAGCAGCAATACAAACAGCAGTACATAAAATATTACATAAAATAGGACACAAAATACATAAAATAGGACACAAATCTTGCACAGGTGTACCAACATTACATAATAAATAAATAAAAAAAAAGTAAAGTAAAGTAAAGTGTAATGTATAATTCCACATGTGTTAATTCATAGTTTTGATGCCTTCAGTGTGATTCTACAATTTTCATAGTCATGAAAATACAGAAGAATCTTTGAATGAGAAGGTGTGTCCAAACTTTTGGTCTGTACTGTGTATAATATATATATATATATATATATATATTGTAACATTTCCAGGGGATATAGCTCTAGGATAACATCTCTTACCACCTCCCCGGGCACTCTGTCACAACACTGGCACCCCCTGAGGAGTCCATAGAATGGTCCACTGCCGCCATTCCATACGGTGCCCACAGCTCCCGCACCATGTCCAGTTGCATGTCCAGTAGACATTTCTCAAATATGCGGTCCGACTTGTCAGACCCATTCGCTGCTCCGTTCACAGCCATCGCGGAGCACTGTTCACACCAGAACTTCACCGCTTTCCCTTGACAAAATCTTCGTGGCCCCGCCGAGCCACAGCAAAACTGGATTTGAGTGCGACGACAATCTTCACAACCCCGCCGAGTTGCAGCAAGATGCCTTCGTGACCCCACCGAGTCACAGCAAGATGCCTTCGTGACCCCACTGAGTCACAGCAAGATGCTTGTATCCACACTCGTCGTCCATGCTGTCAGACTTCTCTGTCTCAACAACGGCAGTCTTCCCTCAAGACATACACACTCTACAGTCTTTTCCATAGAAAATTCAGCTCTGCTGTGCAGACACTTTTTTTTTTTTCTTTGCAAAGTCTATTAGGGCTCCTGTCTCTTTAAGACTGCTCCAAACAGACGTTTCTGCTGACACACTTTTTTTTTCTCTGCTGCTCTTTCAACAGACTTCACCTTTATTGCTGTCTCTAAGCCACTGTGCTACATGCACACTCCAGCACTAACTGTATCAGCCACTGCGCTGCCCCAGCATTCTCCACCAATTGTAACATTTCCAGGGGATATAGCTCTAGGATCGCTGTCTGGGTAGACAGAATGGCACGAAAACAGTTCATTCAGACAGCAGTTCTGGTGAAAACTGGCCGCAACCAGCTTTATTAAAGTCCACAGCAAACAGATAAAAATAAAGCATAAACAGAAAACCTAGGCTTGTCTAGCCACTAATTACACATAGATAGATTGCCCTGTCTATCCGGATCCCGGCTCTACCAGCCTGACCCAAAACAACACATATGATATATGTTACCAGTATGGAGTTTCACAGATACTCCTCCTTGTGTCTGAAGGCCCCTTCAGCGTCCAGACTTGAGAGAGATCCACTCCTATTCAGCCGCTATTCGCACGGATTCTCACTGAGACTACTCCTGTGTCCGGGGTACTTCCTGCACCCAGACTGAGATAGCTCAAACTCCTGGAGACTGCTTCTTGTGCCTAGACTCCTTGTCCAGACTAAGCGAGCTCCCACTCCTGGAGACTGCTTCTTGTGCCGGGACACCTTCCTGTGTCCAGACTAAGCTAGCTCCACTCTTGGAGACTGCTTCTTGTGCCGGGACACCTTCCTGTGTCCAGACTAAGCTAGCTCCCAGATTGTGTCTGCAGACACCTACTTCTGGTCTCCTAATTATCACCTGAGTGGCCACAAGTTTGAGCTGCAAGCGTGTACTTGAATGGATGGTGTAATGACCTTTCTCTACCACTAGGTTAACAAAGCCACACATTTCCCTTATACCTAGGTGAAATGTACACCCCATTCAACACATATTCCTTCACTGTCTCACATATCCCCTCCCTCTTCTCCAGACCGGAGGGCTGGTCATCCAGACCGGAGGGCTGGTCATCCAGACCGGAGGGCTGGTCAACAATCCCAACGAGACAGTGAACTCCGGACACTGCATCAGCACTATACACAGGTAGGTCGGGGACACTTGGTTCCCGAGAACCACCATCCTCGTCTCCCAACATCACCTGCAAAGGAATTTCATCTTTATCACGGTCATCACCATTATCAGTATCATCACTATTATGATTAGCATCATCATCATTACCATCATCATCACATAAGTTTAAGCTTGTGGGGTTGAACACATAATATATCCAATCACCTCAACCCACAGTTCACACAGAGACTATGTACTTGTCCCTTGCTCTGTTCATCCCCGGAATATTAGTCAATGACATTCACTCATTCCTTAGGGACCTACCGTCTGTCATTGTCACAGACTTCGTCCAGTCACATTTCTGGGACGTAACCTTGTCAGGTCTCCCCTTCGCTCCCAGTGGTCAATCGTAACCTTGTCAGGTCTTGCCTGGGTATCTAAGGTCCGGTTAGACTCTGTACTGTCCTGTACTCTATAGGGTCGTCTGTATGGACCTCTCAAACCTGAGTTACTGGAGGTCTCACTACCTCTAAACCCACGCCCACTACCCTCAGGACATCTTGTAAGGTCCCTAACTTCAGCCGTAGCTGTTCTGTTATTTAGGGAGCCCTTTCTCTGTCGGGTCTCACTATTCTTAGACGGCTGCCATCTTCTGCTGCACAGATGATGCTGTCTGTCTATCTACTCGCTGTCTAGCGAGATTCAATTGTTCTACCTCTTGCAGGTAGGTCACACGGTACGCCACCAGCATGCGCACATATTCAAGACTTTCTTCCGTTCCTATAGCGTAGAATGACACCATGCCGTCTTCATCTGGTATCCAGTCCCGACGATCACGTGGACTGCTTACTTTCACCACACCAGACTTCTTCACCATTATCTGCATGGCTCGGCCATTTCTCCCAATCAGCTTTCTCACCAGAACATGAGGCACCCGGATGACCTCTTCCTGTAGACTGTGAGCTTTTCTCATAAGCTTTAGTTGTCTAACGGTTTGTTCTGTCTTCAACCGGAGAAACCGCTTTGTGCGAATACATCGCCAGTGCATGTCACTTAGGATTGCCACCCTCTTCACTGTAACTTCGGTCGTGGACAAGACCACCAGCTGTTTAGCTCCTGAAGTCGAGTACACCTTACAGGCTCCCACGGCCTTCCTAAACGCTTCATGCACAGACTCACGGGTGCATTCTTCTCTCAAGTCCTCGGGTACATCTACGAGGCACTTGTACCGACACGTTTCTGTCTCACCAGTGGTTTCCAGACGATCAATCAGCTCAGGGTTCAGGGACAACTGACTTTCAGCTTCTTCCCCTTTACACTTCTTCTGAGCTGACTCACAGCTACAATTTCGTGAATTTCCGTCCTGACCACTTCCATTTCACATTTATCTTCCGTTACCACACTCTTAGCTCTCCTCAGGTCTATCTTCTCCTGGCCAAAGGGAGCGAGTGCAAAGTGTTTGCCCTTTTCTTTCTCCAAGGAGGCCTTGTTCACCGAGTGACACTGTATCAGGCGACTTTTCAGCCCGAGAACTTCTTCCTCTAGTTCCGCCATTCGCCTCTCAGCTGCCCGTCTCTGAAGCTTCTCTTGCGTCCACTGGGCTTGTAACCACTCCTTGATCTCGCTCCGACATCCACCGAACTCACATCACTCGAGGAAGTATCTGCTTTACACCTCCCATCTCCAGTGGCCAACTCCTGGCCCTGGTCTGTAGCTTCTCTGATGGACTCCTCCATCTTTTCCCGCTCAGCTTCCATTTGGGTGAGTTTTTCCTTAAGGCGCATCTCCACCTTCTGGAGAGTATCACAGGACATCTGTAGCTCCTTCACCTGAGCTTCCAGACCTAGGGTCTTTCTGCGCAGATCACCATTTTCATCACGGGTGTCCTGCAGAGTGGTCTCAACCACCTGGCGCATTTGCTCTGCATCCATCTTATCCTCTTCTAGTTTTTCTTTGACCCTAAGGAGATCCACATAATCTCTCTTCATCTGTTGCAGTTCCCTACTGCGTTCACCACACTCCTTCTTGGAGTCACACAGCTCCTGGTTGAGCTGTTCGCGCAGTCGTTCTAGGATTTGTTCACTTCCAGAAACTCCATCCTGCAGCGCCTCCTTCTCACGCTTCAACTGCAAAACCTCTTCCTTGATTTTGCGGCGGTCCTCTTTAATGGCAAAGAACATATTCTGCCACAGGATAACTTCCTCGTTGCTTCCTTCTAGGACTCGCTGGTCTGAGGATACGTCCTCCAGGTTTTCACATAATTGCAGCATGTCACTCTGATACTGCAGCCGAATAGGTTCCAGCTCTTGGCCATGACTGGCCCCCTCCTTTTCTACTCTAAAGGAGAATCCACACTTGAAGCATAGGCAGACAGTACTACATTCTCTTCATTTTCATTTTCAGCGAGTACTACCGGAACAACCTTTTTGTGGCCCTTGCGCCGTCTACGACGAGAGGAGGACTCTCTTCCCTCGTCTAGCCTCTCCTGACTGAACTCACTTTTTACTTTCATAGTGTCCCAGTCAGCTACGGGGTCTGTGTCACTCCCCATGGTGATGTGGACTAACAGGTCACCTCCCACTTTGACGCCACCCCCTTCTACTGGAGCTACCCCGTTATCAACGGTCACATTGTCATTTTTAGGAGGTACCAACCCACCACCAGTAACAATTTTCAGTTTTCCACACTCTACACTCTTGTGAAAATCCGCCCCTTTTTAGACTCCGCCCCCTTTTTAACAACCACATCGGCAGGGTAATTTTTACACAAAAAATCAGCAGTAGTCTTAGGACTCAGTTCACAACATCTCTTACCACCTCCCCGGGCACTCTGTCACAACACTGGCACCCCTGAAGAGTCCATAGAATGGTCCACTGCCGCCATTCCATACGGTGCCCACAGCTCCCGCACCATGTCCAGTTGCATGTCCAGTAGACATTTCTCAAATATGCGGTCCGACTTGTCAGACCCATTCGCTGCTCCGTTCACAGCCATCGCGGAGCACTGTTCACACCAGAACTTCACCGCTTTCCCTTGACAAAATCTTCGTGGCCCCGCCGAGCCACAGCAAAACTGGATTTGAGTGCGACGACAATCTTCACAACCCCGCCGAGTTGCAGCAAGATGCCTTCGTGACCCCACCGAGTCACAGCAAGATGCCTTCGTGACCCCACTGAGTCACAGCAAGATGCTTGTATCCACACTCGTCGTCCATGCTGTCAGACTTCTCTGTCTCAACAACGGCAGTCTTCCCTCAAGACATACACACTCTACAGTCTTTTCCATAGAAAATTCAGCTCTGCTGTGCAGACACTTTTTTTTTTTTCTTTGCAAAGTCTATTAGGGCTCTTGTCTCTTTAAGACTGCTCCAAACAGACGTTTCTGCTGACACACTTTTTTTTTCTCTGCTGCTCTTTCAACAGACTTCACCTTTATTGCTGTCTCTAAGCCACTGTGCTACATGCACACTCCAGCACTAACTGTATCAGCCACTGCGCTGCCCAGCATTCTCCACCAATTGTAACATTTCCAGGGGATATAGCTCTAGGATCGCTGTCTGGGTAGACAGAATGGCACGAAAACAGTTCATTCAGACAGCAGTTCTGGTGAAAACTGGCCGCAACCAGCTTTATTAAAGTCCACAGCAAACAGATAAAAATAAAGCATAAACAGAAAACCTAGGCTTGTCTAGCCACTAATTACACATAGATAGATTGCCCTGTCTATCCGGATCCCGGCTCTACCAGCCTGACCCAAAACAACACATATGATATATGTTACCAGTATGGAGTTTCACAGATACTCCTCCTTGTGTCTGAAGGCCCCTTCAGCGTCCAGACTTGAGAGAGATCCACTCCTATTCAGCCGCTATTCGCACGGATTCTCACTGAGACTACTCCTGTGTCCGGGGTACTTCCTGCACCCAGACTGAGATAGCTCAAACTCCTGGAGACTGCTTCTTGTGCCTAGACTCCTTGTCCAGACTAAGCGAGCTCCCACTCCTGGAGACTGCTTCTTGTGCCGGGACACCTTCCTGTGTCCAGACTAAGCTAGCTCCCAGATTGTGTCTGCAGACACCTACTTCTGGTCTCCTAATTATCACCTGAGTGGCCACAGGTTTGAGCTGCAAGCGTGTACTTAAATGGATGGTGTAATGACCTTTCTCTACCACTAGGTTAACAAAGCCACACATTTCCCTTATACCTAGGTGAAATGTACACCCCATTCAACACATATTCCTTCACTGTCTCACAATATATATATATATATATATATATATATATATATATATATATATATATATATATATATATATATACACACACACACACACACACACACATACACACACGTCATTGTGACACATATTTATAGTTCATGCACTTCTACATAGTATAATAGCAGCTAATTCAATTGTAAAATTACAGAACCCGACATGAAATGACACATGGTTTACATACAGTTAACCATATCATTTCATGTAGTTTGATATATGGTTTTCACTAACAATTACATAAGTATATGTGTGCAAAATTTCATACATGTAGGGGTTAATTAAATGTGTAAATTCGCTGGAAAAAAATGTGTGGGCTCCCGCGGTATTTTGTCCACCAGACAGGGAAAGCCAGCGAGTGGGGGCACATAATATAAGCCTAGGGAGGGTGCATTTTTTTTTGCGCCCCCCCCCCTGGCTACTAAGATCTGCCCGCAGCCACCCAGAAAAGGCAAATCTATGAGTAGATGCGTCTTTTCTGGCACTTAGCCCGTCTATTCCCATTGCCTGTAGTGGTGGCTAATGGGTTAATAATGGGTTAAGGCCACCTTGCTATTGGAAGGTGACTTTAAACCAGGCTAATAATTGAGAGTTGTCAATTAGACAACTAACAATTATTAATCCTATTGTATTAAATGTTTACAAAAACAGACACATTAATTAAAAATTATTTTAAAGAAATAAATAGACAGTTTTTGACCATATTTTATTTTACTGGTACTCCATCCGATTCCCTTGCTCTCCTGTAATAAAAATAAAATAATAAAGCAACATTATTCTTACCTCTCCGCGCTCTGTCAGGTCCCCGATGTAATCCTTCTGAAAGGGTTAACATGTTTACTGCGGGGACCGGAGCTAATGCTCCAGCGTCGCTGTAAACCCCCGAATGAATGAGTTCCTCTCCCGGCTGACAGGAGAGGAAGTGATTAGCTGGGAAGCTTAAGTGATTGCTTCCCACGCTAATCAATTCAATTCAGGTCAGCCGGGGATTCCCACTGACGTCACTGATGCTGTGCGGAGTCCTCGGCTGACCTGAACTGATTAGCGTGGGAAGCAATCAGCCAGTGAAAACCCAAAAGTCATTTTCTCAGTAAATTAGAATAATTAACAAAAAACACCTGCAAAAGCTTCCTAAGTGTTTAAAAAGGTCCCTTAGTCTGTTTCAGCAGGTTACACATTCATGGGGAAGACTACTGACTTGACAGATATCCAGAAGACAGTCACTGACACACTCCACAAGGAGGGTAAGCCACAAAAGGTCATTCCTAAAGAAGCTGGCTGTTCACAGAGTGCTGTATACAAGCATATTAATGGAAAGTTGAGTGTAAAGAAAAAGGTGCACAAGCAACAGGGATAACCGCAGCCTTGAAAGGATTGTTAAGAAAATGCCATTCAAAAATTTGGGGGAGATTCACAAGGAGTGGACTGCTGCTGGAGTCATTGCTTCAAGAGCCACCACACACAGACCTATCCAGGATATGGGCTGCAAATGTCACATTCCTTGTGTCAAGCCACTCATGACCAATGAACAAAGCCAGAAGCGTCTTACCTGGGCCAAGGAGAAAAAGAACTGGACTGTTGCTCAGTGGTCCAAGGTGTTGTTTTCAGATGAAAGTAAATTTTGCATTTTATTTGGAAATTAAGGTCCCAGAGTCTGGAGGAAGAGTGGAGAGGCACACAATCCAAGCTGCTTGAGGTTTAGTGTGAAGTTTCCACACTCAGTGATGGTTTGTGGAGCCATGTCATCTGCTGGTGTAGGTCCACTGTGTTTTATCAAGACCAAAGTCAGCGCAGCCGTCTACCAGGAAATTTTAGAGGACTTCATGCTTCCTTCTGCCGACAAGCTTTTTGGAGATGGAAATTTCATTTTCCAGCAGTACTTGGCACCTGTCCACACTGCCAAAAGTATCAATACCTGGTTTACAAACAACAATATCACTGTGCTTGATTGGCCAGAAAACTCACCTGACCTTAACCCCATAGAGAATCTATGGGGTATTGTCAAAAGGAAGATGAGAGACACCAGACCCAACAATGCAGACGAGCTGAAGGCTGCTATCAAAGCAACCTGGGCTTCCATTACACCTCAGCAGTGCCACAGGCTGATCTCCTCCATGCTACGCCGCATTGATGCAGTAATTGATGCAAAAGGAGCCCCGACCAAGTATTAAGTGCATTTACTGAACATACATTTCAGTAGGCCAACATTTCAGATTTTAAAATCATTTTTCAAGCTGGTGTTATAAAGTATTCTAATTTACTGAGATAATGACTTTTGGGTTTTCATTGGCTGTAAGCCATAATCATCAACATTAACAGAAATAAACACTTGAAATAGATCACTCTGTTTGTAATGACTCTATATAATATAGGAGTTTCACTTTTTGTATTGAAGAACTGAAATAAATTAACTTTTTGATGATATTCTAATTTTCTGAGAAGCACCTGTATGTCTTACTCTGACATGTTCCTGTGTTTCAGAGGAAACATTGTTTGAAAAACCGGCCTCTGACTTTGTGCCCATGCTGCACTAGTCACGATTCTGCACTAGTCCCTGACAAGCTTTCCAAACTATGCATTTTCTGATATACCAGTGTTTCAGACATACCTGAGTGCAATTGAGCAGCCAGGCTCTGATTCATTATGCCCATGGTTCGGGCAGCTTGAATCTAGTAGTAGGTTCCCTTTTCTTTCATTATATATATTATGAAGTTTTTCCATCTGTGTTGGCTGTAGATTAAAAAAAAAATTTTTAATTAGCTATTGTCCCCATTCTTCTGCCAGTTGAGTGTGATATGTGATATATAAAATATACGGTATTCGTATTTATTTTTTCATAGTATCAGGAAGTAATCCATAAGGAATGCAACATTCAATTTTTAGTCACCTACAAATTAAAATTGTATTCCACATTTATTTCCAAGTTTTTTCTATGAGCCTGTCTATCTACATGGTGGCATGCATTGAGTCAGAAAAGATATGAGCAAAGCAACAACAACAAAAAAATAACAGAAGAAGAAAAGACCCATTTACATGAAAACGTGACCGCTGAGCTCAGCGAGCAAGACACCACCAGTGTGTGCCGGACTGTTCTAGGGTCTTTATCTGAGCCAAACAGAACGTCTTTCACATGATCCGCGACTGGTAAAGCAGCAAAAGAAAAGGTTACATTTTTTTTAATCTATATTAAATCTATAGTTTTATATGCACAAAATAATGTTAAACATGAGCTGGTCCCTGCAGTTATCAGAATCAGTGATCTGTATGTATTTACACCCAGCTAACTAAAGGAGATTCTGATCATTACTTATTTTAGAACCAGTCATGTGCCAAAATGCTATTAACCTGCAGATATGGGGTTAATCACTGCCCAGCACCCACGCTGAAATTAACTTTATCTCACCGGTTCAGTCACCGCTCTGCACATAGTGAGCAGCAGTTGTAACCACGACCCCAGCACTGACTGACAGCCGACTCTTACTGATGCACTGGCTGTTAGTCAGTACCTGAGGCGTGACTAGGACTGAAATCCCAATGCTGCTGGAGGAATAAATTTAATTCCTCTTGGTAGCCGTCATTTCAGCGCAGTGGCCGGGCAGGTTAGAACGCTATTACCGTCAGATTAACCCCATATCTGCAGGTTAATAGCGTTTTGGGACATGAAAGCTTCCTTTTGAGAGGACTGCAGAAGCAATAACGTACCTGGACATACCATAGGATTTTAATACAATGTTCTAGATTAGAGCATGGTGCGCTGTTTTGTCTTGTAAAATTCCTTAGGTCAGCAACTTAAACTGAGTAGCGCTCATTTCTAGTCAATAACGCTCATCAGGTGCCGATATTGGTTGTCATTCAGGGATCTGGCGCTGCCTCTAAGATGAATTTAGAGCAATAAAATGTAAAAAAATAGAAGACTAAGATCAGGGTCAGATGAGCATCTGAAAAAAATCGCCTTATTATCATCCAGAAAACTCGAATGATTTTCATCCATAGACAGGGTCACATGAGTATTAATTCTCTCATGAGCGTGATTTGGGCCCAGTATGCTAATGACACTCCAATCAAACTGATCGGAGTTTGAGCAGAGTTTCAGATCACTGTAATCCCATACTCTCGGATGAGAGAGAGAGTAGTATCACAGGTGTAGAGAAGACAAAGAATTTAATTTCTCCATTGTCTGCGTCCGCATAAATCAGACAACACTTGGATGGCATCCGAGTGCAGTCCGATGTTTCACTCGCACCCATAGACTTGTATGGGTGCACATGGGCTGATTTGTGGAGCCACTCGCAGCATGGTGGGATTGTTTTCTAATACCAAATCAGAATAAGAAAAAATGCAGATCCGCACTGCCCCATAGTGTAACATTGGGCCGAGTGCTGTACGCTAAAACATCAGATAGTATTAGGCCGTGTTATACGCTAATTTGAGCGAGTCCATATGTCATCCTATTCCGTCCATGTGTATATTACATACGTGTGACATCTGTTTTGAATCATCAACATTTTGAAATGTACAAGACTAAATACAGTTTCCCAAGGTAATAATGGCAATGCATTCATAAAAATTGGATGCTATACAGATGATCCAAATGGGATTTTTATTTTTTTTTGCAGGTGAGTATCATCCGAGATTCGGAAGAGAACAGTGCATGCTGCAATTGTTTTTTTGGCAAAAAAAAACAACAACAATCTAAACAGCCCTGTTACACTGATCAGTGTGCGGTTGGATTTTTACTTGGACAGCACACGTCCGTATGATACACCTATCTAAAAATACATTTAACAACTTGAACGCACACAAACTTGCTCATTGGTAAAATTGCTTACTAAAAGGAGTGGTGGAGCACCTAAATTGTCCTTTCTATTTATCTTTACACCTTAATCACTTTTATAATTTGCTTTATTACAAAACACCCTACACTTGTCCCTATATTGTTATTCCCTGAATAGGTTTTCTTTTTTTATGCTGCACTTCCTGTAACATTTTGTTTGAGTGGAGTCTCTAACAGGAGTCACAGGAGGCTAGGGCTGCACTCACTACCCTGCAACGCCTATCATCCCTCCCGAAACCGAAGGTCATCAAGGGATGGCACTGCTGTTACTTGCTACAGTTTCTTGCATCGCTGCGCTCTGAAGAGGTCCTGGACCCATGGCAAGAGACGCTGCAGGAGAGGGGATTGCAGCGCCAGAAATCTGCATCGTCTATAAAGTGAAAAAAAAAAAAAAAAAAAGACATAAGGAGGTGGTGATAAAACAGTGAGTGATACCAGCGCAACCCTCTGATGACATTTTATTTTAGGGCGGTGCTAGAAAATGTGAGTTGGTGCTGTTGTCACTCTCTGTTTCCATCTCTGCCACCTGTTGGCGTCCTGCATCCATGGAGATAGAAACTGTAGGAGAGGTGAGCGCAGCACTGGCACTCTTCTTCTATCTCTCCCACTGCATATTCTAACTGTGAAACAAGGTGTCGTTAAGGGGCGGAGGCAGAAGCCGACGCTCTAGAAGCTGTGGGTCAGTTCTGGTGTCAGTCACTGCTTCTATCTCAGCCCCTCTGATGACAGAGAGAAGCATATTTAAAGAGGACATCTTAGGTACCAGACTACTCTTAAATATTAAATTTCATCTACTTATAGCCCTTTAACAACTTTATATATTAAGGAGGCTGGCCATTTTCTAATGAGTAATTGCATCCATGTGCAAGCGTAAATGAGGGGGGCAGCTGGGGAGGCAGTGTTCATGTGACTGCCCCAATGTGGCCGTGACACTGCACAGTTTTTTTTTTTTTTTAGCACTATTGTACTTTGAATTTGAGAATAAACGAACAAAAAATAAAATTAGACCTACCGGTAATTTGGTTTCTAGGAACCTTCCACGACAGCATCGGAAGTCGTCTCCACGCCCTAATGGGGGACAGGAAGCACAAGAGGTTAAAAGTCCCTCCCACCTCCCAATCCCCAGTGACTTATAACGAACAACACAGCACCAGTTACCTTTAGGCTTCCAGGAATAATCCAGGGAACATAGGGAGGGAATAAGTGCTGTCGTGGAAGGTTCCTAGAAACCGAATAACCGGTACGTCTAATTCTATTTTCTCTAGTCACCTTCCACGACAGCATAGGAGAAATACCAACTGATTCTGCACTGGGGGATACAACGGCCTGGAGCACTTTCCAGCCAAAGGCTAGATCCCTATTGGACAATAAGTCCAATCTATAGTGCCTGGTAAAGGTATGTAGTGAAGACCAAGTTGTTGCCCTGCAGATCTGCTCGTTTGATGCACCTGCCCTCTCAGCCCAGGAGACTGAGGTAGATCTCGTAGAATGGGGTGTCATGTTCTGAGCCAGATACGTTTCGGATATGGCCCTCTTGATCCAATTTGCGATGGTACTCCTTGCCACTTTCTTCCTTTTATTTCGACGTGATGGATGTACAAATAAATTTGTCAATTCTCCAGGAACTGGTTTGTTCTAAGTAGTGCAAGATTGTACGTCGGCTCTTTTGGATTAGTAGGATTCTGGCAAAAAAGAGGGGAGAACGATGTCCTGCGACTGGTGGAAATCAGACACAACCTTAGGAAAAAAGGACGGATCAAGACGAAGGACTATAGAGTCGTCTCTAATTATTAAGTAAAGGCACTGCCACACTTAGCGATCGCACTAGCGATCAAGACAACGACTTAACCAGGCGAGATCGCTAGTGCAATCGCTATGTGATCGCTAGTTAGATTCCAAACACAACTCATCAGCGATCTGTGATTCCAAACACATCTCATCAGCGATATGTATAACGACCTCTGCGGTCGTTGGGAAAACCTAGTCCCACCTGCGATGCTGGTGAAGTCGTTCATAAAGGGTGTCACACTCAGCGATTCAGGCTCACCAGCGGGACACCAACGACCAGAAAACGGCTCAGAACGTTCATTAGCGATCAACAACATCTCAGCAAGGGCCACATCGCTGCTACATGTCACACACAGCTAAGTCGCTAACGAGATCGCTACTGCGTCATAAATGGTGACGCTTGCGATCTCGCTTAGTGTGGCATACCCTCATTGATTAAGCTTGCAACTCCCCTACACGTCTTGCCGTAGTTATGGCGACAAGGAAGGCTGCTTTGCATGAGAGAAATTGCCTACAGCTCCCTGTGGTTGAAGGATCCGGTGCTTATGTTTTGACTCCAGTGTCCCTGGAACAGAGCATGAGATACTATGGCTCCCCAGCCTCTCTTGCTGGCATCGGATGTTATTGTAACCAGTGGAGATTGAGACCAGCTTACACCTCTGCGAAGGTTTCTGGGCCTCAACCACCAAGCTAGGGAGGCTCTCATTCGTCCTGGGGTCTGCACTCTCTTGTTCAACAAGCTGGGATCCCCGTTCCAGTTTTCTAGGATGTGCGCCTGAAGAATTCTGGAGTGGGCCTGGGCCCAGGCCACTGATTGAATACAAGCCGTCATAGAGCCCAGGACAGACATGGCTGACCGAAGGGTAGGAGACCTTTGTTCCCTGAAGTCCAAAGATCTTTGTCACCACAGTCAGGCGATGATCCTCTGGTAAAAAAGACATCTGTTTCCCTGAGTCTAGGAGAACCCCCAGAAATCTTCTCGTTTTGGAGGGCTGGAGCTGAGATTTCATTAAATTTGGGAGCCACCTCAGAGACCGCAGAATGTTCAGAGTCTCTGCCACATGACCCTTTAGAATGTGAGCAGAAGGCCCTATGACTAGTAAGGTTGTCCATATATGACACGGCCTCTGCCATTATCCTGGAGAAGACTCTGGGTGCCGAGGAGATGCCAAAGGGGAGCACGTTGTACTGGTAGTGTGTCACCTGTTGGTTGTGCTGCACCGCAAACCTCAAATACTTCCTGTGCCGAGGATGAATTGGGACATGGAAGTACTATAAGCATCCTTCAGGTCTATGGTTGCCATGAAGAAATGCGGACCTATCAGGGGAATGGCTGATTTTACAGATTCCATCTTGAATCTGTGATAAGAGATGTACAGATTGAGCTTCTTTAGATTTATGATGATACGTGCCTCCTCTGAAGGTTTTTTTTTTTTTTACAAAGAAGAGAGGGGAATAGTGGCTTCTTCCCCACTCTTCCGCCGGTACTGGGATAATTGCATTTGATCTCAGCAGACCCTGGAGACCTGATAGTAGCAATGTTTGGGCTCCCTGAGATGGTAGGGAGGTGACTCTCAGACCCCGCGGAGCAGAGAAATCAAACTCTATAAGAAGCCCCTCTTTGATAACGTTGAGGACCCAACGCCAATTGGAGATGGAACGCCAACGGTGGAAAAATTTTGCGAGCCTCCCCATCAGGTCGGAGTCATTGCTTATCCTGTTGGTGCTGTTGCTGGGGAACCAGGATGTTTTCCCCCTTCCCTTTCGCATAACTCCATCTCCCAGTTTTTCCTTTCCCCTTTGTTTGGGTGGTCTGAGGCTGAGAGGCACGAAAAAAACGCTTCCTGTAGGGCTTTTGCTCAGGAAGGGACTATTTCCTATCTGTGGCTTTCTCCAGAATTTCGTCAAGTGCTGGCCCAAAAACTATTCGCCTTTACAGGGGATGGAACATAATTTAATTTTAGAGGTGACATCCCCACTCCACATCTTGAGCCAGAGGGCTCTTCTGGTGGAATTAGATTGAACCAGGGATCTGGCAGCAATACGGATAGACTCCATAGATGCATCGGCTAGGAAGGCGGTTGCCTTTTGGAGAATAGGCATAGAGTCCAACAATTCCCCCCTTGAGGTCCCCTGGGATATGTGATTTTCCAACTCATCCAGCCATCGGAAGTGAGATCTGGCCACACAAGTGCAAGCTATGTTGGACCTTAGTGCCGAAGTGGATGTCTTCCAGAACTTCTTTAGCAGACTCTCCATCTTTCTATCCATTGGATCCTTCAGCTGTGAAGAATCCTCAAAGGGGATTCTGTTTTTTTTTTGCTACTCTCGCTACTTGTTTATCCACCTTAGGAACATCCCATCTAGTGGAGTCACCTTCCAGAGGGAACCTGTGTTTAAATTCTGAGGGGGCGCTTATACGTTTTTCTGGAAGTTCCCATTCCTGAGATATCATATCCAGGATGTTTTTATGTACAGGGAAGCCATTCTGTTTCTCTGACTTTAATCCCCCAAACACTTTGTCTTGAACAGACTGGGGGACCGACTCCTCTTCCAAACCCATAGTACAACGTACTGCGCTCATATTGCAGATAGCACATTTGGGAGTCTTTCTGGTAGGGACTTTATGGGCAGACTTGTCTCCCTGAAAGAAAGGGAGAGAAGTATAAGCAGAGGGACCACTAACCCATGCTTGGGAACCTAGCCTAGGACCCACCCCGCACACAGACTTACTGAGGCAGAGCAGGGCAGGAAGCACCATAGCACCATCCATGCTGAGGGATCAGTCTTACCTGGAGTCGTCTTCTGGCAGGTTTATATAGCATAAACTGTGCCTTCAGCGCAAGTGACATTCCCCTCCTCCTCCCCGGGTCCTGAGCAGGCTTCCGCATTGCTTCTGCGTGCTCTGCACGCCGTTCAGCGTTCCGGGGACCTCCGGAGGCTGAAACCGGAAGTACATGCGCTCCATTGTGGAACGCAAGGCCCGGAAGTGACACGCGTCTTGATGACATCACTTACGGGTCGCCGAACAGCGCTCACAGGAGGAGGAAGACCGGAGAGCTCAGGGAGGCCTCCGCATAGGGATCACTGGCCCGCTTTACCCACCTGTGGGGACGCAGGTGGGCCAGGAGGGTCCCAGAATCCACCATGTGGGGAGACGAGAGCAGTACGGAGTAGGACAGCAAAGCCCAAGACCACCACTGCCCGGTTACATCCTGAGGTAAACTGCAGTCACCGGCCACGCAGCATACCTGATAACCTCCCCATGCCCCATGGGGGACAGCAAAGACACTGGCGAGTAGGAGGGGCTTTTAACCTTTGTGCTTCCTGTCCCCCATTAGGTCGGGGAGACAACCTCCTATGCTGTCGTGGAAGGTGACTAGAGAAAAAACTATTTTGATAGAAAGCAAAATTGCATTCTATTCACCCCAAAAACCAAATGCACAGCATAGCCCAACTCAAAAAAACTGCCAGCTTTAGTTTAGTGCTTTTCCAAAATCCCTAAATGGTTAATGGCATAATTTCTTCTGCCTCAGCTTCTGAATTTAACAACACATATTAGCATCAAACTTTCCTAAATCTATGAATAATTTACACAAACTGGCATCTCACAAACACAAACAACAGCAGCAAAGTTACGCTGGGGAATTACATACACTGTTAACAGCAGTTTTTTTTTTTATTTTTTGGTTCTCTAAAATTAGACACTATCGGCGAGATAACAGTAAAGAGGTACATGGTAATGGTCAATTTTTGGCATTGGATTGGAATATTGTAGGTCATCCAAGTCTAAAGCCCCCCATACACATAAGACTAATGTCAGCTGCCCCGTCACACATACAGTAGCGACACACCAGCGATCCTGACAATGATGTGCACTTGTCAGGATCACTGGTGTGTGGCTACATGATCGCTGGTGAGCTGCCAAACAGGCAGCTCAGGCAGCGATCAGGACAGCGACACTGCGGGTAACGTCACTTAGTTACCCGCAGTGTACGTTGGATACCAGCCCGCTGGTGCAGGGAGCTAGTAACCAAGGTACACATCGGGTTTCCAGGCGCTGCGCGGTGCCTAGAAACCCGATGTGTACCTTGGTTACCAGCTCCCCTGCAGCAGCGCGCTGGTATCTAATATACACATCGGGTATCTAGGCACTGCCCGGCGCCTGGAAACCCCATGTGTACCTTGGTTACCAGCTGATTGCTGGTCTCGTGACTGCCACACGCAGCGATGCGTGCTGGCCAGAAAGAGACCAACGATCAAAAAAAATGTCCAGGACATTCAGCGACGATCAGCGATACCCAGCAGGGGGCTGATCGTCGCTGAATGTCACACACAGCGATATCGCTAAGGAGATCACTGTTGCGTCACAAAACTAGTGACTCAGCAGCGATCTTGCTAGCGAGATCACTGTGTGTGACGGGGGCTTAAGAGTTTTGGGGCACCGGACATTGTATTGTCGGGCAAGATACCAATCAGGCATGTCCAGGGTCGGACTGGCCCACAGGAGAACCGGAGGATTCTCCGGTGGGCCCTGGCATCTGGGGGGCCCTGGCACCTGCTGGCATACAGGGGCCAGTTGCCTAGGACCCCCGCTGCTCCAGGGGCCCCCAGCCGGTGGCGTGTCGCTAATATCGGCACACCACGCAGCTGCTATGGGGGCCCCGTGCCAACGGAGCAGCAGCGGGTGACAGGAGGCAGGAGCCCCTGTCCCCGCTGCTAAAGAGAAATGAATATTCACTGCTTCCCATGTGGGCATGGGAAGCAGTGAATACATTACTTACCTGTCACCCCGCTCCAACCGCTGAGCGCCGCTAGTGTCCTCGCGTCCTCTCTTTCTGCGATGTTCAGGCAGAGGGCGCGATGACGTCATTAGTGTGCGCCGCTCCCTCTGCCTGAGCATTCACTGCCGGGAGGACCGAAGACAGCGGCGCTCAGCGTTGGAGCAGGTGCCAGGTAAATCTCTCAGGTGCCGGGGCCCTGAGCCAGCGGTGACACCGGCACTGTCCCCCATAGCGCGCCGGTGCCCCCGCCTGCTCAGGACACCAGCACCTGCCCCCACGACAGGGGCGAGTATGTCTCTTTTTTTGCAGCAACAGCAGCTGCGGCAGCTAAGGGCTATTAATGCCATCTATGGGGGCACAGTCTGTGGAGCACTAGGGGCATAACTGGGGCATAATTAAAGGGGCATTCAATGGGGCAATCTATGGGGCATCTATGGGGCAATCTATGGGGGCATAATCTATGGGGGCATAATCTTGGAGCATCTATGGGGGCATAATCTATGGGGGCATAATCTGTGGCATCTATGGGGCATAATCTATGGGGGCATAATCTATGGGGGCATAATCTATGGGGGCATAATCTGGAGCATCTATGGGGCATAATCTATGGGGGCATAATCTGGAGCATCTATGGGGGGCAAATCAGGGCATAATCTATGGGGGCATAATCTGTGGAGCATCTATGGGGGCATAATCTATGGGGGCATAATCTGTGGAGCATCTATGGGGGCATAATCTATGGGGGCATAATCTGGAGCATTATGGGGGCATAATCTTGGGGCATATGACACTAGGGGCATAATCTATGGGGGCATAATCTATGGAGCATCTATGGGGGCATAATCTATGGAGCATCTATGGGGCATAATCTATGGAGCTTCTATGGGGCATAATCTATGGGGGCATAATCTTGGAGCATCTATGGGGGCATTAATCTATGGGGCATAATCTATGGGGCATAATCTTGGGGCAATCTGGGCATCTATGGGGGCATAATCTGTGGGGCAAATCTATGGGGGCATAATCTGGAGCATTTATGGGGGCATAATCTATGGCTGGGCATAATCTGTGGAGCATTATGGGGCATAATCTATGGGGCATAATCTGTGGAGCATCTATGGGGGCATAATCTGGGCAGAGCATTTATGGGGGCATAATCTGGAGCATTTATGGGGGCATAATCATTTGGCTAATTAGGGGGCATAATCTGTGGAGCATCTATGGGGCATAATCTATGGAGCATCTATGGGGCAATTAATATGGCATAATTAGGAGCATCTATGGGGGCATAATCTATGGAGCTTCTATGGGGGCATAATCTAAGGAGCATCTATGGGGGCATAATCTAAGAAGCTTCTATGGGGGCATAATCTATGGGGGCATAATCTGGAGCATTTATGGGGCATAATCTATGGGGGCATAATCTGTGGAGCATCTATGGGGGCATAATCTATGGGGGCATAATCTATGGAGCATCTATGGGGCATAATCTATGGAGCATCTATGGGGGCATAATCTATGGAGCTTCTATGGGGGCATAATCTATGGAGCATCTATGGGGGCATAATCTATGGAGCATCTATGGGGGCATAATCTATGGAGCATTATGGGGGCAAATCTAGGAGCATTTATGGGGGCAAATCTATGGAGCTTTCTATGGGGGCATAATCTAAGGAGCATCTATGGGGGCATAATCTATGGGGGCATAATCTATGGAGCATCTATGAGGGCATAATCTATGGGGGCACAATCTAAGGAGCATCTATGGGGCATAATCTAAGAAGCTTCTATGGGGGCATAATCTATGGGGCATAATCTAAGGAGCATTTATGGGGGCATAATCTATGGAGCTTCTATGGAGGCATAATCTAAGGAGCATCTATGGGGGTTCAATCTATGGAGCTTCTATGGGGGCATAATCTAAGGAGCATCTATGGGGGCACAATCTATGGAGCTTCTATGGGGGCACAATCTATGGAGCATCTATGGGGGCATAATACATGGGCAGCATATGGGGCACAATCTATGGAGCATCTTGTGGGGCATAATACATGGGGCAGCATATGGGGCATAATCTCATTTTCCACCCTAGGCTTATACTCGAGTCGATACGTTTTCACAGTTTTTTGTGGCAAAATTAGGGGGGTCGGCTTATACTCGAGTATATATGGTATCTATCTATTATCTATATATATAATATATATATATTTATATATATATATATATATATATATATATATATATAATAATATGCATTATACCCTATGAGGGGGGGCAGCATTATCCTCTATGAGGGGGCAGCATTATCCCCTATGAGGGGGCTGCTTTATAATCTATGAGGGAGGCTACCCCAACTCCTGCTACATAATTAAGACATGTACTACCTTATATTATACCCTGATATTAATGTGTTTTACTGCACAATTGGTGGTCTTGTATTTATTTCTATGTAGCAACATAGTGGGCCCCAAGAATGATTTTCTCTGGTGGGCCCAAGGTGTTCCAGTCTGACGCTGGGCATGTCCAATTTCAGACAGCCAATCACTTTGTTCTAGCAGCAGCTTATCTACAAATAAGCCGCCACTGGAGTGCTCAGCTCAAGGAGTGCTCTGGTGTGTGGGAGAGCCGGCCAAAAGATCAGCCTGAAGCATCAATCGTCTCGTCTGACAGCCATCTCGTGGGTGACTACCTTAATAATGGCAGGCACGGTGCTGCATAAGGAACGTGCCTCTGACTGTGGAGCCCATATGAATAAAGCTAATAAAATAATGTTCTCTCATGCTGATTCGGCATGAGAAAATAATCACTGATCTGAGCTGCCCCACAGAGTAACACTGGGCAGAGTGCTAGGCGATGTTCTATAGCGTAGCCCTCGGCCGTGTTATACGCTAATGTGACTCCGGTCTACAACCGAAAATACGGTTGTGAGAATATTGCCATACTGAGGACAGTACAACTTAAGTGGATTAAGGCCACGTTCACACGTTCAGTATTACATCAGTAATGTGTAAGCCAAAACCAGGAGTGGAACAATCAGAGGAAACATATAATAGAAACACGTCACCACTTCTGGATTTTTCATCCACTACTGGTTTTGGCTTACTGACCAAATACTGAATGTGTGAACGTGACCTTAGGCTACATTCACACATCTGTGTGTCATGCCCTTCTACTGTCCGTTTTTTCTCAGACAACACACGGACTCAAAGCTTCATTGATCCATGCACACCCTTCTATGTACGGGCCAGAGTTTGCCGTCCGTGAGACTCAGAGCAGGTCCAATTCTCATCAGTTATGTGGATCAGACTAAGCCATTAATGTCTATGAGGATCCGTACAAAGCACTGAATAACAGACTTCGGAGTAGCAGCCACGTTTCATCTAATCCATGCCTAAGAGTAAATGGAGAAAAAACCGACAGTCTGTACGCTTCAGGGAAATAAATGGATAAGAAAAATAAATAAATTAGAGGCAACAAGGATGACACTGGAGAAAACAGTCAGCCGGTTTGGGATGGGAACACTGACACGGATGTGTGAATGCAGCAAAGCACAAAAGCTCCAGGAGTTTCCAGGATGAGCGAACACAGTACAGGACTGTGGACACGTCGTCACTGGTGACCGCCAGACACAAGAGCGGCACTGTGATGGAGCCTTTACGGCTAGGGCCACATGGTGACAGTGACACACTGCATGGAATCATTTCATACGGTGCATGCCAAGTCCCAAGACTGCGGCAGAGAAAACACCATATATTTGGAAAGTGTGGAACACGACTCCCGTGCCACAGACTTCCATTCGACTTGTGATTCTCCTGCAGCTCAAAAACCAAAAAATTTTACAGCTCTAAAAATAGTCCCAACATCCAGCTGAACAGGTTTTTGGTCACACGACTTGTCTAAAGATCACTGTTGTGTGTCGTCGTCATTTACCCCCCGGCCGGGTTTGGCAAACCTCAGCAATGTCGTCCATATTTCAGCTAGAAATCCGGCCCTTTTGTATCTGCCTGCATTACAGACGTCTATTTTGTACATTCAGATGGCAACTAGTATTTCCATGGACAATTTAATAAAAGACAAATACAGCTTCTTACGTTAATTGTAATGGATCTATAAAGAGTCATGATATGGACGGGGACTCGGATGTGATCCTTGTTAGTGCACCATGCACTTACAATGCGGGGAGTCAGATTAGTGGGTTACACGTAGACCATCGGTCCGCGTGCAGAAATGTACATTGCCTTGCATTGGTGTGTGCGCTGTCACTGCGCTGTCCGTGCGCTGTCACTGCGCTGCCCGCTTTCCATACAGACATACAGACTAATTATGCGCTCATCAGATGGATGTGGAACTCATTAGCACATTGCTGCAGGCAGAAGTCTGGAAGGAGACATTATCTGAGATGAATAAACATGTGCACTAGACGGATTGATACTGCAGCCCAGGTTCAGTAAAGGTTTCCCCCAGCCTGCATTCAAAAGAATAGAAGAAGCAAGCCAAAACTATACTCACCCGCCTCACCAGGTCCAGGGCTGCGTCTCCTCCGCAGAAAGCCACAGGAATAAAGTGGCCAGGGGCGGAGCTCACAGTGTAATAATGCAGAGACCCTAAAGACACGCCCCCGAGAATCCTGTCAGCCACGCCCCCTTGTTAGACAAACCCTAGCAGTAATGAAGCGCCCCATAACTCTGGAGCACGGCGTACGTAACAGACATGTCAGCCTGAGGGCCGCTCCTGGCACCGGGATACCAGCTGGGGCAGACCCGCGGCTGCACTGGTACACACTGCGGGCACTACACTTACTGTGACTAGCGGGTTCCATAAGAGAAGCGGTGGGGGGCAGCTTAACCCATTGCTCACCACAGAAGTTCAGTAATGACTGGCTGCAGCATGCTCCGGTGTATGCCCGCACAGGTGCCAGTGTGCACTCACGCTAGAGGGGCACGGCTCACCTGTCCGCCTCCAGCCCGTCCTCCGCCATCCCGGTCTCCGCAGTGATGACCTCCCGCCGATCTCTTCTCCGCAGCGCGGGGCACAAGTCACTGCCGGGCCTGTGACTCTGGTAACAACTGTCAATGCGGAGCTCGCCGGCGGCCGCTGCGAGGAACTGCAGGCAGCTCCTCCTCACCAGCATGTCACTGCGGCCGCCCACGGACCGAGCAGTGTGCGCTACACCGAGCAGGGCCCGACCGGTAGTGGGAGGAGCCAGCCCACCATGTTGTAGGACCGACCGTAGTATCTATAGAACTTGCATGGCTGTGCTACAGGGACATGGCTCCTGCTGTAACTGTGCGGTACCGGGTGTGCTACAGGGACATGGCTCCTGCTGTAACTGTGCGGTACCGGCTGTGCTACAGGGACACGGCTCCTGCTGTAACTGTGTGGTACCGGCTGTGCTACAGGGACACGGCTCCTGCTGTTGTGGTACCGGCTGTGCTACAGGGACACGGCTCCTGCTGTAACTGTGCGGTACCGGCTGTGCTACAGGGACACGGCTCCTGCTGTAACTGTGTGGTACCGGCTGTGCTACAGGGACACGGCTCCTGCTGTGTGTGGTACCGGCTGTGCTACAGGGACACGGCTCCTGCTGTAACTGTGGGTACCGGCTGTGCTACAGGGACACGGCTCCTGCTGTAACTGTGTGGTACCGGCTGTGCTACAGGGACACGGCTCCTGCTGTAACTGTGCGGTACCGGCTGTGCTACAGGGACACGGCTCCTGCTGTAACTGTGCGGTACCGGCTGTGCTACAGGGACACGGCTCCTGCTGCAACTGTGCGGTACCGGCTGTGCTACAGGGACACGGCTCCTGCTGTAACTGTGCGGTACCGGCTGTGCTTCAGGGACACGGCTCCTGCTGTAACTGTGCGGTACCGGCTATGCTACAGGGACACGGCTCCTGCTGTAACTGTGCGGTACCGGCTGTGCTTCAGGGCACGGCTCCTGCTGTAACTGTGTGGTACCGGCTGTGCTACAGGGACACTGCTCCTGCTGTAACTGTGCGGTACCGGCTGTGCTTCAGGGACACGGCTCCTGCTGTAACTGTGCGGTACCGCTGTGCTTCAGGGACACGGCTCCTGCTGTAACTGTGCGGTACCGGCTGTGCTACAGGGACACGGCTCCTGCTGTAACTGTGCGGTACCGGCTGTGCTTCAGGGACACGGCTCCTGCTGTAACTGTGCGGTACCGGCTGTGCTACAGGGACACGGCTCCTGCTGTAACTGTGCGGTACCGGCTGTGCTACAGGGACACGGCTCCTGCTGTATGTGGTACCGGCTGTGCTACAGGGACACGGCTCCTGCTGTAACTGTGCGGTACCGGCTGTGCTTCAGGGCACGGCTCCTGCTGTAACTGTGTGGTACCGGCTGTGCTTCAGGGGCACGGCTCCTGCTGTAACTGTGTGGTACCGGCTGTGCTACAGGGACACGGGTCCTGCTGTAACTGTGCGGTACCGGCTGTGCTTCAGGGACACGGCTCCTGCTGTAACTGTGCGGTACCGGCTGTGCTACAGGGACACGGCTCCTGCTGTAACTGTGCGGTACCGGCTGTGCTTCAGGGACACGGCTCCTGCTGTAACTGTGTGGTACCGGCTGTGCTACAGGGACACGGCTCCTGCTGTAACTGTGCGGTACCGGCTGTGCTACAGGGACAAGGCTCCTGCTGTAACTGTGCGGTACCGGCTGTGCTTCAGGGGCACGGCTCCTGCTGTAACTGTGCGGTACCGGCTGTGCTACAGGGACACGGCTCCTGCTGTAACTGTGCGGTACCGGCTGTGCTTCAGGGACACGGCTCCTGCTGTAACTGTGCGGTACCGGCTGTGCTACAGGGACACGGCTCCTGCTGTAACTGTGCGGTACCGGCTGTGCTTCAGGGACACGGCTCCTGCTGTAACTGTGCGGTACCGCTGTGCTTCAGGGACACGGCTCCTGCTGTAACTGTGCGGTACCGGCTGTGCTTCAGGGACACGGCTCCTGCTGTAACTGTGCGGTACCGGCTGTGCTTCAGGGACACGGCTCCTGCTGTAACTGTGCGGTACCGGCTGTGCTTCAGGGACACGGCTCCTGCTGTAACTGTGCGGTACCGGCTGTGCTTCAGGGACACGGCTCCTGCTGTAACTGTGCGGTACCGGCTGTGCTTCAGGGACACGGCTCCTGCTGTAACTGTGCGGTACCGGCTGTGCTTCAGGGACACGGCTCCTGCTGTAACTGTGCGGTATCGGCTGTGCTTCAGGGACACGGCTCCTGCTGTAACTGTGCGGTACCGGCTGTGCTTCAGGGACACGGCTCCTGCTGTAACTGTGCGGTACCGGCTGTGCTTCAGGGACACGGCTCCTGCTGTAACTGTGCGGTACCGGCTGTGCTACAGGGACACGGCTCCTGCTGTAACTGTGCGGTACCGGCTGTGCTTCAGGGACACGGCTCCTGCTGTAACTGTGCGGTACCGGCTGTGCTTCAGGGACACGGCTCCTGCTGTAACTGTGCGGTACCGGCTGTGCTCAGGGACACGGCTCCTGCTGTAACTGTGCGGTACCGGCTGTGCTCAGGGACACGGCTCCTGCTGTAACTGTGCGGTACCGGCTGTGCTTCAGGGACACGGCTCCTGCTGTAACTGTGCGGTACCGGCTGTGCTTCAGGGACACGGCTCCTGCTGTAACTGTGCGGTACCGGCTGTAGCTTCAGGAGGACAACGGCACCTGCTGTAACTGTGCGGTACCGGCTGTGCTTCAGGGACACGGCTCCTGCTGTAACTGTGCGGTACCGGCTGTGCTTCAGGGACACGGCTCCTGCTGTAACTGTGCGGATACGGCTGTGCTTCAGGGACACGGCTCCTGCTGTAACTGTGCGGTACCGGCTGTGCTTCAGGGACACGGCTCCTGCTGTAACTGTGCGGTAACCGGGCTGTGCTTCAGGGACACGGCTCCTGCTGTAACTGTGCGGTACGGCTGTGCTAGGACACGGCCGCTGTAACGTGCGTCGCTGCTAGGAACGCTCCTGCTGTAACTGTGCGTACCGGCTGTGCTTCAGGGACACGGCTCCTGCTGTAACTGTGCGGTACCGGCTGTGCTACAGGGACACGGCCTCGTATGTACGCTGGCTTAACTGTCTGGCGGTACCGGCTGTGTACAGGGACACGGCTCCTGCTGTAACTGTGCGGTACCGGCTGTGCTACAGGGACACGGCTCCTGCTGTAACTGTGCGGTACCGGCTGTGCTTCAGGGACACGGCTCCTGCTGTAACTGTGCGGTACCGGCTGTGCTTCAGGGACACGGCTCCTGCTGTAACTGTGCGGTACCGGCTGTGCTACAGGGACACGGCTCCTGCTGTAACTGTGCGGTACCGGCTGTGCTACAGGGACACGGCTCCTGCTGTAACTGTGCGGTACCGGCTGTGCTACAGGGACACGGCTCCTGCTGTAACTGTGCGGTACCGGCTGTGCTACAGGGACACGGCTCCTGCTGTAACTGTGCGGTACCGGCTGTGCTTCAGGGACACGGCTCCTGCTGTAACTGTGCGGTACCGGCTGTGCTTCAGGGACACGGCTCCTGCTGTAACTGTGCGGTACCGGCTGTGCTTCAGGGACACGGCTCCTGCTGTAACTGTGCGGTACCGGCTTGTGCTTCAGGGACACGGCTCCTGCTGTAACTGTGCGGTACCGGCTGTGCTTCAGGGACACGGCTCCTGCTGTAACTGTGCGGTACCGGCTGTGCTACAGGGACACGGCTCCTGCTGTAACTGTGCGGTACCGGCTGTGCTACAGGGACACGGCTCCTGCTGTAACTGTGCGGTACCGGCTGTGCTACAGGGACACGGCTCCTGCTGTAACTGTGCGGTACCGGCTGTGCTACAGGGACACGGCTCCTGCTGTAACTGTGCGGTACCGGCTGTGCTACAGGGACACGGCTCCTGCTGTAACTGTGCGGTACCGGCTGTGCTACAGGGACACGGCTCCTGCTGTAACTGTGCGGTACCGGCTGTGCTACAGGGACACGGCTCCTGCTGTAACTGTGCGGTACCGGCTGTGCTACAGGGACACGGCTCCTGCTGTAACTGTGCGGTACCGGCTGTGCTTCAGGGACACGGCTCCTGCTGTAACTGTGCGGTACCGGCTGTGCTTCAGGGACACGGCTCCTGCTGTAACTGTGCGGTACCGGCTGTGCTTCAGGGACACGGCTCCTGCTGTAACTGTGCGGTACCGGCTGTGCTTCAGGGACACGGCTCCTGCTGTAACTGTGCGTACGGTGTCAGGACACGGTCTTGTACTGGCGTACCGTTGCTACAGGGACACGGCTCCTGCTGTAACTGTGCGGTACCGGCTGTGCTTCAGGGACACGGCTCCTGCTGTAACTGTGCGGTACCGGCTGTGCTACAGGGACACGGCTCCTGCTGTAACTGTGCGGTACCGGCTGTGCTTCAGGGACACGGCTCCTGCTGTAACTGTGCGGTACCGGCTGTGCTTCAGGGACACGGCTCCTGCTGTAACTGTGCGGTACCGGCTGTGCTTCAGGGACACGGCTCCTGCTGTAACTGTGCGGTACTGGCTGTGCTTCAGGGACACGGCTCCTGCTGTAACTGTTGCTGCAAGATTGACGTGCATTAGGTCAAGGTGCATGTGGAATGGGGCCTCAGACCCCATGACCAAGGCTAGAGACATTCACTGCACCCTCTTTTTTTGGTAATGCAAGTTTCTTTATTTCGTGTGAGCAAAGAAAATGAATTGTGACTTTGAAGTAAGGACGTTTCGACCCCACTGTTGTCTATATCACAATGTTGTTTGGTACTTGAAATGGAAGGGATATATTTGAAGAAGAGTTGCCGTTACTGCTCTGTTGTCTTGGTTTCCTTGGCGCTCCCGCGCCTATGTTTGCTGGGTGGTTGCACCAAGACAACACAGCAGTAACTGCAACTCTTCCCCTTCAAATATATCCCTTCCATTTCAAGTACCAAATATTGTGATATAGACAACAGTGGGGTCGAAACGTCCTTACTTTGTCGCATACTTCAAGGTCACAATTAATTTTGTTTGCTCACACGAAATAAAGAAACTTGCATCACCAAAAAAAGTGTGCGGTGAATCTCTCTAGTCCTGCTGTAACTGTGTGGTACTGGCTGTGCTTCAGGGTCACGGCTCCTGCTGTAACTGTGCGGTACCGGCTGTGCTTCAGGGACAGGGCTCCTGCTGTAACTGTGCGGTACCGGCTGTGCTTCAGGGACACGACTCCTGCTGTAACTGCGGTACCGGCTGTGCTTAAGGGACAGGACTCCTGCTGTAACTGTGCGGTATCGGCTGTGCTTCAGGGACACGACTCCTGCTGTAACTGTGCGGTACCGGCTGTGCTTCAGGGACACGGCTCCTGCTGTAACTGTGCGGTACCGGCTGTGCTTCAGGGACACGGCTCCTGCTGTAACTGTGCGGTACCGGCTGTGCTTCAGGGACACGGCTCCTGCTGTAACTGTGCGGTACCGGCTGTGCTTCAGGGACACGGCTCCTGCTGTAACTGTGCGGTCCCGGGCTGTGCTACAGGGACACGGCTCCTGCTGTAACTGTGCGGTACCGGCTGTGCTACAGGGACACGGCTCCTGCTGTAACTGTGCGGTACCGGCTGTGCTACAGGGACACGGCTCCTGCTGTAACTGTGCGGTATCGGCTGTGCTACAGGGACACGGCTCCTGCTGTAACTGTGCGGTACCGGCTGTGCTACAGGGACACGGCTCCTGCTGTAACTGTGCGGTACCGGCTGTGCTACAGGGACACGGCTCCTGCTGTAACTGTGCGGTACCGGCTGTGCTACAGGGACACGGCTCCTGCTGTAACTGTGCGGTACCGGCTGTGCTACAGGGACACGGCTCCTGCTGTAACTGTGCGGTACCGGCTGTGCTTCAGGGACACGGCTCCTGCTGTAACTGTGCGGTACCGGCTGTGCTTCAGGGACACGGCTCCTGCTGTAACTGTGCGGTACCGGCTGTGCTTCAGGGACACGGCTCCTGCTGTAACTGTGCGGTACCGGCTGTGCTTCAGGGACACGGCTCCTGCTGTAACTGTGCGGTACCGGCTGTGCTACAGGGACACGGCTCCTGCTGTAACTGTGCGGTACCGGCTGTGCTTCAGGGACACGGCTCCTGCTGTAACTGTGCGGTACCGGCTGTGCTACAGGGACACGGCTCCTGCTGTAACTGTGCGGTACCGGCTGTGCTTCAGGGACACGGCTCCTGCTGTAACTGTGCGGTACCGGCTGTGCTACAGGGACACGGCTCCTGCTGTAACTGTGCGGTAACCGGCTGTGCTTCAGGGACACGGCTCCTGCTGTAACTGTGCGGTACCGGCTGTGCTTCAGGGACACGGCTCCTGCTGTAACTGTGCGGTACTGGCTGTGCTTCAGGGACACGGCTCCTGCTGTAACTGTTTGCTGCAAGATTGACGTGCATTAGGTCAAGGTGCATGTGGAATGGGGCCTCAGACCCCATGACCAAGGCTAGAGACATTCACTGCACCCTCTTTTTTTGGTAATGCAAGTTTCTTTATTTCGTGTGAGCAAAGAAAATGAATTGTGACTTTGAAGTAAGGACGTTTCGACCCCACTGTTGTCTATATCACAATGTTGTTTGGTACTTGAAATGGAAGGGATATATTTGAAGAAGAGTTGCCGTTACTGCTCTGTTGTCTTGGTTTCCTTGGCGCTCCCGCGCCTATGTTTGCTGGGTGGTTGCACCAAGACAACACAGCAGTAACTGCAACTCTTCCCCTTCAAATATATCCCTTCCATTTCAAGTACCAAATATTGTGATATAGACAACAGTGGGGTCGAAACGTCCTTACTTTGTCGCATACTTCAAGGTCACAATTAATTTTGTTTGCTCACACGAAATAAAGAAACTTGCATCACCAAAAAAAGTGTGCGGTGAATCTCTCTAGTCCTGCTGTAACTGTGTGGTACTGGCTGTGCTTCAGGGTCACGGCTCCTGCTGTAACTGTGCGGTACCGGCTGTGCTTCAGGGACAGGGCTCCTGCTGTAACTGTGCGGTACCGGCTGTGCTTCAGGGACACGACTCCTGCTGTAACTGCGGTACCGGCTGTGCTTAAGGGACAGGACTCCTGCTGTAACTGTGCGGTATCGGCTGTGCTTCAGGGACACGACTCCTGCTGTAACTGTGCGGTACCGGCTGTGCTTCAGGGACACGCTCCTGCTGAACTGTGCGGTACCGGCTGTGCTTCAGGGACAGGCTCCTGCTGTAACTGTGCGGTACCGGCTGTGCTTCAGGGACATGGCTCCTGCTGTAACTGTGCGGTACCGGCTGTGCTTCAGGGACACGGCTCCTGCTGTAACTGTGCGGTACCGGCTGTGCTTCAGGGACACGGCTCCTGCTGTAACTGTGCGGTACCGGCTGTGCTACAGGGACACGGCTCCTGCTTAACTGTGCGTACGGCTGTGCTTCAGGGACACGGCTCCTGCTGTAACTGTGCGGTATCGGCTGTGCTTCAGGGACACGCTCTTGCTGTAACTGTGCGGTACCGGCTGTGCTACAGGGACACGGCTCCTGCTGTAACTGTGCGGTACCGGCTGTGCTACAGGGACACGGCTCCTGCTGTAACTGTGCGGTATCGGCTGTGCTTCAGGGACACGCTCTTGCTGTAACTGTGCGGTACCGGCTGTGCTACAGGGACACGGCTCCTGCTGTAACTGTGCAGGTACGGCTGTGCTTCAAGGACACTCTGCTCTAACTGTGCAGTACGGCTGTGCTTCAGGGACACGGCTCCTGCTGTAACTGTGCAGTCAGGCTGTGCTTCAAGGACACATCTGCTTAACTGTGCGTACCGGCTGTGCTTCAGGGACACGGCTCCTGCTGTAACTGTGCGGTACCGGCTGTGCTTACAGGGACACGGCTCCTGTTTTAACTGTGCGGTACCGGCTGTGCTTCAGGGACACGGCTCCTGCTGTAACTGTGCAGTTCAGGCTGTGCTTCAGGACACTCTGCTGTAACTGTGCGTACCGGCTGTGCTTCAGGGACACGGCTCCTGCTGTAACTGTGCGGTACCGGCTGTGCTTCAGGGACAGGCTCCTGTCTGAACTGTGCGTACCGGCTGTGCTTCAAGGACATACGCCTGCTGTAACTGTTGCGTCGGCTGTGCTTCAGGGACATGGCTCCTGCTACTGTGAGTACTGGCTGTGCTTCAGGGACAGGCTCCTGCTTACTGTGTCAAGTACTGGCATTCTTCAGGGACATTGGACTGCGGCTCTGTGTAAGTACAGGCTGGCTTCAGGACACGCTCTTGCTTTCTGTATGCAAGTTTTTACTTGTGTAGCAAGAAATAATGTGACTTTGAGTAAGGACGTTTGACGCAGCAGTATGTCTTGATCACATGGCTTGCTACTGAATAAGATATATTTGAGAAGAGTGCCTTAACGCCTGTGCTTCAGGCTTTCTGGCTCGGCTAATTGCTGGGGGTGCACCAGAAACCCAGTACTGCACCTCCCATCAATATCCTTCCATTCAAGTACCAAATAATTGTGATATGACACAGGAGGGTCGAAACGCCTACTTGTCGCATACTCAGGTCACAATTAATTTGTTTGCTCACACGAATAAAGAAACTTGCATCACCAAAAAAAGTGTGCGGTGAATCTCTCTAGTCCTGCTGTAACTGTGTGGTACTGGCTGTGCTTCAGGGTCACGGCTCCTGCTGTAACTGTGCGGTACCGGCTGTGCTTCAGGACAGGGCTCCTGCTGTAACTGTGCGGTACCGGCTGTGCTTCAGGACACGACTCCTGCTGTAACTGCGGTACCGGCTGTGCTTAAGGGACAGGACTCCTGCTGTAACTGTGCGGTATCGGCTGTGCTTCAGGGACACGACTCCTGCTGTAACTGTGCGGTACCGGCTGTGCTTCAGGGACACGACTCCTGCTGCAACTGTGCGGTACCGGCTGTGCTTCAGGACATGGCTCCTGCTGTAACTGTGCGGTACCGGCTGTGCTTCAGGGACATGGCTCCTGCTGTAACTGTGCGGTACCGGCTGTGCTTCAGGGACATGGCTCCTGCTGTAACTGTGCGGTACCGGCTGTGCTTCAGGGACACGGCTCCTGCTGTAACTGTGCGGTACCGGCTAGTGCTACAGGGACACGGCTCCTGCTCTAACTGTGCGATACTGGCTGTGCTTCAGGGACACGGCTCCTGCTGTAACTGTGCGGTATCGGCTGTGCTTCAGGGACACGACTCTTGCTGTAACTGTGCGGTACCGGCTGTGCTACAGGGACACGGCTCCTGCTGTAACTGTGCGGTACCGGCTGTGCTTCAGGGACACGGCTCCTGCTGTAACTGTGCGGTATCGGCTGTGCTTCAGGGACACGACTCTTGCTGTAACTGTGCGGTACCGTCTGTGCTACAGGGACACGGCTCCTGCTGTAACTGTGCAATTCAGGCTGTGCTTCAAGGACACATCTGCTCTAACTGTGCAGTACTGGCTGTGCTTCAGGGACACGGCTCCTGCTGTAACTGTGCAATTCAGGCTGTGCTTCAAGGACACATCTGCTCTAACTGTGCAGTACCGGCTGTGCTTCAGGGACACGGCTCCTGCTGTAACTGTGCGGTACCGGCTGTGCTTCAGGGACACGGCTCCTGTTGTAACTGTGCGGTACCGGCTGTGCTTCAGGGACACGGCTCCTGCTGTAACTGTGCAATTCAGGCTGTGCTTCAAGGACACATCTGCTCTAACTGTGCAGTACTGGCTGTGCTTCAGGGACACGGCTCCTGTTGTAACTGTGCGGTACCGGCTGTGCTTCAGGGACATGACTCTGGTCTGACTGTGAGTACGGGCTGTGCTTCAAAGACATGAGCTGCTCTACTGTTCTGCTGGCTGTGCTTCAGGGACATGGCTCCTGCTCTGTGTATACTGGCTGTGCTTCAGGGACATGGCTCCTGCTCTGTGTAGTACTGGCTGTGCTTCAGGGACATGGCTCCTGCTACTGTGTGTACTGGCTGTGCTTCAGGGACACGGCTCCTGCTCTGTGTAGTACTGGCTGTGCTCCAGGGATATGGCTCCTGTTGTAACTGTGGTACGCAGCAGTCATGTCTTTGAATCACCGACTGCTACTGAACAGTTACAGCAGGAGTCCTGTAAGGCTGTGCTTCAGGCTCATGACTCTGAGCTACACTCGTGTGGAGAAACCTCAGTGCCCCCCATACCACAGCCACCAGGTACAGGGCTTCCATAATAATGTCTACGCAGTATCCCCACAGTAGAGCCAGCCACAGTGCTGCTATAGTATGGTGTACTACAGCCCTCTATTTGTATAGTGCCTGCATTAGTGTCTACCACAGTACCCTCATAGGAGAACGAACGACAGTGCTGCCAAAGCATAGCTTCCCAAAGCACCTCTATAATGATGTCTAAGACACTCTAATCCCGTTGTAGAACATCCAGTGCCCCCATAATAATCTCCACCACACAAATCCCACTGTAGATCATCCATAGTGCGTCCATGATGTCTTCCACCCCAATCCTATTGTAGAACAGCCACATTGCCTCCGCAACGCAGTTTTCCACAGTATCCCCATAGTAGTGCCAGCCGCCGTACCACTATATTATGGTGTATCGTCAGAATGTGGTTCTGTGCACACTGGATTCAACTAATCTGCGTTTAGTTGGGTTTTCCCTACTAATATGGTCTACTACAGACCTCATATTGTAGAGACAGCCACAGTGCCCCCATAACAGAGCCACATTAGTGTCTACCACAGCACAACCCGAGCACAGCTACACAAAGTGCGGTACCGCCTGTGGGAACAAAGGATCCAACATGTTACAATCCCATGTGCCTGGAGCTTCTTTTCCCATCTTCTATTTATGTACGGTTTGGTTTCCCTCATTACATTGTGGACTGACTGCACTAAGATGTCGGTGTGGCCATTATTATGTGATGTGTATGGCCGGCCTAAAGGGAATGTAGAATTTGGCAATTACATATTAAAATGAGCAAATATTTCAATTCAGCTTTTAAGATACTTTTTTTAGTGTTATTTTTTTGTGACTATCCATCTATACATATAAAAAAAAAAACTTTACATTTCCAAACTGGACACTGGGGCCCAAGATGCAGACATTTCCTGTTTTCTGACGCTTACTTTGCTGTGTAGATTGAGGCCCAGTCAGCGGAGAGCAAGGGAGCCAGCAAGCTCTTTCCTGAAGGAGCTTTCTTCACAAAGCTCTGCGGTGGGATTAGACGTCATGTGCACATAGCCACGGAACAAAAAGCTCCACAAAGAAGAGGCGTTTCCCAAAATGGTTTCCACTTGAAAAACTCCAGTGACAGCCCTAATAGAATGGTCTAAGACTCCATGAAGATCAGATCACCGAATCCCCTGTTGCAACGACATCATACCTGTCACGAGAAACTGTGTGAACAGTCCCCTCTCCACACTGCCCGGGTGGTCCCCTGTCGTATTGTGGGGGCCTCGACTGTGGTAAAAAGGCTGCACATCACAACAATCCTTGGTTATTGATAGGCGCTTGCAAACATGCCTTTTTTTTTTTTACACTTCAGTCATAATATATAAATTTAGGATTACCTACGAACAGTTTTTAAAAAGTCCAAAACTGATAACAGTTGTCATGGCAACAATCTAACACCTCACGAGTATTGTACATGGCTCCAATTCCAAGTAACAGGATGTGTGAGGATGCTCGCTGGGCTTTAGATGGCTGCCTCCATAGCCGTAACCCACAAGCGTGCATTCTTGTCTCAAATCAGGCTGTGTCACATGAAGCCAGAGAATAAATTTGTCGTCACATAGATTGTGAGCGAGCATTCATGTGACATCTCGTACTCTCGGCTTGTGGCTGGCATGGCAACTGGAGCATTGCCCAGAGCAGTTTTCATTTTATTATAGGCTCATTTGGGAAACAAAAGCACCGTTCAGATCGGCTATTACTGCTTTAGATTTCACTTCTGGTCCATGAGGAGCGGGATCTGTCACCTGATAAATGCCCAAACAAGCGGGCACGAACCACAGCCTGGCAGCATGTGTACTTTTCTCTGAAACGCTCTGGCAAAGCGAGAATCCCACAGCCTCTGCATGTGCTACAATTTGTGCAAATATTGACTATATGAAATCTGGACTTTATTACTGCCATATGGAATATACTTATAAAGGAAAGGTAAAATAGGCCCATAGATGTGAGCCCACCAGCCACAACAAGGTGACCTTTCTTTGACGAGACCTAGACCTAAGGGTGAGTTTCCACGGTCAGGAAACGCTGCGTGTTTGGCGCTGTGCGCTGGCGCAGCGCCAAACACGCAGCGTCCAGATGTTACAGCATAGTGGAGGGGATTTCAAGAAATCCCGTCTCCACTATGCGTAACAACACGCAGGCGGAAGACCTGCGTATCCGGACATGCTGCGCATCTTTTCAGACTGCAGCATGTCCTAGAGTATTGCGGCGACGCTGCGTCGCCGCAACGGAATTTAACACAGGGCTATGTAGCCCTGCGCTCTTTCCGGAGGTGTCCTGAATACCTCTGGAAAGAGCGCGCGTCAGAAAGGGGGCGGGGCTTAGACGGAGCGGAATTTCCGCTCTGTCAAATGCGCTGTGGTTCCGGACCGTGGAACCACAGCCTAAGGCCTCATACTCACTGGCGCCGAAAACGGATGATAATCAGAGGAAAAAAAATCGGATGCAAATCTGACCAATGTTAGTCAATGGGTGAATTCTCATTTGCAATTTTTTTCTTATCAGATATTGTTGTGAGAAAAAAAATCGCAGCATGCTGCGATTTGATGCGATTTTGGGATGAAAATCGCCAATGCAAGTCAATGGGTGCGATTAAAAAACGAACAGCACTCGCACCATGCACGTGCTGTCCGATTTATATGCACCAGTCTCCTTTGAAAAGCCGGTAATTCATCCCCGGCTACTGTAAAATCACACTGACAGCTCACAAAACACTAGATACACATAGAATACATATATATATATATACATGTCATTGTGATACATACATATATATATTTATAGTTCATACACTTCTACATACTGTAATAGCCGCTAATTCAATTGCCGGCTTTTGTGAAATCACAGAAGCCGACATGAAATGATACATTGTTTCCACACAGTTAACCATGTCATTTAATGTATTTTGATATATGGTTTTAAGTTACAATTACATAAGTATATGTGTGCAAAATTTCAGACATGTAGGGGTTAATTAGAGGTGTAAATTAGTTGAAAAAAAATGCGTGGGCTCCCGCCGTATTTTCTCCACCAGACAGACAAAGCAAGCGAGTGGGGGCAGATAATAATAGCCTAGGGAGGGTACTTTTTTTTTTGTGCCCCCCCTGGCTACTAACATCTGCCCCCAGACACCCCAGAAAGGGCAAATCTATAATTAGATTCGCCCTTTCTGGCACTTTGCCCGTCTATTCCCATTGCCCTGTAGCGGTGGCGAATGGGTTAATAAGGGGTTAATGTCACCTTGCTATTGAAAGGTGACCTTAAGCCAGGTTAATAATTGAGAGCTGTCAATTAGACAACTTTATCAATTATTAATCCTATTGTATGAAAGAAAAATCAAACACACACAGTTTAATAAAAAAGAAGTTTAATGAAATAATCACACAGTTTTTGACCATATTTTATTTTCCTGCTAAAACCATTTCCTGTAATAAAAAGTAAAATAAAAAAGCAAAATTATTCTTACCAATCCGATGTACAGTCAGGTCCCACGGTGTAATCCATCAGAAAGGGTTAACAGGTTACAGTTAGCAGAGAGCTAAATGCTGTCTCCGAGCTGTAACCCCCTGAATGAATAAGTTACTCTCCCAGCGAAAGGAGAGGAATAGATTCATGAATGGAGCTTAATTGATTTATTGGCACTTTCACTTCAGTGACCTGACCTAACGTGAAAGTGGGATACAATCAATTAAGCTTCATTCATTAATCACATCCTCTCCTGTCGGCAGGAGATAAGCTCATTCATTCAGGAGCTATCAGCTGAGCACGCAGGATTAGTTGCGCTGCTTATCTGATTGCTAGTTAACCCTTTGTGAAGGATTACATCGTGGGACGTGACAGATCGCCAGATAGGTAAGAATAATGTTGTTTTATTATTTTATATTTATTTTAGAAGATCAAGGGCTTCGAACGGATTAAGAGTAAAATAAAAGATGGTCTAAAAAATGTGTTTTTATTTCATTAAAATTATTTATTCTTAAAGTGTGTTTGTGTTTTTTTATTTACTTCAATAGGATTAATAATTGATAGTTGTCTAATTGACAGCTCTCAATTATTAACCTGGCTTAAGGTCACCTTTCAATAGCAAGGTGGGTTTAACCCCTTATTAACCCATTCGCCACCGCTACAGGGCAACGGGAATAGACGGGCAAAGTGCCAGAAAGGGCGAATCTAATTATAGATTTGCCCTTTCTGGGGTGTCTGGGGGCAAATGTTAGTAGCCAGGGGGGGGGCACAAAAAATGTACCCTCCCTAGGCTATTATTATCTGCCCCCACTCGCTTGCTTTGTCTGTCTGGTGGAGAAAATACAGCGGGAGCCCACGCATTTTTTTTCAACGAATTTACACCTTTAATTAACCCCGTCCCCTACATGTCTGAAATTTTCCACAAATACAGTTATCTAATTGTAAGTTAAAACCATATATCAAAATACATGAAATGACATGGTTAACTGTGTGGAAACAATGTATCATTTCATGTCGGCTTTTGTGATTTCACAAAAGCCGGCAATTGATTTAGCAGCTATTACAGTATGTAGAAGTGTAAGAACTATATATATATGTATATATATATGTCACAATGACATATATATATATATATATATATAATATATATATGTATATGTATTCTATGTGTGTATATGTATTGTTTCTATTCTTTATTAAAGCTGTCAGTGTGATTTTACAGTAATGCCAGGGATGAATTAGCGGCTATTATACTATGTAGAAGTGTATGACCTATATATATATTATATATATATATATTAGATGTGTATATATATATATATATATATAATTATTGCTTTTTGTGTACATTTTTTTGTTACAATGTGATTTTTACATGACTTTTTACATAGAGAGAACTGCTCTATGTAAGAAAAATATTTAGACTTGAGAGTCCTCAGTGGTTGATACCTTTTAATGGCTAACTGAAAAGATGGTAACAAATTGCAAGCTTTCGAGACTACTCAGGTCTCTTCATCAGGCAAAGACTAAAACAAAAGCTGAAGAATCACATATTTATACACAACAGGACATTCTATCTACTGGCTAACACGGTACGAAGATACACATCTTTCCTATATGCTCTATGTAAAACTTCATGTTAAAATCGCATTGCATACAGATGGAAAACTGATGAAAAACGCATGGTGCGATTTAAAATCGCATCAAAATCGCATGCCTTTTTACAACAAATGTACCGTTTTTTTCCTGCAGAAAACGGACCGATTTTTTTCCAGCCAGTGAGTATGAGGCCTAATAGTTATTAATCATGTCTCATTTAGACGTCCGTGTTGCATGTACGTATTACTAAAAAACAACTGACCAGCACTTCCAAACATAAAGCACGTGTGAATAGGTGCAAGCTGTTAGGATCCACCATTAGTGGTCTCTTAGTACCTTCATTTTACAAGCATATTCTGTATATCGGTACTGCGGTTCTAATTTTATATATTCAGGGTTTGCATACATACTAGCGCTTACAGCGTGCTGCTGTATTCTTTTGTGTATTATAGTCACCCACTTGTGTGGAGATCTCCGGTGCCATACACAATCCTTACCGCTGAATGCCGTGTTCTGTCTGGAGCCAGACTGCGCAGTCTATAAAGGCTTCAGAGTGACGCTCTCAGCCTTCTAGATATATATATATATATAAATACATACATACACACACGTATTCTATGTGTATATCTCAATTCTATCTATTGTAATCTAAGGCCTCTTTCACACTTCAGTCGTCTGGCGTCAGTCCCAGTCCGCCAGATGACTGAAAATAACGGATCCATTGCATTAGGGTGAAAACTGATGCAGCGGATCTGTTTTTAGACGGATCCGGAGAGAGAGATGAATGGGTTTGCATACAACAACGGATCCGCTGTTGGATTCCGTCAAGAACAGATGAAGACGGATCCACCACCCATAGGCGTCCATTATACAAAATGGCGGATGTGATGGATCCGTTATTGTTCCGCCATTTCGACGCACACAAAAAAGTCCCATTGTCCGTATTCACATTAGAACGGAAGCCAAATTTCTGACGGATCCGTCATTTGACAGATCAAACGGACGACCATCCGTCAAAATCCATCACTAATGCAACTCAATGGCAAAAAAAAAGGCGGATCCGTTTTTTTTCACACTTTGGCGGATTTTGACTGACGTCGAACGACTGAAGTGTGAAAGAGGCCGAACCTGTCACTCTGTAGTTACAATGTACAGGGCAGATCGTTTGCCAGCTTTAAATTTTTCTACAGTACAGACCAAAAGTTTGGACACACCTCATTCAAAGATTTTTCTGTATTTTCATGACTATGAAAATTGTAGAATCGCACTGAAGGCATCAAAATTATGAATTAACACATGTGGAATTATACATTACACTTTACAAAAAAGTGTGAAACAACTGAAAATATGTCTTATATTCTAGGTTCTTCAAAGTAGCCTCCTTTTGCTTTGATTACTGCTTTGCATGCAGAAAAGGTGAACGGATGGACTCTACATGCCTAGTTCCCACCGTGAAGCATGGAGGAGGTGGTGTGATGGTGCTTTGCTGGTGACACTGTTGGGGATTTATTCAAAATTGAAGCGGTGAGCGGTCCAGCTTACCCCAAACCATCTCGATTGAGTTCAGGTCTGGTGACTGTGGAGGCCAGGTCATCTGGCGTAGCACCCCAACACTCTTCTTCTTGGTCAAATAGCCCTTACACAGCCTGGAGGTGTGTTTGGGGTGATTGTCCTGTTGAAAAATAAATGATGGTCCAACTAAACGCAAACCGGATGGAATAGCAAGCCGCTGCAAGATGCTGTGGTAGCCATTCTGGTTCACTATGCCTTCAATTTTGAATAAATCCCCAACAGTGTCACCAGCAAAGCACCCCCACACCATCACACCACCTCCTCCATGCTTCACGGTGGGAACCAGGCATGTAGAATCCATCCGTTCACCTTTTCTGCGTGCAAAGCAGTAATCAAAGCAAAATGTGGCTACTTTGAAGAACCTAGAATATAAGACATATTTTCAGTTGTTTCACACTTTTTTGTAAAATGTAATGTATAATTCCACATGTGTTAATTCATAGTTTTGATGCCTTCAGTGTGATTCCACAATTTTCATAGTCGTGAAAATACAGAAAAATCGTTGAATGAGAAGGTGTGTCCAAACTTTTGGTCTGTACTGTATCTGAAATCTATATATACTGTATATGTGTTTTGAAGAATATTTCGTTTTAAAACTATGTGTAATTGATTTAGAACATTTCTCTATGTAAAAGCTCATGTTACAATCGCTGTACTCGGATGTAAATCCGATCCTCGGTGTGAAAAATCAGATTGTACTCGCATAAAAAACGCATGACATTCACATGACAATTGCATTACACTCATCCAACTCTCCTGCATCAAAATTGGACTGATTTTTAAATCGCTAGTGTATCTCCAGCCTTAGGCCTCATACTCACTGGTGCCGAAAACGGATGATAATCAGAGGAAAAAAATCGGATGCAAATCTGACCAATGTTAGTCAATGGGTGAATTCTCATTTGCGATTTTTTTCTCATCAGATATTGTTGTGAGAAAAAAATTGCAGCATGCTGCGATTTGATGCGATTTTGGGATGAAAATCGCCAATGCAAGTCAATGGGTGCGATTAAAAAACGAACAGCACTCGCACCATGCACGTGCTGTCCGATTTATATGCACCAGTCTCCTTTGAAAAGCCGGTAATTCATCCCCGGCTACTGTAAAATCACACTGACAGCTCACAAAACACTAGATACATACACATAGAATACATATATATATATATATATATATATATATATATATATATGTATTCTATGTCATTGTAACACATACATATATATATATTTATAGTTCTTACACTTCTACATACTGTAATAGCCGCTAATTCAATTGCCGGCTTTTGTGAAATCACAGAAGCCGACATGAAATGATACATTGTTTCCACACAGTTAACCATGTAATTTCATGTATTTTGATATATGGTTTGAACTTACAATTACATGAGTGTATTTGTACAAAATTTCAGACATGTAGGGGTTAATTAAAGGTGTAAATTCGTTGAAAAAAAATGCGTGGGCTCCCGCTGTATTTTCTCCACCAGACAGACAAAGCAAGCGAGTGGGGGCAGATAATAATAGCCTAGGGAGGGTACATTTTTTTTGTGCCCCCCCCCCTGGCTACTAACATCTGCCCCCAGACACCCCAGAAAGGACAAATCTATAATTAGATTCGCCCTCTCTGGCACTTTGCCCGTCTATTCCCATTGCCCTGTAGCGGTGGCGAATGGGTTAATAAGGGGTTAATGTCACCTTGCTATTGAAAGGTGACCTTAAGCCATGTTAATAATTGAGAGCTGTCAATTAGACAACTATCAATTATTAATCCTATTGTATGATAGAAAAATCAAACACACACAGTTTAATAAAAAAGAAGTTTAACCCCTTAATGACCAAGCCATTTTGTAGGTTAAAGACCAGGCTAATTTTTACAATTCTGACCACTGTCTCTTTATGAGGTTATAACTCTGGAACGCTTCTACGGATCTTGGCGATTCTGAGATTGTTTTCTCGTGACATATTGTACTTCATGATAGTGGTAAAATTTCTTCAATATAACTTGCTTTTTTTATGAAAAAAATGGAAATATGGCAAAAATTTTGAAAATTTTGCAATTTTCAAACTTTTAATTTTTATGCCATTAAATCAGAGAGATATGTCACAAAAATTAGTTAATAAATAACATTTCCCACATGTCTACTTTACATCAGCACAATTTTGGAACCAAAATTTTTTTTTGTTACGAAGTTATAAGTGTTAAAAGTTGACCAGCAATTTCTCATTTTTCCAACAAAATTTACAAAACCATTTTTTTTAGGGACCACCTCACATTTGAAGTGAATTTGAGGGGTCAATATGACAGAAAATACCCAAAAGTGACACCATTCTAAAAACTGCACCCCTCAACGTGTTCAAAGCCACATTCAAGAAGTTTATTAACCCTTTAGGTACTTCACAAGAATTGAAGCAATGTGGAAGGAAAAAATGAACATTTAACTTTTTTTCCCAAAATTTTTCTTTCGACACAATTTTTTTAAATTTTGTCAAGGGTATCAGGAGAAAATGAACCACAATATTTGTTGTACAATTTCTCCTGAGTACATCGATACCCCATGTGTGGGGGTAAACCACTATTTGGGCGCATGGCAGAGCTCGGAATGGAAGCAGCGCCATTTGACTTTTTTGGCTGGAATTGAGATTGGACGCCATGTCACATTTGGAGAGTCCCTGTGTGCCTAAACAGTGGAAACCCCCCACAAGTGACCCCATTTTGGAAACTGGACCCCTCAAGGAACTCATCTAAATGTGTTGTGAGAGCTTTTAACCCCCAAGGGCTTCACAGAAGGTTATAACGTAGAGCCGTAAAATTAAAAAATCATATTTTTTCCACAAAAATGATCTTTTCATCCCAATTATTATTTTCCAAAGGATAACAGGACCCCAAAAGTTATTGGGCAATTAGTCCTGAGTACGCTGATACCCCATATGTGGGGTAAACCACTATTTGGGCGCATGGCAGAGCTCGGAAGGGAAGCAGCGCCATTTGACTTTTTTGGCTGGAATTGAGATTGGACGCCATGTCGCATTTGGAGAGTCCCTGTGTGCCTAAACAGTGGAAACCCCCCACAAGTGACCCCATTTTGGAAACTAGACCCCCCAAGGAACATATCTAAATGTGTTGTGAGAGCTTTTAACCCCCAAGGGCTTCACAGAAGGTTATAACGTAGAGCCGTAAAATTAAAAAATCATATTTTTTCCACAAAAATGATCTTTTCATCCCAATTATTATTTTCCAAAGGATAAAAGGACCCCAAAAGTTATTGGGCAATTAGTCCTGAGTACGCTGATACCCCATATGTGGGGGTAAACCACTATTTGGGCGCATGGCAGAGCTCGAAAGGGAAGCAGCGCCATTTGACTTTTTTGGCTGGAATTGAGATTGGACGCCATGTCGCATTTGGAGAGTCCCTGTGTGCCTAAACAGTGGAAACCCCCCACAAGTGACCCCATTTTGGAAACTAGACCCCCCAAGGAACTTATCTAAATGTGTTGTGAGAGCTTTTAACCCCCAAGCGCTTCACAGAAGGTTATAACGTAGAGCCGTAAATTAAAAAATCATATTTTTTTCCACAAAAATGATCTTTTCATCCCAATTTTTATTTTCCAAAGGATAAAAGGACCCAAAAATTTATTGTGCAATTAGTCCTGAGTACGCTGATACCCCATATGTGGGGGGAAACCACTATTTTGACGCATGGCAGAGCTCGAAAGGGAAGTAGCGCCTTTTTCAAATGCAGACTTTGATGGAATGGTCTGTGGGTGTCATGTCACGTTTGGATAGCCCCTGATGTGCCTAAACAGTAGAAACCCCCCACAAGTGACTCCATTTTGGAAACTAGACCCCCCAAGGAACTTTTCTAGATGTGTGGTGAGCACTTTGAACCCCCAAGTGCTTCACAGAAGTTTATAACGTAGAGCCGTGAAAATAAAAAAATCATATTTTTTTCCACAAAAATAATCTTTTTGCCCCAAATTTTTATTTTTATAATGGTAACAGGAGAAATAGGACCCCAAAAGCTATTGTGCAATTTGTCCTGAGTACGCTGATATCCCATATGTGGGGGGGAACCACTATTTTGACGCATGGCAGAGATCGGAAGGGAAGGAGCACCGTTTTTAAATGCAGACTTTGATGGAATGGTCTGCGGGTGTCATGTCGCGCTTGGAGAGCCCCTGATGTGCCTAAACAGTAGAAACCCCCCAAAAATTACCCCATTTTGCAAACTAGACCCCCCAAGGAACTTATCTAGATGTGTGGTGAGCACTTTGAACCCCCAAGGGCTTCACAGAAGTTTATCACGTAGAGCCGTGGAAAATAAAAAAAATCATATTTTTTTCCACAAAAATGACCTTTTTGCCCCCAAATTTTTATTTTTATAAGGGTAACAGGAGAAATAGGACCCCAAAAGCTATTGTGCATTTTGTCCTGAGTACGCTGATACCCCA
>JARQOD010000004.1:288663772-288739183 GCA_033576555.1 Oophaga sylvatica | reverse complement strand
CCGAACTCGTCCCGTGCTTCCAGTTACACCAATACTCACTTCGCTCTGCATTCACTCCCACATCCACTCCCACCTCCCTGTCACTCATGTCACTCACCTCACTCATAACATTCACCTCAGCCAATTCATCAAAATTATCAATATTATTTTTTTGCAGATGCGTTTTTTACCTGCTGGGGGCCCTGGCTGATCGGTGCTCTGCCCCGCATTGTTTTTGCCCAGGAGTACTGCCGCCCCTTTACGAGCCACAGAACAGAGCCCACTTAGTAAGCTCTGCCTGGGCTCAGGAGCAGCAGCACATTCCGGCCTCTCTGGCTCCATTTTTTTTTTTGTTGTTACATTTGGGGCAGGGCCGGGCTCTGCCTCTGCACCCTGCCCCCCACTGGAAACCTGTGCTGGCTTCTCTTGGGGCACCGGAGTCCCCACACCATAGATGGAGGTTAGTGGGCTGGGGACCCGGCAACCCCTTGCCAGCTCTCTCGGGCATTGTTTTGGGTGGGACAAAGGCAGCGGGCCCGCTGAGGCCACGCCCCCCCGCTGGTCACGGCAATGGCGGGTAGAGCGAAAGCCCGAAAGGCCACGCTCCCCCCGCCAGCCATGAGTACAGCGAGCGGAGCTGCGGCCGCCGAGGCCATGCCCCCTGCCAGCCGCAGTCATAGCGGGTGGAGCAGTAGCCGCAAGGCTACGCCCCCCGCCAGACGCGACAATAGCGGGTAGGACAGCGGCCGAGGAGGACACGCCCCCCTCGCAGGCCACCACTGCCCTCTTGTGCCCACCACTCGCTTTTGGTAAGGTCGGCCACTCCCCCTCGGTGCCCAGCTGCGGCGGGGCCCCCTGCGCGGACCCCTTATTGGATCGACGCACAGAGGACCCTGACCTGCCGCGGACACCACCAGGGGAGCGACCAACAGCTTGCACTTTTTAACTTGCTGCCTTACGGCAGACTCCGCTCCCTTTCTTGGTGTCTGGACCCACAAAAATGATCCAGTCTGAGCGGATCCGCGTGTGGGGGGCCCAGAGACCACAGCTCTCGCCGCCGGAGATGCGGCCCCGGCTGTACCGACTCCGCTGCCACAGAGGACTGGGCCCGAGCACCACCACCATCAACAATACCGGCACCGACACTCTCCATATCGCTGCCTGAGTCCGAGCTGCCACCACTAGACATGGCAACCAGACCCGGGCAGACTCTTCTCTCCCCGCTCCCTTGCTGCGAACCCACCACAGGGCCCGAGCCGGGGTGGGTAGCGGGTTCCACACAACGGGACAGGGGGGCCCCAGAAAGGGGAGCATAGACGAATTTGTCTATGGTGATGATCTTGGCTTTTTTTTTTTCTTTTCTTCCCCTTCCCGGTTGCCCCATCCTCACAGATCTCATCCCCAAACAACAGCTCGCCAAACCGTGCTGGGGACTCGATCTGCCGCACTTGTTGCAGGATGAGGCAGCCCCCCTCACTGCTGCTACCACTCGCTCCATCCTCCCCCTCGCTCCCACTTTCCTCCGAATTACTGGAGTCCGGTGGGAGGGCCACTTGCTCGGGGGCTATCCCGTTGCATGATACCTGGGTGTTTACACTCACCAGGTCTTCAGGTGGGACTGGCGCAGATACTACAGCCGCCATCTTCCTCCTTCTCCTCCCCCACCTGGCTGGGGCCTCCTGACCCCCCAGGAGACCCACCGGTCAGGGCCTTGAACAGTCGTCGTTCTTTAGTTTCTCCTCGAAGGGGCCGCTCCCAGCCAGGATCTCTGCCCTCCGATGTTCCAGGGCTGTAATGGACCCCTTCAGCCTCTCCACCGTGGCGGTGACCTCTGCTCTCCTTGAGGCAGGAAGCTTGTACTTTAACCCCTCTCTGACATTAGACGTACTATCCCGTCCATGAAACCCGTGCCAATCTGACCATGGACGGGATAGTACGTCATAGGCGATCAGCTGCGCTCCCGGAGGGAGTGCAGCTATCGCCGCCGGGTGTCAGCTGTGATAATCACGGACCGCTCCCGGCACATTAACCCCTGGCACACCGCGATCAAACATGATCGTGGTGTACTGGGTGCACAGGGAAGCATCGCGCAGGGAGGGGGCTCCCTGCGCGCTCCCCTGAGACCCTCAGACCAGCGCGATGTGATCGCGCTGTTCTGAGGGCTTCCTCCCTCCCAGGACCGGATCCAAGATGGCGCCGGGTCCTGGAGGAGGCGGCTTCCTCAGTGCCTGCTGAGAGCAGGCACTGAGAAGTCTGCAGCACTGCCAGAGCGATCGCTGGTGTGACAGAGTGCTGTGCACACTGTCACACCAGCGATCTGATAAAATACAGTGATGTCCCACCCTGGGACAAAGTAAAAAAGTTAAAAAAATAAAAATAAACATGTTTTTAAAAAAAATCCAAAATAAATAAAAAAAAAAAAAAATATTCCCCAATAAATTCATTTCGTCCTGTAAATAAAAAAAACAAAACAATAAAAGTACACATATTTGGTATCGCCGCGATCCGTAACGACCCCCCCTATAAAACTGTCCCACTAGTTAACCCCTTTAGTGAACCCCTTAAAAAAAAAAAAAAAACAAAGCAAAAAATCAATGCTTTATCATCATGCCGCCGAACAAAAAGTGGAATAACACACGATCAAAAAGACGGATATAAATAAACATGGTACCGCTGAAAACGTCATCTTGTTCCGCAAAAAACGAGCTGCCATACAGCATCATCAGCGAAAAAATAAAAAAGTTATAGCTCGCAGATATAAAGCGATGCAAAAATAATTATTTTTTATATAAAATTGTTTTTATTCTATAAAAGCGCCAAAACATAAAAAATAATGATATAAATGAGGTATCGCCATAATCGTACTGACCCGAAGAATAAAACTGCTTTATCAATTTTACCACACGCGGAACGATAAAAACGCCTCCCCCAAAAGAAATTCATGAATTGCTGATTTTTGTTCATTCTAACCTCCCAAAAATCGAAATAAAAAGCGATCAAAAAATGTCACGTTCTCAAAAATGGTACCAATAAAAACGGCAACTCGTACCGCAAAAAATAAGATCCACATGACTCTGTGGGCCAAAATATGCAAAAATTATAGCTCTCAAAATGTGGCGATGCAAAAAACTATTTTTTCAATAAAAAGAGTCTTTTAGCGTGACAGCTGCCAATCATAAAAACCCACTATAAATAGTAAATCAAACCCCCCTTTATCACCCCCTTAGTTAGGGAAAAATAATAAAATAAAAAAATGTATTTATTTCCATTTTCCCATTAGGTTAGGGTTAGGGTTGCGGCTAAAGTTAGGATTAGGGTTGGCGCTAAAGTTAGGATTAGGGTTAGGGTTGGGATTAGGGGTGTGTTAGGGTTAGGTTTGTGGTTAGGGTTGGGACTAGGGTTAGGGTGTGTTGGGGTTAGGGTTGGAGCTAGAATTGGGGGGTTTCCGCTGTTTAGGCACATCAGGGGCTCTCCAAATGTGACATGGCGTCTGATCTCAATTCCAGCCAATTCTACGTTGAAAAAGTCAAAGGGTGCTCCTTCACTTCTGAGCTCTGCCATGCGTCCAAACAGTAGTTTATCCCCACATATGGGGTATCAGTGTACTCTGGACCCCAAGAGTTCTTGTGCAATTTGTCCTATTTCTTCTGTTACCCTTGGGAAAATAAAAAACTGGGGGCGAAAATATCATTTTTGTAAAAAAAAAAAATGATTTTTTTGTTTTTACGGCTGTACATTATAAACTTCTGTGAAGCACTTGGGGTTTCATAGCGCTCACCACACATCTAGATAAGTTCCTTGTGGGGTCTATTTTCCAAAATGGGGTTACTTGTTGGGGATTTCCACTGTTTAGGCGCATCAGGGGCTCTCCAAATGCGACATGACGCCCCCAGACCATTCCATCAAAGTCTGCAATCCAAAACGTCACTACTTCCCTTCCGAGCCCCAACGTGTACCCATACAGTAGTTTTCTCCCACATATTGGGTGTCAGCGTACTCAGGACAAATTGGACAACAACTTTTGGGGTCCAATTTCTCCTGTTACCCTTGTGAAAATAAAATATTGGGGCGAAAAAATCATTTTTGCAAAAAAAAAAAAGATTTTTTATTTTTACGGCTGTGCGTTATAAACTTCTGTGAAGCACTTCGGGGTTCAAAGTGCTCACCACACATCTAAATAAGTTCCTTGTGGGGTCTATTTGCCAAAATGGGGCCACTTGTGGGGGGTTTCCACTGTTTAGGTGCATCAGGGGCTCCCAAATGCGACATGACGCCCCCAGACCATTCCATCAAAGTCTGCAATCCAAAACGTCACTACTTCCCTTCCGAGCCCCGACGTGTGCTCATACAGTCGTTTCTCCCATATATTGGGTATCAGCGTACTCAGGACAAATTGGACAACAACTTTTGGGTTCCAATTTCTTCTGTTACCCTTGTGAAAATAAAATATTGGGGGCGAAAAAATCATTTTTGTAAAAAAAAAAAAGGATTTTTTATTTTACGGCTGTACGTTATAAACTTTAGTGAAACACTTGGGGGTTCAAAGTTCTCACCACACATCTAGATAAGTTCCTTGAGGGGTCTAGTTTCCAAAATGGTGTCATTTATGGGGGTTTCCACTGTTTAGGCAGATCAGGAGCTCTCCAAACACGACATGGCTTCCAGCCAATTCTGCGTTGAAAAAGTCAGACGGCGCTCCTTCCCTTCCAAACTCTGCCATGCACCCAAACAGTGGTTTACTCCCACATATGGGGTATCAGCGCACTCAGGACAAATTGCACAATAACTTTTGGAGTCTTGTTACCCTTGGAAAAATAAAAATTGGGGTGAAAAGATCATTTTTGTTGAAAAAATATGATTTTTAAATTTTACGGCTCTACGTTATAAACTTGTGTGAAGCACTTGGGGGTTCAAATTGCTCACCAAAGATCTAGATAAGTTCCTTAGGGGGTCTAGTTTCCCAAATGGGGTCATTTGTGGGGGGTTTCCACTGTTTAGGCACATCAGGGGCTCTCCAAATGCAACATGGCATCCAATCTCAATTCCAGCCAATTTTGGTTGGAAAAAGTCAAATGGTGCTCCTTCCCTTCCGAGCTCTGCCGTACGCCCAAACAGTGGTTCCCCCCCACATATGGGGTATCAGCGTACTCAGGACAATTTGGACAACAACTTATGTGGTCCAATTTCTCCTGTTACCCTTGGGAAAATAAAAAATTAGTGACTGAAAGATAATTTTTGTGGGAAAAAAATAGGATTTTTTATTTTCATGCCCGGGCATTATAAACTTGTGTGAAGCACTTGGGGTTCAAAGTGCTCACCAAAGATCTAGATAAGTTCCTTAGGGGGTCTAGTTTCCAAAATGGGGTCACTTGTGGGGGGTTTCCACTATTTAGGCTCATCTGGGGCACTGCAAACGGAACATGACCCCCATCAACGTCTGCATTCCAAAACGTTACTACTTCCTTTCCAAGCCCTGCCGTGCGCCCAAACAGTTTCCCCCCCACATATGGGGTATCAGTGTACTCAGGACAAATTGGCCAACAACTTTTGGGGTCCAATTTCCTTGGGACTAAAAAATCATTTTTGTGGAATTTTATTTTTTTTTTCACACCCAGGCATTATAAACTTTTGTGAAACACTTGGGGGTTCAAAGTGCTCACAACAGATCTAGATAAGTACCTCAGGGGGTCTAGTTTCCAAATTGGTGTCACTTGTGGGGGTTTCCACTGTTTAGGCGCATCAGAGGTTCTCCAAACGCGACATGGCGTCCAATCTCAATTCCAGCAAATTTTAGTTTGAAAAAGTCAAACGGCACTCCTTCCCTTACGAGCTCTGCCGTGTGCCCAAACAGTGGTTTTCCCCCACATATTGGGTATTGGCGTACTCAGGAGAAATTGCATAACAACCTTATCTGTCCATTTTCTCCTTTTACCCTTGTGAAAATAAAAAAAAAAGTTTGTAAAAGATCATTTTTGTGGCTAAAAAGTTAAATATTCATTTTTTCCTTCCACGTTGCTTTAGTTCATGTGAAGCACCTGAAGGGTTAATAAACTTCTTGAATGTGGTTTTGAGTACCTTGAGGGGTGCAGTTTTTAGAATGGTGTCACTTTTGGGTATTTTCTGCCATATAGACCCCTCAAAGTGACTTCAAATGTGAGTTGGTCCCTAAAAAAATGGCTTTGTAAATTTTGTTGTAAAAATGAGAAATCGCTGGTCAACTTTTAACCCTTATAACTTCCTAACAAAAAAAAATTTTGGTTCCAAAATTGTGCTGATGTAAAGTAGACATGTGGAAAATGTTATTTTTAACTATTTTGTGTGATATATTTCTCTGTTTTAAGGGAATAAAAATTCAAAGTTTGAAAATTGCAAAATTTTAAAAATTTTCACCATGTTTGCGTTTTTTTCAAAAATAAACGCAAGTTATATCGAAGAAATTTTACTTCTCACGTGAAGTACAATATGTCACGAGAAAACAATCTCAGAATCGCGAATATCCGTTGAAGCGTTCCAGAGTTATAACCTCATAAAGAGACAGTGGTCAGAATTGTAAAAATTGGCCCGGTCATTAACGTGCAAACCACCCTTGGGGTGAAGGGGTTAAAATCAGGCGTGCTCCCTTCAACTCCTCCCGGAGTCTCCTCAGCTGTTTGGCAGCCTCCTCGTATTCGCAGAGGTGCGCGTGGATGCGGGAGCCATAGGTGGTGACAGGCTCCCCAGCTGCATTGGAGCCCCAGATGTTGGGGGGCTCCACCACCGCACCTGCGCTGGCCGCCTCTCCTCCTCCTCCGGGAGGAGGAACCGCCACGGTCCCGGCTTCGGGGGTCTTGGTCCCTGGGGTATTGCGGCCCCACGAGGGCTTTTTCCTTGCCATCCTCCCTGGGACTGGCTAGATGGTATGGCCTCCTGTTGGTATATGAGGCCTCCCACCCCCAGCCAGCTTGTCGAGGGGTGGGGGCCGGAGCTCAGTCCAGGGATAAGTGTCTCTTTCTGGTAGAGGGCAGGCAGGCAGTCCAGGAAAAAAAAACCTCTGCCTGCAAGGAGCTCTCCCCAGGCAGCTTCAGACACCCCCACACACGAGCACACGGCTTGCTCCTCCTCTTCCTGCGTGCAGGACTCTGCTGTGATGATTGTCATGGTGCTGGATGAGGGTAAGTTTGTGTGTGCGGGTCGAGTTTACAGTGTGGATGTAGCAGTGCTGTAGTGTGTACAAGTTGAATGTAGCAGAGCCGTGTGTGTACGCGGTGTACGGAGCGGAGCCGTGTGTTATAGGTGTACGGAGCAGAGAAGTGTGTGTATGAGGTGGATGTAGCAGTGCTGTAGTGTTACGAGGTGTACGGAGCAGAGCCGTGTGTGTACGAGTTGGATGTAGCGGAGCTGTGCGTGTACGAGTTGGATGCAGCAGAGTCGTGTGTGTACGAGGTGTACGGAGCGGAGCCGTGTGTGTACAAGGTGTACGGAGCGGAGCCGTGTGTGTACGAGGTGTACGGAGCGGAGCCGTGTGTGTGCGAGGTGTATGGAGCGGAGCCGTGTGTGTACGAGGTGGATGTAGCAGTGCTGTAGTGTGTACGAGGTGTACGGAGCGGAGCCGTGTGTGTACGAGTTGGATGTAGCGGAGCCGTGCGTGTACGAGTTGGATGCAGCAGAGTCGTGTGTGTACGAGGTGTACGGAGCAGAGCCGTGTGTGTACAAGGTGTACGGAGCGGAGCCGTGTGTGTACGAGGTGTACGGAGCGGAGCCGTGTGTGTGCAAGGTGTACGGAGCGGAGCCATGTCTGTACGAGGTGGATGTAGCAGCGATGTAGGTGTGTGTACGAGGTGATACTGGTAGCTAGAGTCCGTGTGTATACGAGTTGGATGTAGCGGAGCCATGCATGTACGAGGTGTACGGAGCGGAGCCGTGCGTGTACGAGGTGTACGGAGCGGAGTTGTGTGTGTATGAGGTGTACGGAGCGGAGCCATGTGTGTATGAGGTGGATGTAGCAGCGATGTAGTGTGTACGAGGTGTACGGAGCAGAGCCGTGTGTGTACGAGGTGGATGTAGCAGTGCTGTAGTGTGTATGAGGTGTACGGAGCAGAGCCGTGTGTATACGAGTTGGATGTAGCGGAGCCGTGCGTGTACGAGTTGGATGTAGCAGAGTCGTGTGTGTACGAGGTGTACGGAGCGGAGCCGTGTGTGTACAAGGTGTACGGAGCGGAGCCGTGTGTGTACGAGGTGTACGGAGCAGAGCTGTGTGTGTACGAGGTGTACGGAGCGGAGCCGTGTGTGTACGAGGTGTACGTAGCGGAGCCGTGTGTGTGCGAGGTGGATGTAGCTGCGATGTAGTGTGTACGAGGTGTACGGAGCAGAGCCGTGTGTGTACGAGGTGGATATAGCAGTGCTGTAGTGTGTACGAGGTGTACGAGCAGAGCCGTGTGTGTACGAGGTGTACGGAGCGGAGCCGTGCGTGTACGAGGTGTACTGAGCAGAGCCGTGTGTGTACGAGGTGTACGGAGCGGAGCCGTGTGTGTACGAGGTGTACGGAGCGGAGCCGTGTGTACGAGGTGGATGTAGCAGCGATGTAGTGTATACGAGGTGTACGGAGCAGAGCCGTGTGTGTACGAGGTGGATGTAGCAGTGCTGTAGTGTGTACGAGGTGTATGGAGCAGAGCCATGTGTGTACGAGTTGGATGTAGCGGAGCCGTGCGTGTACGAGTTGGATGTAGCAGAGTCGTGTGTGTACAAGGTGTACGGAGCAGAGCCGTGCGTGTACAGGTGTATGGAGCGGAGCCGTGTGTGTACGAGGTGTACGGAGCGGAGCCGTGTGTGTACGAGGTGGATGTAGCAGTGCTGTAGTGTGTACGAGGTGTACGGAGCAGAGCCAGTGTGTGTACGAGTTGGATGTAGCGGAGCCGTGCGTGTACGAGTTGGATGTAGCAGAGTTGTGTGTGTACGAGGTGTACGGACGGAGCCGTGTGTGTACGGTGTACGGAGCGGAGCTGTGTGTGTACGAGGTGTACGGAGTGGAGCCGTGTGTGTACGAGGTGGATGTAGCAGCGATGCAGTGTGTACGAGGTGTACGGAGCAGAGCGGTGTGTGTACGAGGCATACAAAGTGGAACCGTGTGTGTATGAGGTGTGCAAAGCCGTGCATGTACACGGTGTATGGTGGGGAGCATTCATACCTCCCAACCGTCCTGAATTCAGCGGGACAATCCTGATTTTGGGAGTCTGCCCCGCTGTCCCGGCCGGGAGCTTTTCCCGTGGACACAGGAGTGTCATGGTATAGGACATGGTTAATGTCCTGTCCATTCTGGGTTAACTTTTGCTGGCCTCCTGGCATAGTATAAGACATGGTTAATGTCCTGTCCACTCAGGGTTAACTATTGCTGGCCTCCCTTTGGATCTGGGAGGGTATTTATACCCAGTCCAGAGGAAGATTCTCTGTCAGCTATACTTTTGTTGTCACTGTGTGTCTGACCCCCCTGGTTTGCGTGTATACTGCTCTGCTTGTTTGATTCCTGTGTATGACCCGGTCTGTTTGCTCACTCTGCTCTCTGTCTCACGTTTTGCTAATATTGTCTTCTCCGGTTCTGACCTCCTGGCTTGGCTATCGATACTCCATTACAGTTTTGTCCCTATTGTACTGTCTATTGCCCGCTCTGGTTTACTGATCTATTGCTACGTCCTGACTATCCGTTCTGTCTAACCCTTTGTACTGTCGTGCTATCTTGTGCTCTGATCTCGGCCTGTCCTGGTTTTCGTCCCTGTCTTTGCTCCTTGGTAACTTTATCTCCCTGCTAGGAGTTTTCCTGCAGTTCCTAGATCTCTGGAGCTTAGGACCCAACATGCTGCAGGTCCTGTTAGTCTGTAGTACACATCTTTCATTACTGCTTTCCCGCTCCTCAGGTATCCTCGAGCACAGTTTGTTTTATTCAGGAAACGTGCACTGGCTCAGTGAGCATGTTCGTGACAAGGAGTACATGCCGGAGCCCCGAGGAGCACTTTAAAACTCGCACGTGATGTTCCACCAGAAGTGACGTGCTGGAAGATGACCGGAAATGAGGTAATTTCGGGAGGAGATTGTGACGGAACCATGGAGGTACTTCAGGGAATGCTTTAGATCCATCACCGTGTCCTCTCCTTGGAATCGGGGATGTCGGCCATGTGAGCGGATCAAGATATGTCCTGCACCGGGAGGCTCAGGTGGGCACTACAATGGGAGCCGGGCTGCTATAGTATCTTTATAGAATCTTTATTTCTTTCTCTCTGTTTCTTTCTCTCTCTCTTTTCTTTCTTTCTCTCTGTTCTTTCTTTCCCATCTTTCTTTCTCTCTGCTCTTTCTTTTCCCTCTTTCTTTCTATCTCTGTTCTTTCCTTTTTTCTGTCTCTCTCTTTCTTTCTTTTTCTCTCTCTCTGTTCTTTCTTTCCCCTCTTTCTTTTTCTCTCTCTCTGTTCTTTCCCCTCTTTCTTTCTTTCTTTCTATGTTCTTTTTTTTCTTTCTCTCTGTTTCCCTCTCTTTCTTTCTCTCTGTTCTTTCTTTCTCTCTCTCTCTGTTCTTTCTTTCCCATCTTTCTTTCTCTCTGTTCTTTTTCTTTCTTTCTGTTCTTTCTTTCCCCTCTTTCTTTCATATCTCTCTGTTCTTTCTTTCTTTCCCTTTTTTTTCTCTTTCTTTCTTTCTCTCTCTTCTTTCTTTCCCCTCTTCTTTCTTTCTCTTTGTTTTCTTTCCCCTCTTTCTTTCTCTCTGTTCTTTCTTTCCCATCTTTCTTTCTCTCTCTGTTTTTCTTTTCTTTCCGCTCTTTCTTTCTATCTCTCTGTTCTTTCTTCTTTCCCTTCTTTCTCTCTCTCCCTCTGTTGTTTCTTTCTTTACCCTCTTTCTTTTTTTTCTGTTTTTTTCTGTCCCCTCTTTCTTTCTCTCTCTCTCCCTGTTTCTTTCTTTTTCTCTATCTCTCTGTTCTTTATTTCCCCTCTTTCTTTCTTTTTCTCTCTGTTCTTTCCCCTCTCTTTCTTTCTTTCTCTCTATTCTTTCTTTTTCTCTCTCTGTTCTTTCTCTCTCTATTCTTTCTTTTTCTCTCTGTTCTTTCTTTCCCTCTCTGTCTTTCTTTCTCTGTCTTCTTTTCTCTTCCCTCTGTTCTTTCTTTCTCTCTCTGTTCTTTCTTTCCTCTCTTCTCTGTCTTTCTCCTCTGTCTTTCTTTCTTCTCTGTTCTTCTTCCCCTTCTTTTCTTCTTTCTTTTTTCTGTCCCCTCTTTCTTTTCTTTTTTCTTTCTCTCTGTTCTCTCTTTCCTGTTTCTTTTCTCTCTGTTCTTTTCCCGTCTTTCTCTCTCTGTTCTTTCTTTCCCCCTTTCTTTCTCCCTCCCTCTCTGTTCTTTCTTTCCCCTTTTTTTTCTCGTCTCTTTCTTTCTTTCCCCTCTTGATTTTTTTCTCTCTCTGTTCTTTCTTTCCCTTTCTTTGTTTATTCTTTCTCTCTCTTTCTGTTCTTTCTTGCTTTCCCTCTTTTTTCTCTCTCTCTTTCTCTCTGTTTTCTTTTTTCTCTCTCTGTTCTTTCTTTTACTCAGTACCAGTGTGCCACAGTACCAGTCACTGTGCCCTCAGTACCAGTCAGTGTGATCACAGGTGCTAAATGGTGTGGTTGGGTGGACATGGTGTGACTAGTGTGAAATGGGTGTGGTTGGGGCGTGGCCTAAAATTTGCCGTGGCACGCCGCTACCTTTGTCCCTCTTCCCATCTTCAAAGTTGGGAGGTATGCGAGGTGTGTAATTCTGTCATGCGCAGTGGGGCTGTTGTACGAGCTGTGTAATGGCATGCGCAAGGGGTTGTGCGAGGTGTGGAATTCTGTCATGCGCAGTGGGGCTGCTGTGCGAGCTGTGTACTATTGGCATGCACAGGGGGTTGTACGAGGTGTGTAATTCTGTCATGCGCAGTGGGGCTGCTGTGCGAGCTGTGTAATGGCATGCGCAGGGGGTTGTACGAGGTGTGTAATTCTGTCATGCGCAGTGGGGCTGCTGTGCGAGCTGTGTAATGGCATGCGCAGGGGGTTGTACGAGGTGTGTAATTCTGTCATGCGCAGTGGGGCAGCTGTGCGAGCTGTGTAATGGTGAGTCGCACAACCAGAGCTTTGGGGTACTCGGCACCGAGCCCATTGATATCTATGGGGAATGTCACGGGTAGCACAGCTCGGTCCGTGCCCTGGGCGCTCACTGTAATGTGGGATATTTACAGATGACTTGAATGATGATATGGGGATTCGTGACGCCACTTGTGGTATCTGGTCAGGATGACCAGCGCTGCTATGCAGATCCACTGGAGGGTTAATATTGTGCAGCTAGGTGTTAAGCCTTCCACACGTAAGGCTGAGTTCTCCTCCAGGGCAGATAGATGTGCAAGGGTGCAGGACAGACGGGGACCCGGCAGTCAGGGGCAATAAGGGAGACACACACACAAGTCACTTTGGTACCTTTACTGAAGATGTTGCAGGCACTTCCTGGAGCGCTGTAGGGTGAAGGGTGCACATCCAGATTCCTCCACTTGGTAGGTGTGTGGCCTCCTGTTCTCTGCCTTTTTGTAATGAAGTCTTGGCCTGCGTGTAGCTGGGCCTAGCTTAGTCTCCGTCTTGTACCTGGCTGACTTTGTGGTTGGACCTCTTCTTGAAGTACACAGTCTCTATTTGCCGTGCACGGCTAGACTCCGTCCTCCTGATCCTGCTACGTATCAGCTCTGTGATACTCCTGGGACTTGTAGTCCTCCAGGAACTCCGGTGTTCTCCTAATGGGTCGTGGAGATCCCTATAGGCTCGGACCCCGGTGTCCGGTAATGCTTGCTGAGATGAGCTATAGAGGCTCCTCTGTCTCGATAACTTTCCACTCGCCTTCGGCCTACCTGGATCCTCACACGATCACACACTGGCAGTTGCTGGGCTGCCTCTTCACCGCTCTCTAAGCGTCGGCACGCTTCCTCACTGAGTTGCACTCCTAGATTCAGCTCTGACTAGGCTGGAGTGATCTCTGTTCACTCTTACTAGACTCCACTTGCTTTCTTGAACTGAATAGCTCTGCAGCCTCTCTAACCTCAGCTCTGCACTTCCCTCACTGCAGACTGACTGAGCCCTCTGAGGTGGCTGCACTGAACTGCTCTCAGAGATGACTGAGCAGAACTGACCCCACTGAGATGGCTGCACTGAACTGAGCTCACAGAACTAACTTGGTGTTTCCTGTGTCAGCTTCTTTTATATGTCTTACACAGCTCCCTCTGGTGGTCTTTGGGGATAAATGAACGTGTGTGAATGTGTATAATGACCTCTAGTGGTATCTTCTTTCAGTGCACCCTTCTGGAAGATATGGATCCAGTCGCAGCTGGGCTCCACAATGGCATGCGCAGGGGGTTGTACGAGGTGTGTAATTCTGTCATGCGCAGTGGGGCTGCTGTGCGAGCTGTGTAATGGCATGCGCAGGGGGTTGTACGGGGTGTGTAATTCTGTCATGCGCAGTGGGGCTGCTGTGCGAGCTGTGTAATGGCATGCGCAGGGGGTTGTACAAGGTGTTTAATTCTGTCATGCACAGTGGGGCTGATGTGCGAGCTGTGTAATGGCATGCGCAGGGGGTTGTGCAAGGTGTGGAATTCTGTCATGCGCAGTGGGGCTGCTGTGCGAGCTGTGTACTATTGGCATGCGCAGGGGGTTGTACAAGGTGTGTAATTCTGTCATGCGCAGTGGGGCTGCTGTGCGAGCTGTGTACTATTGGCATGCGCAGGGGGTTGTACGAGGTGTTTAATTCTGTCATGCGCAGTGGGGCTGCTGTGCGAGCTGTGTACTATTGGCATGCGCAGGGGGTTGTACAAGGTGTGTAATTCTGTCATGCGCAGTGGGGCTGCTGTGCGAGCTGTGTAATGGCATGCGCAGGGGGTTGTGCAAGGTGTGGAATTCTGTCATGCGCAGAGGGGCTGCTGTGCGAGCTGTGTACTATTGGCATGCGCAAGGGGTTGTACAAGGTGTGTAATTCTGTCATGCGCAGTGGGGCTGCTGTGCGAGCTGTGTACTATTGGCATGCGCAGGGGGTTGTACGAGGTGTTTAATTCTGTCATGCGCAGTGGGGCTGCTGTGCGAGCTGTGTACTATTGGCATGCGCAGGGGGTTGTACGAGGTGTGTAATTCTGTCATGCGCAGTGGGGCTGCTGTGCGAGCTGTGTAATGGCATGCGCAGGGGGTTGTGCAAGGTGTGGAATTCTGTCATGCGCAGTGGGGCTGCTGTGCGAGCTGTGTACTATTGGCATGCGCAAGGGGTTGTACAAGATGTGTAATTCTGTCATGCGCAGTGGGGCTGCTGTACGAGCTGTGTAATGGCATGCGCAGGGGGTTGTACGAGGTGTGTAATTCTGTCATGCGCAGTGGGGCTGCTGTGCGAGCTGTGTACTATTGGCATGCGCAGGGGGTTGTACAAGGTGTGTAATTCTGTCATGCGCAGTGGGGCTGCTGTGCGAGCTGTGTACTATTGGCATGCGCAGGGGGTTGTACGAGGTGTTTAATTCTGTCATGCGCAGTGGGGCTGCTGTGCGAGCTGTGTACTATTGGCAATGCTCAGGGGTTGTACAAGGTGTTTAATTCTGTCATGCGCAGTGGGGGCAGGGGGTTGTACAGGTGTGTAATTCTGTCATGCGCAGTGGGGCTGCTGTGCGAGCTGTGTACTATGGCATGCGCAGGGGGTTGTGCAGGTGTGAATTCTGTCATGCGCAGTGGGGCTGCTGTGCGAGCTGTGTACTATTGGCATGCGCAGGGGTTGTACAGGTGTGTAATTCTGTCATGCGCAGTGGGGCTGCTGTGCGAGCTGTGTACTATTGGCATGCGCAGGGGGTTGTACGAGGTGTTAATTCTGTCATGCGCAGTGGGGCTGCTGTGCGAGCTGTGTACTATTGGCATGCGCAGGGGTTGTACAGGTGTTTAATTCTGTCATGCGCAGTGGGGCTGCTGTGCGAGCTGTGTACTATTGGCATGCGCAGGGGGTTGTACGAGGTGTTTAATTCTGTCATGCGCAGTGGGGCTGCTGTGCGAGCTGTGAACTATTGGCATGCGCAGGGGTTGTACGAGGTGTTAATTCTGTCATGCGCAGTGGGGCTGCTGTGCGAGCTGTGTACTATTGGCATGCGCAAGGGGTTGTACAAGGTGTGTAATTCTGTCATGCGCAGTGGGGCTGCTGTGCGAGCTGTGAACTATTGGCATGCGCAGGGGGTTGTACGAGGTGTGTAATTCTGTCATGCGCAGTGGGGCTGCTGTGCGAGCTGTGTACTATTGGCATGCGCAGGGGGTTGTACGAGGTGTTTAATTCTGTCATGCGCAGTGGGGCTGCTGTGCGAGCTGTGAACTATTGGCATGCGCAGGGGGTTGTACGAGGTGTGTAATTCTGTCATGCGCAGTGGGGCTGCTGTGCGAGCTGTGTACTATTGGCATGCGCAGGGGGTTGTACGAGGTGTGTAATTCTGTCATGCGCAGTGGGGCTGCTGTGCGAGCTGTGAAACTATTGGCATGCGCAGGGGGTTGTACGAGGTGTGCGTGATTATACGTATGAAGCTGGCGCGCTGACATAATTCACAACGGCAAGTAAACATAGGCTATCAAACCCCGTCTAACATCTGGGATAGGAATTCTGGGAAGTGTAGTTTGCTTAGCCGTATGGGCCATGTATTATTTTGTATTTTAACTACATTTCCCAGAAGCAGGAGTTCAGTGCGCAGAGAAAACAGAACGAAGGCTGCATGGCTACTCTAGGCAATAATGGTCTCCCTCCTGTGTCGCGCGCCGGTTATGGTGGTCTTTGGCGGCCGGCCCACGGCACTGGGGTAACTGGGCAGCGGAGTCCCGGAATAAGCCCCTGAAGCAGTGGACTCTCATCGTGCACCCGCTGAGCAGCCTGCGGGTGAAGCTGCCGTGTAATGTGCGGGTGAGACCCCAGGACCCGCTCTCCTATCCGGACGCGGACCGGGTGTTCGTCATGGTGAGCGGGGTGGACCGCAATGTGCACCGGGGACTGGACCTGGATAACATAGAAGTCCGATACGACGAGGAGAGCCGGCAGGTGCTGATCAGCTCCCGGGACATCGACGGCCAGACGTGTGTGGAGGTCACCACTCCGGTGCGCTTCGGTATGTGCGGGCGCAGCCCGTGTGTGCTGCATGTGGGTCATAGATGGGGTGTATGGTGGGAGTTCTGCACGCCCCTCACCTGCAGCCGCCGTGCTCCCAGAGGTTAGCAGGGTGACCCTGCCCTGGGGTCACTATGGATGATTGCTGTGGATTGCGGTGTTGTTTTCTCTACATACTCCTCGATGAATGGAATTCCCTTACAATCTGCGGTGTGGTATACAGCGCCATTACCATTAATTCCACAGCGCTTTACAGACAATATTGCCACTGTCCCTGATGGGGCTCACAATCTAGATTTCCTATTTGGAGTACTGGAGGAAGCCCACGCAAACACGGGAGAACATACAAACTCCTGGAAGATTTTGTCCTTTGTGGATTGGAAGATAGGACCCCAAATCTGCAAAGCCACAGTGCTGCCCTACGAGCATTATATGGTGGCCACTTCTATAAATCTCTGATCATATTTCTAGAGAAGGAGCTCGGCCTTCTCGGCAGCTTCTCTGTGGAAGCCCCTATATGATGTCTATATGCATCAATAACACACATGGACGGTAGTTGCTCTGTAGATCACATGAACATCCATTGATGTGAGAGCAATGTTCAGGATGTTTTTACAGGGCGTACAATCATTCAGGACACACCGTGCCCTCCGCAGCCACGTCACAAGGCTTTTGACATGCAATGGAGTGTTGAGCTGGAGCCAGACTTTCCAGTGTATGGACTGTGTACTACCATGAGCGCTGCTGCACTATTTCCCATAGAACCCCTCTAATACGGAAACCCATATACTCCCCACTAATACAACTTTATAAGAGAAAGGCCCAATTACTGAGTGACGCTACTGTGTGGCCTGATTACCTGACTCCTATTTTACAAATTGCTATGTTAAAGGTTGTCGGCACAGAATGACTATTCACACTAAGTACAGGTGCTCAGTGCATCGTGGCGAGGCCAGTCATTTATAGACGCCTTCCTTCCTGCTTGGTTTCCATCTATCTACGCTATTTTCTGGCTTTATGAATCCAGAGCTGTCAATCAAAGGTGGGGGTGGAGGGTGCAGATAGATGGAAAACAGGTAGGTGTATTTAAATGATTGGCTCCGCTATGAAGCACCGAATCAACAACAAAAACTGACTGGCACATCCAAACTAGTCTGAATAGGTGCATACCGGGAGCAGCTACCTCCATATACAAAAAAAATAATGAAGCACCGAATGGCGGAACTTAAGGTACTGCCACACTTAGCGATCTCGTTAGCGATCACGATAACGACGCAATCGTTGGTGTGATCTCTTTTAGGTCGCTAGTAGCTGCCAAACAGGAGATCTCATAAACGACACATCAGCGGTCAGCGATCTCTTTAACGACTTTGGCGGTCATTAGGATCTATTAGCATGTACTGAGCGCTTCTGATTCATAGGAATTTCCAGCATCGCTCCTGCTCTCTGCGCCCTGCTAGCCTGCTTTGCAACGTCTGCGATCCTCTCTGTGACGCAAAAGAGAACTTGCAGATATTGCGATCCACTCCGTGACGCAAAACAGTCATGCGTCACAAACGAGGTCGCTCGTCGTTCGCAAAAGGTGCCAAACACAGCGATTCAGGCTCACCAGCGGGATGCCAACGATCAAAAAACGGTCCAGAACTCTAGTGAACGATCAGCGACATCACAGCAGGGGCCACATCGTTGCTACATGCCACACACAACGAGGTCGCTAACGAGATCGCTAAATAGTGACGTTTTAGTGATCTCGTTTGCGATCTCGTTTGCGATCTCGTTAAGGGTATGCCACACTAAACAACATCGCTAACGGGATCGCTAAAAAACGTCACTATTTAGCGATCCCGTTAGCGATGTTGTTGTGTGCGGCAGCTGCCAGCGACGAGCTCCCTGCTGTGATCTCGCTCGTCGCTGGAATCGTTCCGGACCCTATTTTCGTCGCTGGCGCCCCGCTGGGTAAGTATATATCGCTAAGTGTGGCACCTTTTTTAGCGATTTAGCGGTACTTTTGTACCGCTAAAGTCGTTAAGGAGATCGCTAACCGCGATAGCGTCCTAACGACATCGCTAAAATAGGTAGCTACTAGCGATATAGAAACAATCCCGCTAGCGATCTCATTAGTATGCGACGCTAACGAGATCGCTAGCGGGATTGTGTAGTGTGGCAGTACCTTTAGTTTGAACAGTCATTCTGTGTCGACAGAGTTCCTTTGAAAGGGAATCTGTTATCAGGTATTTGCTTTGTAATAGCAAGACAGCATGAGGTAGGGGCTGAGACACTTATTTTAGTGATGTGTCAAAAGGCCGTGTGCTGTTTCAATACAATGAGTATTTTATCAGCAGGAGATTATCATGGCTGGACTAGGTGGCTGTATGATTAGCTGCTTACTGCCAATATATAATGTACACAGAAAGCAGGGTATGGGTGGCGTTGGCTTTCTGAGCTGTGCTACATAAAAAAAAAACTGATTGTATCACAGTTACTGCACCCAGTAATCTAAGTGATACAGGGTCACTTTCCTCACATTATGGTGCTCTCAGATGAGGTAGCAAAAACCTGCTGACAGATTCCCTTTAATTGGTTAGAATTTAGAATGATTCTGCCCAAATTTCATGCCATATAGCAGCCAGTGTGTGCAGGTAGACATGTAGTATAAAGTATGGAGAAGAGACAGGACGTAGAGTCTGAACTCCTATGTGATTAACTGGAGTTCTTAGCTCTGCCCTATGAAATGCACTACATAAATAGCAGGTAAACATTTCCCGATGGGTGCTGATCTGTACATGACAGCGGGGCACAAGATAACCAAGGAGATAACATAACTTGTCATTGGCACTAAAGAGGCAATATTCAGTAACCAATACCACAGACCCACTCAGGATCCCGTCTTTTCAGTGCAATTTTTACAGCTTGAGTCAATGGGGAAAAAAAAAATCACAAAAAAAGTGAAGAAAAGCAGCTCCCTCCTGAGGTATGTAACATCTGAAGGAAAGTGACAATAGAACGGCTGCAAAATGCTAAGGTTTCTTTCTGTAACGTTATTAACGGATTTTTAACTTACAACTTTACTATTTGTAGATGTGAACATTAAAACCATGGGTTATGGCAGTGTGAACATAAAAAAGATTGAGTGCGACAATTGCGAAATAGAAACGGAGAAAGGGAGCAGCGTTCTACATTCTGTCAAGGTAAGCATTTTATAATTACCAGGGCTCGCTCACATGAGCACTCGGCCATGTTATACGCTATCTAATGATTTATTGTACAGCGCTCGGCCCAATGTTACACTATGGGGCAGTGCAGATCTGCGATTATTTTCTGATGCTGACTCGGCATGAGAAAACAATCCCACCATGCTGCGAGTGGCTCCACAAATCAGACCATGTGCACCCATACAAGTCTATGGGTGCGAGCGAAACATCGGACTGCACTTGGAAGAAATCCGAGTGCAGTCCTATGTACACACACAGAGAATGTAGAAGATGGAGAAATTAAGATCTCCTTCTCCACACCTGTGCTGCAATTCTCTCATCCTAGAGCATTGGATCAGAGTAAAATTACGGTACTCTTGGATCAAAGTCTGACAGTTTGAATCGAGTATCATTAGCATTATCCGCCTGATTCTCTTGCATGAAAGAATATACGCCAGTGTGAGCGAACCCTTAAAGGGAGTCTGTCAGCTCAACGAGTGCTCAAGTACAGGCACTTGGTGCACCCTTGGCATGGCCAAACATCTGTTTGCACCTTCCCACCCACTTGTTTTCCCTTTATCTCCGCCCTTCTGGGCTGACATTCCCTTTATGTACACAGACCTCTCATTGATTTTAATGGGTGCCATGTTTATTTTCTACTGAGGACACGAGGTAGCACCTGCATTAATAGCTGATGAAGATGCTAGGCAACTAAAGGGCTAGGAGTCCTGCCTACCACAAAGGGACTGTCCAAAGAATACACATCAGGGCCAATTCATCAAAGTCTTTGTGTAAGGGCATGGCCACACTCACCCGTCAGAATATTCAAAAATGCCTGCACTTTGTATGCCAGAAATGTTACTCCAGTCTCAGTAGCATTCCAGGCAAAGCTCGCTTAACGAGCACACCACTTGGAAGAGGCATCCAATTCATTAAATGGTTTTTCCTACATAGTATATTTTAATTATTAGATGTTGGAATGAAAGTAAGTTCCACTATTGGATGTGTTCAAAAGAAAAACTTGTCTATCTAACTAAGTACATTTTAATCAATAGATCTTGGGATAATAATAACTTCCACAATTGGATGTGATTAAATAAAATGTTCCTGTTCCGAGATAGTCTTATAAATGTATATAAAGAAGAATTCGGCACTCCAAAATTAAAAGTTTTATTAATTATCCACTGTAGACAAAAATTGCTGACGTCAACAATTTTTGTCTACAGTGGATAATTAATAAAACCTTTAATTTTTCTTGCACAATACATTTGGGAGTGCCGAATTCTTCTTTATATTAGTTTTCTGGAGTGGTATCCTATTTGAGCACCCCACTACAACGGAGTGCCACACAACCTTTTTTGTATAATCTTATAAATGTGCCCCTGCTGTGTGCTGTGTAATGGCTGTGTCTGACAGTACAGGAACATGGTCTGATCATACCACAGCTCCTGGGCAGCGGAGGACGCAAAAGAGTATACAGACAGGACAGCACAGGATCACAGCTGATTCTTTCTGTAAGGTAAAACAAGTTAAAAAGAAGCAGCAAATGTTTGACCTCACTGAAAGAATCAGCTGTGATCCCATGCTGTCCTGTCTGTATACTCTTTTGCTTTGTTCCGTCCCAGGAGCTGTGGTATGATCAGACCATGTTCCTGTACGGTTAGACTTGGCCATTACACACCACACAGCAGGGGCACATTTATAAGATTATCTTAGCACAGGAACATTTTATTTAAACACATCCAATTGTGGAAACTATTATTATTCCAAGATCTAGTGATTAAAATGAACTTCTGTTCATGGGAAAACCCCCTTTAGGTGGCATGCATCTCTGAAAGGGGATATCCGGGACTTGGAAACAAAAAATGTGCCTAAGCACTAACGTGCAGATAGGATAGTTGGTACCTACCTGCCTGTTTTGCCTGGTGCCATTTTCTGCCAGCACGGAGCTGTCACAGACTTCCACTGATGTCACGTCAACAGATCGGCAGTTTATTTTCCTGTTGACAGGACGGGACTAGTGGTGTCGTGCTCATTGACAGCCAACTCCTGCCTAATTGGGGAAGCCAGCTGTCGATCAGCATGACACTAGTAGTCCTGCCCTGTCAATAGGAAGAGAAACTGCTGTTCTGTTGACAGGGAGTAGCTGAATCTCTGGCAGGAGCGATAAATGACCGGCACTGGGTACAACTGACAGGTAATTGCCTCTGATAGCAACTACGTGCCTTTTTTTTTTTTTCTTTCTTTAGTTCCAGATATCCCTTTTAATGAATTTGGCACCTTCTATTTCAGCAAGACTGGTGTAACAGTATTGTGTAGCACTGGTGTATTGTGTGTTATGCCTGTCTTGATGAACCGGCACCATTTAATTCCATAGTAAGAAAAGGATTTTGCCAGTTAATCATTTTATTGCTATGGTTTTTCTGAAACATGCAAAACTTCAGACTGAATGTAACTACTTTCTGCACACAGATAAAACATAGTGAAAAATCCCTGGGAATGTCAAACATAAAAAGTTTTCATATTTGTGAGTGATATGTCTGATTTGGGATCCTTTATATTGGTGACCTTGTTCTTTGCTTTCTGTGTTTCATGGTAGTTGAAGGAGTGCTCCATGGATGCTCCAGACTAGAGATGGGTGTACTGATTTGCAGATCTGTAGTCTCAGGCCGATGGACGAGAGGCTCTAAATCTCTTACTTTCTGTGATCTCTGGTGCGGCTTTTTATTAGCCAGGATGAAACGGCATCATTGCGGTGTGCCACACAGATCACTTTGTGACAGTCCAGTTAATCTAAAGCCGTGTCGGTGTTCTGAAAGGTAAGAGATTTGCTAGCCTCCTGTCCAGTGGACAGAGACTACGGACCCGGCCAATGGACTGGAGTCCCACGATGAATCCACCCTTCTCTACTCCACAGTATAATTAGTTAATTGTGACCACTGTGATTAATAATGAACTAGTAATACAATGAAATGTGAAGCAGGGCTCAGCCGTTATGTGCTGTAGGTTTGCTCTCTGCAGTCCTCTGGGTAAGATTAGGCATAGTAAAGGGCACTGACTGACAGATCGCACATACTGGCTGAGTAACTTGTTTCATACACCACAAGAGATTTGCGAAAAATAAACGTTGGAAGGCGTCCATGATGTGTGTATGTGTGCTGAAGGTTACTGCGCAGCTAACTAGCCATGAGAAAGCACATCCTGGAAAAAGGCCAAATGTTCTGCAAGCAAATAAACCGGGAGAACCACAGAAAATAAATGCAGAACACTATACATATGTTGTGTGGGCTTATTAAGGGATGGTGGGACCCCCCCTTCATTATGGGGGTGTATTCACATTTGACTGCCTCATTCTTCTGAATGGGGTTTGCAGAAATGCATGCACATGCTACAGAAGAAACCACATTCATATGTGTGGCTTGAACTCCTGCAACAAATCTTCCCCATGTCATACACCGTCCTCAGGCTATAACGCTAAGGCCTCTTTCACACTTCAGTCGTGCGACGTCAGTCAAAATCCGTCAAAATGTGAAAAAAACGGATCCGCCATTTTTTTTTTGGCGGATCCGTTTTTTTCTCATTGACTTGCATTAGTGACGGATTTTGACGGATGGTCGTCCGTTAGGTCCGTTTTTTGACGGATCCGCCAAAAAATTGGCGGCCGTCATTACAAAAAAACGTCCAATGCAACGTTTTTTTTGTCCGCCATTGTAAATGCAGAAAACACTGTCCGCTCTCTCTCTCTCTGTCAGAAAACTGACCAGTTTTGCATCTGTTTTTTAACTTTTCTGACGGATCCGCCATTTTCACACTTGGGCGGACGTCACACAACGGAAGTGTGAAAGAGGCCTTAGAGTATGTGCACACATTGAGCATTTGTATTAGAAATTTTCACAATGCAGCGTTTTACAGTACCAGCAAAGCAATGAGATTTGTGAAATCACACGCTGCTTATTTTTTCCTTGCAGATTGGAAGCAGTTTTTTAAATTTGCAGGATGTCAATTCTTTCAGCATTTTTTGCTGCGTTTTTCGACTAAAATGCATTAAAAATGGGTATCTTCGTACCGTGTTAGCTCCTTATCTATGAACTAGTCATATTTATGTTAATCCCTCTGCCATAATGACAGTTCTGCTTCATGTCACTTGTCCTACCTATTGCATTTTTTCTGTGCTATTTTGTGTATAAATATGTGATTCTTCAGATGTTGTATTAGTCTATGCCTGATGAAAGACCTGAGTAGTCTCGAAAGCTTGCAATTTGTTACCATCTTTTCAGTTAGCCATTAAAAGGTATCAACCACTGAGGACTCTCAAGTCTAAATATTTTTTAAAAATGGGTGTATTTTACATAGCATTTTTCCTGCCAAGAGATGCATTTTTGATGCAGAAATTTCTGCTGCAAATATACAATGTGTGTACATTACCCTAAAAGGGTCTCTTTGATCCTAACCTTTTTGGCCCCTGTTAAAAGCTGTGGGTGCCAGTGCATGCCTAGTCAATCTATATAGGAGTCAATTCAAGATACAGAAACTGTCTAAGGAATATGAATCACTTCTAGAAAAGATTGACTGGGCACACATGGCCAGTTCCTTTATGGGAATAGGAAGCCCACACAATATGTGTAGGAAAACCCACATTATTTAGCCTCTAACTAAGAAAAAAAAGGATGTGAAGTAAAGTAATTAAATGATGCTCAACTGCTGGGTTACCTTTCTTCATGTGATCCAGTGCAGACACTCTGCCGGGCCCCCAATAATCGTTTACCAGCTCCTGGCATGAGGCCTCTGGTCGCATGTCCTACTACTGTAGGATCCCACCTCTCAATGATGGGAGCCATGATTCCAAATAATACAGCATGTCACCTCTTAAGCATCTGATTTGTTGCAGCATTAACGCACTTACAAAAGTGTGAACACTGCTGGAGGATCTGCACTGGATCAGCAGGGGAAAGAACAGAGGAGTATATCGTAATTTATTTTCTTATTTGATCAAAGCGGCTTCTGGTTTTTGATATTTTTAAGGTTAAATCACCCTTTAATGAGAAGTCAATTAGAGAGGTCGTTCAGGAGCCTTATTTTGCCACCTTTTTAAATCACTGGAGAATAAGAGCATGGTTAGTGTCCTGCACTACCCTAGAGTTGGTGTCCAGCTTTGTAATGACTTCCTATTCTATCAAAGGAGTATTTTGGTGATGCAGTCGGAGACTGGGAACCACCACTGTCGTACGGCAGGAGACTGGGAACCACCGCCGTCGTACGGCAGGAGACTGGGAACCCCCCCCCGCCATACGGCAGGAGACTGGGAACCCACTTCGTCATACGGCAGGAGACTGGGAACCCTGAAAAAGGACCCAGATATGTCTTTACATCTCTTAGGACAGACTAAAGGTATGCCACACTAAGCGAGATCGCTACTGCGTCACCATTTACGACGCAGTAGCGATCTCGTTAGCGACTTAGCTATGTGTGACATGTAGCAGCGATGTGGCCCCTGCTGAGATGTCGCTGATCGCTTATGAACGTTCTGAGCCGTTTTTTGGTCGTTGGTGTCCCGCTGGTGAGCCTGAATCGCTGAGTGTGACCCCCTTTATGAACGACTTCACCAGTGTCGCAGGTGGGACTAGGTTTTCCCAACGTTATACAGATCGCTGATGAGTTGTGTTTGGAATCACAGATCGCTGATAAGTTGTGTTTGGAATCACACAGCTAAGTCGCTAACGAGATCGCTACTGCGTCATAAATGGTGACACAGTAGCAATCTCGTTAGCGATCTCGCTTAGTGTGGCATACCCTTAAGTGTATATAGTATTACCTTACTACAGTATAGTACAACTGTAAAGGCAAAACGGCACAACCACTTGATGATATGAGGATTGCTTGTTCTGTTAGGCTAGATTCACACTAACGTTCGGCAGGGCTGCGTACTTCCTCCGTCAAGCCCCGCCCACTGCCGCACCTCTTCTATTCAGCTCCGCCTACGTCTGCATGCGTCCTGCGTACCCTATCTTTCACATTGGGTATGCAGGCCATGTGGATGCCTCCGCATGTGTCGTTTTGACGCTGCTTCGACCGCAACAAAATGCAACATGTTGCATCCGCATACATCCGCATGGCCTGCGTACCCAATGTTAAAGATGCGGTACGCAGGATGCATGCGGACATAGGTGGCGCTGAAAGGAAGAGGTGTGGCAGTGGGCGGGGCTTGACAGGAAGTACGCAGCCCTGCCGAACGTTAGTGTGAAACTAGCCTTAGGCAATTCCTCCATGTATTAGGGTTGTCTAACAGCCGTGCGACATGCAGCTGCAGGAACTCAAACATGATTTTCGAGCACTCTGAAGACACTAAGTTAGCACACGAGCTTGCTCAAATGACACCTTATCCGAGCACGTTCGCTCATCACTACTGTTTATGATATTGAAACAGCAATGTGGTAAAGCCTTATTTAGAACGTTGTCTTCTCTGAAATTAATGCCTTAATATATATAGATTGTACAAATGCCATAAATTAGAAGACAGCAATATTTATTATTAATACGTTGCATACATTTCCTCCTACATAAAATACAGCTATGTTGATATTGTTATGCTGTAATGTCTATTGTCTGTACAAGTCCCCTCTATAATGTAAAGTGCTGCGGAATATGTTGGCGCTATAGAAATAAAATTATTATTATTATTGTACCCAATAATGGAAACCGAAATAACAGACATCTGACAGATTCAAAAAAATATGCTTAAAAAAAATCTGTTTTGATCAATTTTTTTTTTATTGACCTTGGCATTTCTCTTCTGACTTGTGTCTGGTTTTTTATTCTTTTAAATTTCAGGGTCACAATGTTCACATTCGTACAAAGGGAGGCAAAGTGGTATGTCTGGGGACAATCCATGGCAATGTGGATATTCGTGCTTTGGCTCACAGTGTAAGTATATTCACTTCTTATATGGATGGATTGGAGTATAGTCTTGTATAATGAAGCAGCCCTCCACCCCAATGACATTTTGTCCATACATGCCTAGTTACTTTATGTTCAACATACCTGGTGGTCTTGTTTTGATCCACAGTGCTGCAGTTTCTGCGTCCCGGCACCCTTTAATTTGCACCAAAATGGCCACGGTGTGTGTGCGGCGGTGTGCGGGGCTGTGTGCGGGATCGGTGTATGTGCGGCGTTGTGTGGGGCTGTCTGGGTGATCGGTGTATGTGCGGCGGTGTGCGGGGCTGTGTGCGTGATCGTTGTATGTGCGGCGGTGTGTGGGCCTGTGTGCGTGATCGGTATATGTGCGGGGCTGTGTGCGTGATCGGTGTATGTGCGGCGATGTGCGGGCCTGTGTGCGTGATCTGTGTATGTGCGGGGCTGTGTGCGTGATCGGTGTATGTGCGGCGGTGTGCGGGCCTGTGTGCGTGATCGGTGTATGTGCGGCGGTGTGCGGGGCTGTGTGTGTGTCTCCGCGTATGCAGGCATCGTCGGATGGGACTACAGTCCCATCCGGCTATGCCTGCTACAGTGACTGACACATTAGCCAATGATGGGACAGTAGTAGTCCCATCATCCGGCTAATGTGCTGAATGTAAAAAAAAAACAAAACACATACATTACATACACAACATATAACATACAATGACATACAGAACATACAATGACATACAACACATAACATTGAGTACATACTCACCTATTCCCCGACGCCATCGATCTGTGTACCGCTCTGCCGCTGGGAGAGAATGACTTCACTTCCATTCATTCTCTCACGGCAATGCTGGGTGAGAAAATTCCCATGCAGCATTGCCATAAAGTGAGAGAATGAACTCAGGTAACCTCAGTGATGCACTGCAGGAGCCATTGTCTCCTGTCAGTGCATCACTGGGAGGCCCTACAGAGCAGTGGCATCACCTGATGTCACTGTTCTATAGGGGAGACCGTCGTGGGACAGTTGTTATTAATTGGACTGCGTCGGACAGGGAGTATACGGTTGTTTTATTTTTTTACGTTTTATTACAGGAGATCGAGGGCGTCGCTTGGATCTGAGCGTATAATAAAGATATGAAAACCGTGTTGTGTTTTATTTCATTAAAATAATTTATTCTTATGCGTGTGTTGTTTTTTTAACCCTTTTTTAATATAAGATTAATAATGGATAGGCGTCTTATTGACGCCTCTCTATTATTAACCGGGCTTAATATCACCTTACAATAGCAAGTTGATATTAACCCTTTATTACCCCATATCCCACCGCTACAGGGGAGTGGGAAGAGAGGGGGGCTAAGTGCCGGAATTGGCGCATCGTAAGATGCGTCAATTCTGGGGCGGCTGGGTGCTGGTATTTTTAGCCAGGAGGGGGTGCCAATATCCATGGCCCCTTCCTAGGCTATGAATATCAGCCCGCAGCTGTCTGCCTAGCCTTTCTGGCTATAAATTATAGGGGGACCCTACGTCATTTTGTGGGGGGTCCCCCTATATTAATAGCCAGTGAAGGCTAGCTGCGGGCTAATATTCATAGCCTGGGAAGATCCATGGGTATTAACCCCTTCCCAGGCTAGAAATATTGGCCCCGCTGTCGGCTTTCCCCCTCTGGCGCAGAAAATTGCGCGGGAGCCCACGCCATTTTTTTTCCTTTTATTTTTTATTAACTATTGCATTAAGATTTTGTGTGTACGGTGTGTCTTTAACTATTTTACCATTTATCTATCATCTCTCTACCTATATTCTTCTCTATATATTATCTTTCTATATAATTCTACTATATCCATCTTCTATGTATTTCTATCTAACTACTGGTATTTATCTATCTATTATCTATCTTATCTAATCTATCTATCTATCTATCTATCTACTACTATCTATCTATCTATCTATCTATATCTACTATCTATCTATCTATCTATCTATCTATTGTGTTGTAATGGAGTGTGGGTTGGACAAATGTAAAAGAGGAGGTTGGACAAGAAATGACATCACAAATCTTTTTTTGTTTGTTAAACAACATATCTTTATTTAGCTGTCAAAAACGCATACAAAAACTGCATGAAAAACCGCGTCAAAAAAATCAAAAAAGGACATGCGTTTTATGCCAAGAGGAGCGGATTCGGCGTGGAAAAATACGCAGGCAAATCCACAACTGTGCACAGGCCCTTAACGAGTTTTGCAATATGACTTAGGTTAAAAGCCAAATCAGTATCTCAGTTTGCAGACACTGTGTTTCGGGCTATTGGCCCTCGTCAGTGCAAAGTGTGTGGCTTGGTGTATTTCACTGTCATATAATCCATCACTTATGCTTCTTCATCAAATTATTCCCTAAATGCACATTTTCCTTTCTTTTGAAGCCGTCAACTTTGTCTACTTTGCTCTTTTTCTCCCTGTAATTATACTCTGGCTCATCAGTCCAGGTGGCCGAGGTGTTGCTGTCAGCCACTGCTCTCCTCCTTTGCCATGCTGCTGTGATGAAAGATTGTGCATCTGACTGTGGCTAATCCCAATATTCCCTAAGCTTGATAAGGTTCCTGATCGTGAACAATAAGGTCCATCTATGTGACTATGATGTTTGCGTTCTGTATTGGTACGGCAATTTGAATTCATTAGCTCACGTGAGCACCCTGCTTTGCCAAATCTAGTAATGGTCAAGAGTAGAGATGAGCGACTTTGCCTCCAGGAGGGTCGAGTCAGGTTTCAGACCACCCGACTTTCGCAAAAGTCGAGTCGAACGAAATCGGCCGACTATCGGCAAAAGTCGAAGGTCCGACTGAAACACGAAACCCAATGCAAGTCGATGGGGAAGCAAAGTCGGCAGGGAGTGGAGGACAGTAAACACACCTACAGTGCCCATTTCAATGCCAACGACATCAATATTTTATTACTTAAGCTTGTCAACCTTAATTTGCTTTATAATAATAGTAACGCATTGAAAATTGGGGGTTATTTAAAGTTGTGGGTGGGGGGTCAGGGCTGGCTCCAGGTTTTCGTGGGCACCGGGCGAAAGAGTCTCAGTGGGCCCCTTTAACACATACCACAATTCATGATGCTCCGATACGGCAGAGAAATATAGGTATAGTACAATGCCAAATACTTCACTTCTTACATTACATGAATGATATCTATTATAAATTCTACAATAGCTCAAAAAACGGACAGTATATTCCTCCATACAGTATTATGGCCACCACATAGTGTACCATACAGAATAATGAGCCCCATCTATTGCTCCATACAGAATAATTGGTCCCATATAATGTTCAATACAGTATATGATGAGCTCCACATAATACTACAGTATATGATGGTCCCCATATAATGTGCCATACAGTATAGGACGGTCCCCATAGAGTATAATGAGCCCCACAGTATAATGAGTCGCATATAAAGCTCCATACAGTATATGATAGGCCCCATATATTGCTCCATACAGAATGGGCTCCATATAATGCTCCATACAGAATAGGCCATATTGCTCCATATGATGCTCCATACCCTATATGATGCCGCATAAATAATGAACCCCATATGATGCTCAAGTATATGATGGGCCCCATGGATGATGCTCCAGTGTATGATGGGCCTATATAATGCTCCATATATAATGGGCCCAATATGATGCTCCTGTGTATAATGGGCCCCGTATATGATGCTCCAATGTATGATGGGCCCCATTTATAATGCTCCAGTGTATGATGGGCCCCATGGATAATGCTCCAGTGTATGATGGGCCTATATAATGCTTCATATATAATGGGCCCCATTTCTAATGCTCCAGTGTATAATGGGCCCGTATATGATGCTCCAGTGTATGATGGGCCCCATTTATAATGCTCCAGTGTATGATGGGCCCCATTTATAATGCTCCAGTGTATGATGGGCCCCATGGATGATGCTCCAGTGTATGATGGGCCTATATAATGCTCCATATATAATGGGCCCCATATGATGCTCCAGTGTATGATGGGCCCCATGGATGATGCTCCAGTGTATGATGTTTCATATTTCTAAGGCAGTGATACAATTCATTTTTCATATTTTTATGTCCGCAAGCTATAGCGCTACAGTGTGCTACCGTTTATTCTTGAATGTATATGAGTTGGTGACTCTACAGTCATGGCCAAAAGTTTTGAGAATGACACAAATATTATATTTTCACATGATCTGCTGCCCTCTGTTTTTTATGTGTGTTTGACAGATGTTTTTATCACAGACAGAAATATAATAATTGCAAACATATGAGTACACTTATATTGACAGTTAGAATGAGTTAATGCAGCAAGTCAATATTTGCAGTGTTGACCCTTCTTCTACAGGACCTCTGCAATTCTCCCTGGCATGGTCTCAATCAACTTCTGGACCAAATCCTGACTGATAGCAGTCCATTCTTGCACAATCAATGCTTTCATTTTGTCAGAATTTTTAGGTTTTTGTTTGTCCACCCGTCTCTTGATGATTGACCACAAGTTCTCAATGGGATTAAGATCTGGGGAGTTTCCAGGCCATGGACCCAAAATCTCTTGTTTTGTTCCCTGAGCCATTTAGTTATCACCTTTGCTTTATGGCAAGGTGCTCCATCATGCTGGAAAAGGCATTGTTGATCGCCAAACTGCTCTTGGAGGGTTGGGAGAAGTTGCTCTTGGAGGACATTCTGGTACCATTCTTTATTCATGGCTTTGTTTTTAGGCAAGACTGTGAGAGAGCTGATTCCCTTGGCTGAGAAGCAACCCCACACATGAATGGTTTCAGGATGCTTAACAGTTGGCATGAGACAAGACTGGTGGTAGCGCTCACCTTGTCTTCTCCGAATGAGGCGTTTTCCTGATGTCCCAAACAATCGAAAAGGGGATTCATCAGAGAAAATAACTTTACCCCAGTCCTCAGCAGTCCACTGCCTGTACCTTTTGCAGAATATCAGTCTGTCCATGATGTTTTTTCTAGAGAGAAGTGACTTCTTTGCTGCCCTCCTTGAGACCAGGCCTTGCTCCAAGAGTCTCGCCTCACAGTGCGTGCAGATGCACTCACACCTGCCTGCTGCCATTCCTGAGCAAGCTCTGCACTGCTGGTAGCCCGATCCCGCAGCTGAAACACTTTCAAGAGATGGTCCTGGCGCTTGCTGGTCTTTCTTGGGCGCCCTGAAGCCTTTTTGGCAACAATGGATCCTTCTCCTTGAAGTTCTTGATGATGCGATAGATTGTTGACTGAAGTGCAATCTTTCTAGCTGCGATACTCTTCCCTGTTAGGCCATTTTTGTGCATTGCAATGATGACTGCACGTGTTTCTTTAGAGATAACCATGGTTAACAGAAGAGAAACAATGATGCCAAGCACCAGCCTCCTTTTAAAGTGTCCAGTGGTGTCATTCTTACTTAATCATGACAGATTGATCTCCAGCCATGTCCTCATCAACACCCACACCTGTGTTAATGGAGCAATCACTGAAAAGAGGTTAGCTGGTCCTTTTAAGGCAGGACAGCAATGATGTTGAAATGTGTTTTGGGGGATAAAGTTCATTTTCTAGCCAAATATTGACTTTGCAAGTAATTGCTGTTAAGCTGATCACTCTTTATAACATTCTGGAGTATATGCAAATTGCCATTAAAAAAAGTGAAGCAGAAGACTTTGTAAAAATTAATATTTGTCTCATTCTCAAAACTTTTGGCCATGACTGTAGGTTTTAGCACCTGTTCACATTAGATCTATGTTTGGATGTGCCGGTCAGTTTTTGAATTGAATCCAGTGTATGATGGGCCTATATAATGCTCCATATATAATGGGCCCCATTTCTAATGCTCCAGTGTATAATGGGCCCCGTATATGATGGTTCCAGTGTGTGATGGGCCCCATTTATAATGCTCCAGTGTGTGATGGGCCCCATTTATAATGCTCCAGTGTATAATGGGCCCCGTATATGATGGTTCGAGTGTATGATGGGCCCCATTTATAATGCTCCAGTGTATGATGGGCCCCATTTCTAATGCTCCAGTATATAGTGGGTCCCGTATGTGATGCTCCAGTGTATGATGTGCCCCATTTATAATGCTCCAGTGTATGATGGGCCCCATGGATGATGCTCCAGTGTATGATGGGCCTATATAATGCTCCATATATAATGGGCCCCATTTCTAATGCTCCAGTGTATAATGGGCCCCGTATATGATGGTTCCAGTGTGTGATGGGCCCCATTTCTAATGCTCCAGTGTGTGATGGGCCCCATTTCTAATGCTCCAGTGTATAATTGGCCCCGTATGTGATGCTCCAGTGTATAATGGGCCCCGTATATAATGGTTCCAGTGTATGATGGGCCCCATTTATAATGCTCCAGTGTATGATGGGCCCCATTTATAATGCTCCAGTATATAATGGGCCCCGTATGTGATGCTCCAGTGTATGATGTGCCCCATTTATAATGCTCCAGTGTATGATGGGCCCCATGGATGATACTCCAGTGTATGATGGGACAATATAATGCTCCAGTGTATGATGGGCCCCATTTATAATGCTCCAGTGTATGATGGGCCCCATGGATGATGCTCCAGTGTATGATGGGCCTATATAATGCTCCATATATAATGGGCCCCATTTATAATGCTCCAGTGTATAATGGGCCCCGTATATGACGCTCCAGTGTATGATGGGCCTATATAATGCTCCATATATAATGGGCCTGATATGATGCTCCAGTATATGATGGGCCCCATGGATGATGCTCCAGTGTATGATGGGCCTATATAATGCTCCATATATAATGGGCCCCATTTATAATGCTCCATATATAATAGGCCTCATTTATAATGTTCCAGTGTATAATGGGCCCCGTATATGATGCTCCAGTGTATGATGGGCCCCATATATGATGCTCCAGTGTATGATGGGCCCCATTTATATGCTCCAGTGTATGATTGGCCCCATGGATGTTGCTCCAGTGTATGATGGGCCTATATATTGCTACATATATAATGGGCCCCATATATGATGCTCCAGTGTATGATGGGCCCCATGGATGATGCTCCAGTGTATGATGGGCCTATATAATGCTTCATATATAATGGGCCCCATTTATAATGCTCCAGTGTATAATGAGCCCCGTATATGATGCTCCATATATAATGGGCCCCATATGATGCTCCAGTATATGATGGGCCCATGGATGATGCTCCAGTGTATGATGGGCCTATATAATGCCCCATTTATAATGCTCCATATATAATGGGCCCCATTTATAATGCTCCATATATAATGGGCCCCATTTATAATGCTCCATATATAATGGGCCCCATTTATAATGCTCAGTGTAGAATGGGCCCCGTATATGATGCTCCAGTGTATGATGGGCCCCATTTATAATGCTCCAGTGTATGATGGGCCCCATGGATGATGCTCCAGTTTATGATGGGCCTATATAATGCTCCATATATAATGGGCCCCATTTTTAATGCTCCAGTGTATAATGGGCCCTATCTGTGATGCTCAAGTGTATGATGGGCTCCATATATAATTCTCCAGTGTATAATGCTCCCGATATATTGCTCCAAACACTAAAATAAATGAAATACCTCTCCTTGCTGGGCACTGCTCTACTCTGGACTCCTCAGCGTCGCCATCTTCCAGCTCTTTTCACTTGGACTGTTCAGGCAGAGGGCGTACAGACGTGACGTCATGGCACTCTCTGACCTGAATGTCACTGTCAGGAAACGCGGAAGACGTCACAGCGGTGGAGCAGGGAGAGGTAAGTATTGCAAGTGCTGGAGGGGGGGCCCACTCGTGGGCGACGGCACTGGCACAGGGTCCCTTATAGTACACCGGTGTCTCTGACGGCGAGTGGGCCCCCCCACCGTCAGTGACACCGGCGTACTATGAGGGGCCCTGTGCCAGTGCCGTTGCTCACGAGTGGGCCCCCGCACCTGCTCCTGGCATCGGCACTTGCCCGGGTGTGCCAGGTGCTAATGCCGGCCCTGGAGGGGAGGGGGTAACCCAGTTAGGGAGGTGGAAAAACTGGCATATGTTGAGGTGTAGGCTGGACGTTCAGCAGCTGCAAATGGAGGAATTGGAGAAGTCTGAGGAAGAGGTGGACAAAGCGAGCCATTTTACTGGCAACCTATGTGTCATCAGGAGAAGGTGGTACAAAATCCTTTGAAACCCAGGCATGGTTCATTTTAATGAAGGTGAGATCACCAACAATTTTGATCGACAGCTGGGTCCTTCTTTCTGTCAGGATTGATCCAGCAGCACTGAAGACACTTTCTGATAGCACACTACCAGCAGGGCAAGCGAGCTCCTGCAAGGCATATTGTGCCAATTCAGGCCAGGTGTCCAGTTTACAGGCCCAGTAGTCAAAGGGGAATTAACTGTGAGGGAGAACATCGATGGGGGAGGAGAGGTAATTTTGAACCATAGTTGACAACTGCTGTCTCCTGTCTGTTGCAATCGATTCAGTATTACCAGTCGTGTGAGCGGTACTCGAGAAATCAGTCCACAACATGGTCATGAAACCCCTGTCTCCAACGGCACTTCGGCTGTGTGCACCATGAACACCTCTTCCATTTGGCCAGTACGGCTCGTGGTAGAACCTGCACCGCTGCTGTGTGCTGGGAATGCCTTTAACAAACAGTTTACCAGAGTTGCTTGTTTGTTCGCCAATATTAGCACTAAGTTCTCCTGTGGCATGATGTTCTGTAATTTGCCTTCATAGCGTAGATCGAGGATGCTGGCCAACCAGTAGTCGTCATCCTTCATAATTTTGGCGATGCGGGGGTCACTTTTTAGGATCCGCAAGAGAAAATCACACGTGGGCCAATGTTCCAGGTGTCAATGATGCACTGCCAGTGGTGGGTGGAGGAGCATTTTCTGCCAAATCCACATCCCTGTCAGGGACACCGCACTGCACTTGCTCACTGAGCCAGTGCGTGTGTCCTGAGTGAACAAACTGTGCCCAAAGATACCTGTATAGCAGAGCCGCAGCAGGGAAGACGTGTGTTTCTGTGGAACAGGACCTTCCGCAGCATGTGACTGCCAAGGGGCGGAGCCGGCCACACGTCTCTCAGAGGCAGCAGTAGCAGATAGAGCATACTTCAGGCCGGAGGTCCTGCAGGCACGTGACTACCTAGGGGCGTGGCCTAAGCTCCAGAGAGCTATGAGGTAAAGGAAAACTCCTAGAAGGGTAACTACGAAATAAAGTTACCAAGGGGCATAGACAGAATGGATAGTCAGGATAGCCAGGTCATACACAGAGGGAGCAACGCAGTACAAAAGGAGCAGGCAGAGAATAACCAGAACACAGCCAAGGGATCATACACAGAGGGAGCAACGCAGTACAAAAGGGACAGTCAAAACACGTAACAGGGACACAGCCAAATCAGAACCAGACAGACAAAACGTAGCACAGGCACAACGCACTGGCACAAGCACAGGGTCAGACACACTCAGCCAAAGGTCAGAGTATAAACAATAAAGACTGGCTTCACAGTGAGGCTATAAAAAGCCTCCCAGGACCCAGAAAGAGGCCAACCAAGTTAACCCCGCGACTACCTGATCCAAGAACCCAGTAAACCATGACAATCCCTTCAGTCACGCACAAACCCTGTACCTGACCTTGGCAAGCCAACATTTTCTCTTGCCCCCTGAGAAGCATCCTCCTCCCCAAAATAATCACCCCCCTCATCTCCTCCTCCTCTTCTCTTCCTCCTTCACCTCGTCCAGGACAGTTCCCTGAGCAGACAATGGCTGACTGTCATCAAGGCTTCCCTCCTCCTCCGCTGCAGATGCCTGATACTTAATGTGCGTCAAAGTTTGCATGAGCAGACGCATAAGTGGGATACTTATGATGGCGTCAACTGCGCTTACCAGCCGTGTGCATTCCTCAAAACACTGAAGGACTTTACAGAGGTCTTTCAGCTTTGACCACTGCACACCCGACAACTCGATGTCTGCCCTCAAACTGCCTGCCGTGTATCCTCCCACAAATGCATTACAGCCTGCCTCTTTTCGGACAGCCTCTCAACCATGTGCATGGTGGAGTTCCACCTTGTTGAAACGTCTATGATTATGCGGTGCTTGGCAAGGTGGAGCGGTCGCTGCTGCCTCTGTATACGACTGGAGTCTACGGGCGAGCGACGATGTGCGAGCACAGTCTTCGTACCTTGTGGAGCAGGGCTGTTAACTCCGGATAATTATTATTTAAGAAGCACTGCACCACCAGGTTCAAGGTGGGAGCCAGGCAAGGTATGTGTCTGAGTTTTGCCAGGGCTATGGCCGCCACAAAATTACGGCCGTTATCACTGACTACCTTGCCTGCTAGATGTAGACTGCCCAGCCATGACTCAGTTTCTCGCTGCAAGTAGTCGGCCAGTACCTCCGCGGTGTGTCTGTTGTCGCCCAAAGACATCATCTTCGATAGTGGGACACCTCGTGTGCAACAATGGCAGCTGCGGATGGAGTGATCGTGCGACTGCGCTCTGTCGACGAGCTTTCGCTTCTGGAGGAGGACGAAGGTCAAACGCCTACAGCCAACTGTTGCCTATATCATGGGCTAGGCAGCACTGTCCCACCGCCGCTGTCCCCTGTGGACCCTGCATCCACCACATTAACCCAGTGTGCAGTGATGGACACGTAACGACCCTGGCCATGCCTACTGGCCCATGCATCTGTTGTGAAGTGCACCTTTCCACTCACTCATTGTTTGAGTGCATGGACAATGCGGTCTTTCACATGGAAGTGGAGGGCAGGGATGGCTTTTCTAGAAAAGAAGTGCCGACTGGGTAGGTCATAGCGTGGAGCGTGCCATGAGCTCTCAGAACGCTGCGCTTTCAACCAAACAGAAGGGCATCATCTCTAATGAGATCAGTTTGGCAATGTAGGCGTTCAAAGCCAGTGTACGCGGATGAGAGGATGAGTACTTTCTTGTCCTACTCAGAGTGTCTGCTAGGGTGAGCTGGACTTGAGAGCTGCATATGGGGGAACTAGCGGTGGACATGACAGACTGAGAGGGGGTTGGTGATGGTGGTGGTGGTGATGGCCTAGATTCAGTCTTTCGTTGCAAAAACATTGTGATTCCCTGACTGCTTTTGCCTTGCGACGACACCTCAACATTTCTTGCTGGTGGTGTGCTAACCCGTGGGCTTACAGTGGGGGAAGCGATGTAGCGTTGCTGACTACTTCAGTCGGAGCAGGTGCACATGTGCTACCTGAGGTTTTGTAGTCCATCCACGCTTAAAAATGGTGTTTAAATGTCTAAGCATGCAACTGGTATTCAAATTTCGGCGATTTTTCCCTCGGCTAATGGTCCTTCCGCACTTCTTACAGATAACCTTTGCCTCATCAATAGGATTTTTGTCAAAAAAGTGCCACACTGCACTCTTCTACTATGGGATAAATTTTCAGGGCTTTCACACTGTGCTAATTTAACCGTCTGGCCAAGCTGTCCTGCAACTCTTTTTGTTTTTTTTTAACACGTTTTTGGACTGCTAGGGGCCTGCCAGATAACCGCTGCTGCGATGTCGACTGTTGTGAGTGGGCTTGGGATGAGTTCTGAGCAGAGGTCCCTCTGGTGGTTACAAGCGGTGCTGGTCTGTCCAGTGAAGATTGTGAAGATTTGAGGATTGGGAATCAGGTGTTACTGACTGGTCTTATATAAGGGAGTCACCTTCCCATCAGGGTTGCCGGTGATCAATTGTTCTGGTCTCTATCCTTGATTCCTGTTTCCCTTGTAGCCTGCTGTGTCGTGTCTGCATCTCCTGCTAACAGATAAGACATTTTCTTCTTTTTGTTTTTGTGCTTGATTTTTGCATTTTGTCCTGCACTTCTGTGGGGGCCTTCAGGGTCCCCTCCGGGGGCTTTTGCCCTCTCAGTTTAGTTCAGCCACTGATGTTTGTACTTTTGCTTTTTCCAGTTTTTTCAGTGGCTGCTGTTTTGATTTTGTTACACCAGAGAACTAATTTAGGTGGTAGAGGTTGTGTGATCTCAGGTGTTTTTGAAATTAGTAGAGTTGGTGCTTTTCAGGGTTTTCTGGGATTGCAGTAAGTACCCTTCCTATCCTTTTCTATTTAGTTAGTTTGGGCCCCAACGTTTGCTCATACTATTTTCTGTCTGTGTCAGTATTTCTTCTTGTCTAACCGCCATTACATGTTTGGGGGCTTTCTATTATCTTTGGGGTTCTGCTCCGGGGCAGATAGCTTTCCTATATCTATCTTTAGGTGTAGTTAGTTTCTCAGGCTGTGACGAGGCGTCTAGGACCAACGTAGGAACGCTCCACGGCTGCCTCTAGTTGTTGTGGTTAGTCAGGGTACTGCAATCTCATAGATTCCAACTGCTCTGGTGTATTGCCTTTTTTGCCTTCACTCCTCAGCTACCGAAACATAACAGTCGATGCCTCCTGCGGATCCTTCTCCTCTTCTGAGCTATTGCCAGCGGCACCCTCTTCCCCCAATGAATTCCAATCCGGGTCAACAACTGGGTCATCCATCACCTCCTCTTCAATTTCATCTGCACCTTCCTCTGTGTCACCATGTAAAGTGGTATAGTATGCGGGAAGGGGCACCTGAGTTTCATCAGGGTCAGATTCTGGCTCAGTAGGCTGCGAGGGCAATGTAGTGCTCTGGGTGAATGTACCAGCAGAATCATCTAGCAGTGGCTATGCATCCGTGCACTCCATGTCATATTCATCTTGGACTGGGAATTCAGGATTTGACTTGATAACCCAGGCATGGTATGTGAAAAGAGCTCCATGGAGTAATCTTAAGTGTGGCCTGCCGCATCCTTCACTTTTGGTGGGGGTGAAGGACATAAGGAAAGGTGTTGTTCCTGACCAGGAGCCTGCACTGACGACTTAGTGGTTGCATTTTTTGAAACTTCAGAAGAGGATGCGATAGAGCTGGAGGCTGTTTCGGCAATGTAAGCCAAAACCTGTTCCTGATGCTCTGGCTTTAAAAGCGGTTTACTTACTCCCTGAAAAGGGAGCCTTCCAGGCCTTCTGGAGCCAGACAACGCAGGCTCAACACCTCCTGCCTTAGGTGTATTGTGCTTTTGGCACTGCCAGCAGATGCACCACCACCATCAGTACCAGCTTGCCCCGCCTACGTCCGCGGCCTCTTCCACCATACTTCCTCATGTTTGGGAAAATGTACCAAAAATACCAGCAGATATATGGTACTGTATCAGAAGCGTACAGCTGTATACAGTGTTGGGGTAATTTTAAATCCCGTATATATTTCCGAAGTCACACACAGACGCTCTCAGGCTCAGTATGGATTAGACCAGAATATAAAAAGCAGAAAAAGGGTACCGTATCAGAAGCGTACAGCTGTATACAGTGTTGTGATAATTTCAAATCTTCGTATATATTTCCGGAGTCACACAAAGACGCTCACAGGCTCAGTATGGATTAGACCAGAATATAAAAAGCAGAAAAAGGGTACTGTATCAGAAGCGTACAGCTGTATACAGTGTTGAGGTAATTTTAAATCTCCGTATATATTTCCGGAGTAACACACAGACGCTCACAGGCTCAGTATGGATTAGACCAGAATATACAAAGCAGAAAAAGGGTACTGTATCAGAAGCATACAGCTGTATACAGTGTTGGGGTAATTTTAAATCTGTATATATTTCGAGAGTAACACACAGACGCTCACAGGCTCAGTATGGATTAGACCAGAATATAAAAAGCAGAAAAAAGGTACTGTATCGGAAGATACCAGGTGTATATAGTGTATTGGAAAATTTCAATCTCCGTATATATTTCCGGAGTCACACACAGATAGTCAGCATGTATTTGTCCGTGATACCAGCCGGTACACGGTTGTGTGTGTGAGGAGCGTACAGTTCTATACGGTGTGGGGAAAAATGAACGCTCGGTAACTGTGCAGAAAAAAAGAATAAAAGTATTATTGCTGCTGTGTAAAAAGCAGTCTGCACAGCAGTGTACACACAGCAATACAGCTAGCAGGCAGCCTAATCACCAGCGTTGCTGCACACAAACTGTACAGCACAATTGCTATCAGCACAAGCACATAAGAACTTTTGTTTCCAGCCCTAACTCTCTACTGATAAACAGCGTCAGCAACCTCTTCCTACTGTTCAAATCGGCAGAAGTAAAATGTCGGTCAGGGCTCTTATAGACACAGACGCCCCCCAAAGCAAGCCAATCACTGCAATGCCCTTCTTTAAGATGGTGGTGGACGCTGCCCATGTCATTTCGTTGCCCACAGTGTACGTCCTTGCTCATTGGCTGAAAAAAGACGCCTGCAAGCATTATGGGAAAACCGTCTTTGGCGCTCGGGTCGACGACCGCATGGCCGACTTCATGCTATGGTCGGGTTTCGCACGGCGAAACTCGACTTTAGCGAAAGTCGGCGACTTATGAATCTGACCGACCTGTTTCGCTCAACCCTAGTCAGGAGGTTCACTTCACCAGTGGTCTGTGGTACATTCCTCCTTATTACTGCAACTTGTTACTGACTTGAATGAAACATCTAGGCTTCTATGTCTATGCAACTTCTACACTAGTTAAGAGTGGGCAGCACGGTGGCTCAGTGGATAGCACTGCAGCCTTGCAGCGCTGGAGTCCTGGGTACGAATCCCACCAAGGACAACATCTGCAAGGAGTTTGTATGTTCTCCCCGTGTTTGCGTAGGTTTCCTCCGGGTCCTCCGGTTTCCTCCCACACTCCAAAAAACATACCGATAGGGAATCTAGATTGTGAGCCCCATCGGGGACAGCGACGATAATGTGTGCAAACTGTAAAGCGCTGTGGAATATGTTAGCGCTATATAAAAATAAAGATTATTAAAGATTATTAGAGTTGAGAAAAAAGATTTGCAAGACCTTGGTAACTGGGTGTGCCACAGGTAGGAGGAGGTTCACTGGAGTGCTCTGGTCCCACAGCTATGGACTACAGACGTGGCCGCTGGACTGGGGTCTTTAGAAATCCTGCTCGATTGAAAAATCTCATTCTCACTTCCAAACTTCTTCACAGTGCTGAGCCTTTTTACATCTTGTTCTTCATCTGTGCCCTGTATCCTGCCTACAATCTAATACTAACATCCTCCATAATCTGAACTTTGCAGCAACAGTTCTCTGGAATCTACTACCGTGCTCAATCATTCTCACTGTACACAGCTTTAATGTTATCCCCTTATTATCTCATCTTTTTCTTTTCCATTAATTTTATTCAAATTTTCCAGGATGGGAAGGGAAACAATAGGGACTAAGGAAGGGAAAGAGGGAGATAGAAGGAAAGGGAAAGGAAAAAGCAGGAAAGGGGGTGAAGGAGGAAACAATATGAAATTGTAACTATAGTACATTAGTGACAAAGTTTATAACATAAAATGAACTAATAAGAAAGAAAAATATTTAGAGTTGAGAGTCCTCAGTGGTTGATACCTTTTAATGGCTAACTGAAAAGATGGTAACAAATTGCAAGCTTTCGAGAAAATAAGAAAGAAAACAGACAAGTATATTAGGGAAACAATTCCATCCATTTGGACCATTTTTTGAAGAATTTATCACAGTGGTTATTATCCAATGCTAGTTTATATTCAAACGATTTATGAAGTGTGATTTTATCAACAATGTCTTGAAAAGAGGGTGACTCTGATTTTTTCCAGTAGAGAGCAATGCTGTTTTTGGTTACCAGTAGGATGTGGACTATTAATAATCTCAAATGTGGGTCAATTTTTTCAGTATTTTGTGTGAGAAGGGCCAATTGAGGTGTTAGTAGAATTTGTTTAGAAGAGATGGCATTAATATGACCAGAAACTTTCTTCCAGAGGGAACGAATTTTTTGGGCATTGCCAGAAAATGTGTAGGAGATTACCATAACGACCATAGTTTCTCCAGCAATTAGGTGAATGAATTTTGTTAATTTTAGATAATCTAGCAGGAGTAAAATACCACCTTGTGAGGAGTTTGTGGTATGATTCTTGAAGGGCCATAGAGAGAGAAGATGCATAGAAAAGCATACATGCATATTCCCATTCAGAGTGGTCAAACGTTAAATGAAGTTCCGACTCCCATTGAACCATGTTTTGTGTTTTGACCAACTGCGTGCTGTGGTTAAACCATTGGTAAACGTAGTTAAGACTCCAAAAAATTTTATGATCTAAGTTGCAAAGTAAATTTAAAACCGGTTCAGAAATCCGAGGGTGCACTTGCAGGAAGACATTAATTTGTTCCTTGAGAATAATGTAGTGAAAATTTTTTAGGGAGGATGAATGGAAATGTTCTTTAATAAAAGAATAAGGATAGAATTTAGAACCATCGTAGATATCTCCCAGTTTCTTAATACCCAATTTGAGCCAGAGAGGGTCCAAGACCAATCCCCTAGATTCATGGATAAGAGATAATGGAATATTCTTGAGGATATGGATTTTATCACAACCCTTTTTTGGTTTAGCAAGCCTTTTCCAGGCCTCAATGGAGGGCTGGAGAATGGGGTAGGAACTATAAGAAATTTACTTGCTTAACCCCTTCACCCCCAAGGGTGGTTTGCACGTTAATGACCGGGCCAATTTTTACAATTCTGACCACTGTCTCTTTATGAGGTTATAACTCTGGAACGCTTAAACGGATATTCGCGATTCTGAGATTGTTTTCTCGTGACATATTGTATTCATTAAGAAGTAAAATTTCTTCGATATAACTTGCGTTTATTTTTGAAAAAAACGCAAATATGGGGAAAATTTTAAAAATTTTGCAATTTTCAAACTTTGAATTTTTATTCCCTTAAAACCGAGAAATATATCACACAAAATAGTTAAGAAATAACATTTTCCACATGTCTACTTTACATCAGCACAATTTTGTAACCAAAATTTTTTTTTGTTAGGAATTATAAGGGTTAAAAGTTGACCAGCGATTTCTCATTTTTACAACAAAATTTACAAAGCCATTTTTTTTAGGGACCACCTCACATTTGAAGTCACTTTGAGGGGTCTATATGGCAGAAAATACCCAAAAGTGACACCATTCTAAAAACTGCACCCCTCAAGGTACTCAAAACCACATTCAAGAAGTTTATTAACCCTTCAGGTGCTTCACAGGAACTAAAGCAACGTGGAAGGAAAAAATGAATATTTAACTTTTTAGCCACAAAAATGATCTTTTACAAACTTTTTTTTTTATTTTCACAAGGGTAAAAGGAGAAAATGGACAGATAAAGTTGTTGTGCAATTTCTCCTGAGTACGCCAATACCCAATATGTGGGGGAAAACCACTGTTTGGGCACACGGCAGAGCTCGTAAGGGAAGGAGCGCCGTTTGACTTTTTCAAACTAAAATTGGCTGGAGTTGAGGTTGGACGCCATGTCGTGTTTGGAGAGCCACTGATGCGCCTAAACAGTGGAAACCCCCCACAAGTGACACCATTTTGGAAACTAGACCCCCTAAGGAACTTATCTAGATCTGTTGTGAGCACTTTGAACCCCAAAGTGTTTCACAAAAGTTTATAATGCCTGGGTGTGAAAAAAAAAAAAAAAAAACAATTTTCCACAAAAATGATTTTTTAGTCCCAAATTTTTGAATTTTCCCAAGGAAATTGGACCCCAAAAGTTGTTGTCCAATTTGTCCTGAGTACGCTGATACCCCATATGTGGGGGGGGGGGAAACTGTTTGGGCGCACAGCAGGGCTTAGAAAGGAAGTAGTAACGTTTTGGAATGCAGACGTTGATGGGGGTCATGTTCCGTTTGCAGTGCCTCAGATGAGCCTAAACAGTGGTAACCCCCACAAGTGACCCAATTTTGGAAACTAGACCCCCTAAGGAACTTATCTAGATCTTTGGTGAGCACTTTGAACCCCAAGTGCTTCACACAAGTTTATAATGCCCGGGCATGAAAATAAAAAATCCTATTTTTTTCCCACAAAAATTATCTTTAGTCACTAATTTTTTATTTTCCCAAGGGTAACAGAAGAAATTGGAACCCAAAAGTTGATGTCCAATTTGTCCTGAGTACGCTGATACCCAATATGTGGGAGAAAACTACTGTATGGGCACACGTCGGGGCTCGGAAGGGAAGTAGTGACGTTTTGGATTGCGACTTAGATGGAATGGTCTGGGGGCGTTATGTCGCATTTGGAGAGCCCTGATGCACCTAAACAGTGGAAACCCCCCACAAGTGACCCCATTTTGGCAAATGGACCCCACAAGGAACTTATCTAGATGTGTGGTGAGCACTTTGAACCCCAAAGTGCTTCACAGAAGTTTATAACGTACAGCCGTAAAAATAAAAAATCCTTTTTTTTTTTTACAAAAAAGATTTTTTCGCCATTTTTTATTTTCACAAGGGTAACAGACATAATTGGAACCCAAAAGTTGTTGTCCAATTTGTCCTGAGTACGCTGATACCCAATATGTGGGAGAAAACTACTGTATGGGCGCACGTCAGGGCTCGGAAGGGAAGTAGTGACATTTTGGATTGCAGACTTTGATGGAATGGTCTGGGGGCGTCATGTCACATTTGGAGAACCCCTGATGCACCTAAACAGTGGAAATCCCCAACAAGTGACCCCATTTTGGAAAATAGACCCCACAAGGAACTTATCTAGATGTGTGGTGAGCGCTATGAAGCCCCAAGTGCTTCACAGAAGTTTATAATGTACAGCCGTAAAAACAAAAAAATCATTTTTTTTTTTTACAAAAATGATATTTTCGCCCCCAGTTTTTTATTTTCCCAAGGGTAACAGAAGAAATAGGACAAATTGCACAATAACTCTTGGGGTCCAGAGTATGCTGATACCCCATATGTGGGGATAAACTACTGTTTGGACGCATGGCAGAGCTCAGAAGTGAAGGAGCACCGTTTGACTTTTTCAACGCAGAATTGGCTGGAATTGAGATCAGACGCCATGTCACATTTGGAGAGCCCCTGATGTGCCTAAACAGCGGAAACCCCCCAATTCTAACTCCAACCCTAACCCCAACACAACCCTAACCCTAGTCCCAATCCTAACACAAAACCTAACCCTAACACACCCCTAATCCCAACCCTAACCCTAATCCTAACTTTAGCGCCAACCCTAACCCTAACTTTAGCCGCAACCCTAACCCTAATGGGAAAATGGAAATAAATACATTTTTTATTTTATTATTTTTCCCTAACTAAGGGGGTGATAAAAGGGGGTCTGATTTACTATTTATAGTGGGTTTTTATGATTGGCAGCTGTCAACGCTAAAAGACGCTTTTTATTGCAAAAAATAGTTTTTTGCATCACCACATTTTGAGAGCTATAATTTTTGCATATTTTGACCCACAGAGTCATGTGAGGTCTTATTTTTTGCGGTACGAGTTAACGTTTTTATTGGTACCATTTTTGAGCACGTGACATTTTTTGATCGCTTTTTATTTCGATTTTTGGGAGGTTAGAATGAACAAAAATCAGCATTTCATGAATTTCTTTTGGGGGAGGCGTTTTTATCGTTCCGCGTGTGGTAAAATTGATAAAGCAGTTTTATTCTTCGGGTCAGTACGATTATGGCGATACCTCATTTATATCATTTTTTTATGTTTTGGCGCTTTTATAGAATAAAAATAAAATACCCAAAAAAATATATGAAAAACAGAGCCAGTTTATAGAAAAATGCAAAAACAATTTTATTAAGTTACCAAACAATTTTAAAAGAAGTAACAATCATTATACACAATATTAATGACAAAAGAGAAGGCAAAAAAAACCCTAGATACCGTTATTAGAAAAAATGAATGCATAAAGTCATATATCACAAGATGCTCAGTATAGTGTCAGGAAAAATAAACATAACGATGCTGTGATATGAATATTTAGAACTGTCCATCAATAGAAAATAAAAATAATAAGTAAAGTGCACAGTGCACATCAAATAGAAATAATGAATATAATATTTTTATTATCCTATCGATATAGAAATTATCAAAAAATGCATGATGCAAAAAAGAAAAATAATATATTAAGTGCTCAAAATGAACAATAAAGAAACAAAACTGCACTAAATACTGAAATAATAAATATAGAGGCGGACAGTTCTGATATATTACCACAGCATCCTATAGTTGTGTATCCAATATGGATGTAAATATAGGAAGGTAAAAAGCCTATATCAGCATGCAGGAATAATATATATATATAATATATATATTAATTATTTATATATATAATTATACATACACATATGTATTTAGGACCAGGCAAAAAGCCTATATCCTATAAACCAATATCAATATATATCAAGGAAATGCGCATGTAAAAAACCATACAGATGTATATAGGCATCAATCAATACGCAAGGTAAGTATGACAGTCGACTGCGCATGTGCAGATGCTACCAAAGTTGCTAAAGGCTATAATCCTACATATATTGCAAAGGATTTATCCCTATAGTTATATGTATATATCTCAAAAAAATTATGTACATGCATGTGCCGCTATAGTCATTGACGCACTGTCATATATATGTGCAAACATTGTTATATAACACTGCTGAAGGCTATAATCCAATATATGTATTGTCCCTGTAATACTAAGTATATATCTCAGAAGAATACATGTGCTGCTATTGTCATAAACGCACTATCGTATATATGTGCAAACACTACTATCATGGTTAAAGGCTGCAACCCCAAATATATTACAGGAAAATTCTTCCCATGTGGCCATAAATGCCATGACAGTATGTTGGATCAACAGCAAGTATAGACAGTAGACAGAGATAAATAGAAGGCATCCAAAACTTACTGAATAACGGACAGGAAAGCCCCGACGCGCGTTTCGCTAAGTGCTTCCTCGGGGGGCGATACCTCATTTATATCATTTTTTTATGTTTTGGCGCTTTTATAGAATAAAAACAATTTTATATAAAAAATAATTATTTTTGCATCGCTTTATTCTACGAGCTATAACTTTTTTATTTTTTCGCTGATGATGCTGTATGGCGGCTCGTTTTTTGCGGGACAAGATGTCGTTTTCAGCTGTACCATGTTTATTTATATCGGTCTTTTTGATCGCGTGTTATTCCACTTTTTGTTCAGCGGTATGATGATAAAGCACTGATTTTTTGCTTTGTTTTATTTTTTTTTTTTAAGGGGTTCACAAAAGGAGTTAACTAGTGGGACAGTTTTATAGGGGGGGTCGTTACGGACGCGGCGATACCAAATATGTGTACTTTTTTAACTTTTTTACTTTGTCCCAGGGTGGGACATCACTGTATTTTATCAGATCGCTGGTGTGACAGTGTGCACAGCACTCTGTCACACCAGCGATCGCACAGGCATAGCTGCAGGCTTCTCAGTGCCTGCTCTCAGCAGGCACTGAGGAAGCCGCCTCCCTGCAGGACCCCGGCGCCATCTTGGATCCGGGTCCTGGGAGGGAGGAAGCCCTCAGAACAGCGCGATCACATCGCGCTGGTCTGAGGGTCTCGGGGGGCGCGCAGGGAGCCCTCTCCCTGCGCGATGCTCCCCTGTGCCCCCAGTACACCGCGATCATGTTTGATCGCGATGTGCCAGGGGTTAATGTGCACGGGGAGCTCAGCTGACGCCTATGACGTACTAATCCGCTCCACGGTCAGATTGGGGTTAGAGGAACCAATACTAACAAATAGGGAGGTTTGTTGTTGTTTAAAAAGAGTTCTAAATTGTACCAGGCTGGAGGGTCTTTATGAGGCCACAGCTCTGTTTGATCAGATTAGCAGAGTAATAAGCCGAAATGTTCGGTAGTCCAGCTCCACCTTAAAGTTTTTGATTATAAAGAACGTTTTGAGCCACTCTGGCTTTCTTCCTACCCAAATAAAATGATTAAGTGAGCTTTGCAAATTGGTAAGGAATGAGGAGGAGATTTTCAGCGGGAGCGACCTGAATACATATAAGATTTTTGGTAGAATATATGATTTTACAGTCACAATCCTTCCCCACCATGATAAGTCTCTATCTTTCAGGGCATTTAAGACTTTATTTATGGTAGTAGAAAGGATTTCTAAATTTGTGGGAATCAGAGATTTAATATTTTTGGTAAACCGCAAGCTTAAGTATGTTAAGTGGTCATCAGTTAAGTTCCAAGGGGAGATCGATGCTAAATCAGTCAGTTGAGCAGTGGTTAAGTTAAAACTGAGGATTTTAGACTTTCAATTGTTAACTTTAAAGAAAGAAAGAAATTTTGGAAAAAAGAGGGAGTTGAGTTTGAAGGGCTGAAATTGAGTCACTTTGCTTGGTCAGAGTGAGAATAATATCGTCGGCAAAAAGCCCAATTTTATACTCTCTGGTAGATTGAATTCCTGAGATATTTTGGTCATTTCTAATAAGTTGTGCCAATGGCTCTATTGCCATGACAAACAGTAGGGGTGTATAACGGGCAGCCTTGCCTAGTGCCGTTCATAATTCTAAAAGGAGATGAAAGGCAGTTATTTAAGTAAATTTTTGCTGTGGGTTTGGCGTATAGGGCTAAGATGTTAGAAAGAAAATGAGAATGTATCCCAAACTTCTGGAGAAGGCACGTAGATACGTCCAGTTAAGACGATCAAACGCCTTTTCAGCATCAAGAGATATGACTGTGGCACTGAGTTTTTGGGAAGAAATTGTTTTCATCAAATTAATGAGCCTTCTCGTCCCATCTGTTGACTGCCTGTTTTTAAGAAAACCAAGCTGATGCATTAGAAATCTATTTAGGAAGGAACTGACTCAGCCGATTAGCCAGTATTTTTGCATAGAGCTTTACGTCCGTGTTTATAAGGGAGATGGGACGATAACTGGCAACATTTTGAGGATCAGAATTGGGTTTAGGTATAAGGATTATGGAGGCTTCCAACATCTCAGGGAAATGACCAAGCTTAGAAGCTACATTAAAGACTGTTTCTAATTGAGGAACTAGAAGATCACCAAAGGCCTTGTAATAGTCGTTGGAGAAGCCATCAGTCCCTGGGGACTTAAAAGATTTTAAGGATTTAATCACCTCCAGTATTTCGCTTTTATTAAAAGGCAAAGAAAGAAAATTCAGATCCTCGGCACTTAATTTAGGCAAGTCTATTGAGGAAAGAAAGGAGTCGATATCTGCTTTAGTTGGTTGAGCCAGCGGATGGGTTTGTTGGAGGTTGTATAAATTATTGAAGTATTCTGCAAATGAATTGGCAATATCTTTGGGATGGGTAAGGGTAGTTTGTGTATGGGTCACAATTTTGTCTATTTTGTTTCGGATTCTAGTTTTATTTAAACGATTAGTCATATACCTGCTGGGACGATTGAGTGAGGTATATTGTTTAAATCTAGAAGATTTCAGGGCTGAATCATAGAATGAAAAAAATAGTCAATTTCAATTCTTGCCGGAGATTAGAGAGTTCAGTTTGTATTATGGGACATGGATTGGACCTGGAGGTCTGAATCCGTTCTTTTTCCTTGATGGAAGATTGTAGAGATTCAGTTTTATTTCTATTGGATTTCTTGAATCTGGAAGAAATATTAGTCAGAATTCCTCTCACAACCACTTTATGAGCGTTCCAGAGAGAGAACGGTTTAAGGAGAGGCGTGTCCTTTTCTTTGAAATAGTTAACTAGGGCAGTATTAATTTCTGATTTTATATCGGGATACTGGAAAAGGGAGGAGTTACATTTCCATGAAGACTGGGTATTAATTGGTGCTCCAACTAACATTTCCCCCACAATTGGGGCATGGTCAGAAACAGTTTTGGGAAGAATCTCAACTGAGACAAACTTGGGCAAAGAAAATACATCTGTTAAGATTAGATCTATTCTAGAGACCGATTGGTGGGGAGCGGAAAAGTGATTATACTCTCTGGAGGTCGTGTTTAAACATGAAACACATCAAAGAATTCTGATTTAAATATCCAATTGCTAAGGGTAATATACTTGTGTCTGTTTACGGCAGTAGAATCCATTGTTGCATCTGGAACCACATTAAAATCGCCCAAAATCAACAAAAAGCCTCTCTTGATAGAGTGTAATTTTTTGTTTAATTTGTTTAAAAATTTAATTTGCCCTGTGTTAGGGGCATAGACATTTACGATGGTATAAGGCCTCTTTCACACTTCAGTCGTGCGACGTCAGTCAAAATCCGTCAAAATGTGAAAAAAACGGATCCGCCATTTTTTTTGGCGGATCCGGTTTTTTCACATTGACTTGCATTAGTGATGGATTTTGACGGATGGTCGTCCGTTAGGTCCGTTTTTTGACGGATCTGCCAAAAAATTGGTGTCTGTCATTTCAGAAAAACGTCCAATGCAACGTTTTTTTTGGTCCGCCACATCCGCCATTTTGTATAATGGCCGCCTATGGGCGGCGGATCTGCTGGCATCCGTCTTTGACGGAATCTGCCAGCGGATCCGTCGCCTCCATAGAAAACCATTGAAAATGCTGCCAAAACTGTCCGAGGTCTCTGTCTCTCTCTCTCTCTCGACTTGCAAACTTACATTTCCGGAACGAAAATTTCATCATTTCCGGGTGAAAACTTCTTGGCGGATCCGTCAGAAAACTGATCCGTTTTACATCCGTTTTAACACTTTTCTGACGGATCCGCCATTTTCACACTTGGGCGGACGTCACACGACTGAAGTGTGAAAGAGGCCTAAGTGTGAAAATTTAAGTTGCAGACCAGGATGTGGTAATTATCGCTATCATCCTTATATTCAATTAGCAATTCAAAAGAAAGGGAGCTATGAATCATAGTAGCCACTCCAGCTTTCTTTTTGGGGTTAGAGTATTCGAAAATATTTGGTTAATTTTTTTCAGAAAAAGGGGGATGATTACTTTCTTTAAATTTGGTCTCCTGCAAGCATACAATATCAGGGTGTAGCCGGTTAATTTCTGAACTGATAGTGAACCTCTTTCTTGGATAAAATTTATGGATTTGGCAGGATCAATTAATTTCTTACTATCATCTGTCTGGCCAAACAAGTTTGGCTTAAGAGATTTATGCGTGTTCCCATTTTTTATTGGGGATCTAGATGTTTGGGGACTCAGAAGTGTTAACTATAGTCTTAGAGGGGTTATAGTGAAGTCCCTTATTTGGAGTTTTTGAACCCCAGAAGAAGACATGGCTATTACTCTAGGTATTAGATATAATACAAATTATCTATTTATTGATATAGGTGATAGAAGCCTAGAACAAAGGTTTAATTAGCAGGAGTAGAAGAAACCTCACAAATATTCTAAAGTTATGGTTAAGGCTGTAGCAAACAGATAACTAGTTAAGTCAGGGTTCGACAAACCCGGTCGCCAGTGGCGCCTAGAAAATCATGCCTGGCGCCCGGGGAATTAAAGAGGAAAAAGTGCCGGGGCCCTGAGCAGGCGGGGGGGGCAGCACCCGGCGCAATACTTACCTCTCCCCGTGCCTCCGCTGCCGCAGCTCCGAGCTCCAGGGGGCGCCTGCGCCGGCGCTTCCTCTCTCACAGCAGCGCCGCTGAATGACGTCATCATTCAGCGGCCGGCTGTGGCAGAGAGCGCGCGGACGCCGGACAGGTGAGGCTTGTGTGTGTGCCTGCGTGTGTGTATGTGAGAGAGTGCTGCCTGCGGTGCTGTACAGTCATGGCCAAAAGTTTTGAGAATGACACAAATATTATATTTTCACATGATCTGCTGCCCTCTGGTTTTTATGTGTGTTTGACAGATGTTTTTATCACAGACAGAAATATAATTGCAAACATATGAGTAACAAAAGCTTATATTGACAGTTAGAATGAGTTAATGCAGCAAGTCAATATTTGCAGTGTTGACCCTTCTTCTTCAGGACCTCTGCAATTCTCCCTGGCATGCTCTCAATCAACTTCTGGACCAAATCCTGACTGATAGCAGTCCATTCTTGCACAATCAATGCTTTCATTTTGTCAGAATTTTTAGGTTTTTGTTTGTCCACCCGTCTCTTGATGATTGACCACAAGTTCTCAATGGGATTAAGATCTGGGGAGTTTCCAGGCCATGGACCAAAAATCTCTGTTTTGTTCCCTGAGCCATTAAGTTATCACCTTTGCTTTATGGCAAGGTGCTCCATCATGCTGGAAAAGGCATTGTTGATCGCCAAACTGCTCTTGGAGGGTTGGGAGAAGTTGCTCTTGGAGGACATTCCGGTACCATTCTTTATTCATGGCTGTGTTTTTAGGCAAGACTGTGAGAGGCTCGATTACCTTGGCTGAGAAGCAACCCCACACATGAATGGTTTCAGGATGCTTAACAGTTGGCATGAGACAAGACTGGTGGTAGCGCTCACCTTGTCTTCTCCGAATGAGGCGTTTTCCTGATGTCCCAAACAATCGAAAAGGGGATTCATCAGAGAAAATAACTTTACCCCAGTCCTCAGCAGTCCACTGCCTGTACCTTTTGCAGAATATCAGTCTGTCCATGATGTTTTTTCTGGAGAGAAGTGGCTTCTTTGCTGCCCTCCTTGAGACCAGGCCTTGCTCCAAGAGTCTCCGCCTCACAGTGCGTGCAGATGCACTCACACCTGCCTGCTGCCATTCCTGAGCAAGCTCTGCACTGCTGATAGCCCGATCCCGCAGCTGAAACACTTTTAAGAGACGTCCTGGCGCTTGCTGGTCTTTCTTGGACGCCCTGGAGCCTTTTTGGCAACAATTGAACCTCTCTCCTTGAAGTTCTTGATGATGCGATAGATTGTTGACTGAGGTGCAATCTTTCTAGCTGCGATACTCTTCCCTGTTAGGCCATTTTTGTGCATTGCAATGATGACTGCACGTGTTTCTTTAGAGATAACCATCCATGGTTAACAGAAGAGAAACAATGATGCCAAGCACCAGCCTCCTTTTAAAGTGTCCAGTGGTGTCATTCTTACTTAATCATGGCAGATTGATCTCCAGCCATGTCCTCATCAACACCCACACCTGTGTTAATGGAGCAATCACTGAAAAGAGGTTAGCTGGTCCTTTTAAGGCAGGGCTGCAATGATGTTGAAATGTGTTTGGGGGATAAAGTTCATTTTCTAGCCAAATATTGACTTTGCAAGTAATTGCTGTTAAGCTGATCACTCTTTATAACATTCTGGAGTATATGCAAATTGCCATTAGAAAAAGTGAAGCAGTAGACTTTGTAAAAATTAATATTTGTGTCATTCTCAAAACTTTTGTCCATGACTGTATGTGTGATGGTGGTGGGGGGAGGCAGTGATGGTGGTGAGGAGGCAATGATGATGATGATGATGGGGAGGCAATGATAATGAGAAGGCAGTGATGATGATATTAATGGGGAGGCAATGATAATGATGATGATGGGGAGGCAATGATAATGGGAAGGCGATGATGATGATATTAATGGGAGGCAATGATAATGGGAAGGCAATGATGATGATATTAATGGGGAGGCAATGATGATGATGGGGATTCAATGATAATGGGAAGGCAATGATGATGATATTAATGGGGAGGCAATGATGATGATAGGGAGACAATGATGATGATGATGGGCAGGCAATGATGATGAGGGGAGGCAATGATGATGATAATGGGCAGGCAAAAATTCTGGCTCCTAAATTTTTTGGCTGGCTCCTAGATTCTGAACAACTTTGTCGACCCCTGAGTTAAGTAGTGATAATAAGTAGTGGAAGAGTCACCAAATAGATTCAGTATTAATAAGTAATTAGTAAGTGAGTACTTATAGAGAACTTGGGTAAGGTAATATAATATTAGAATAACCCAGTAGCAAAGATAGTAAGTTGACTGTGGCTGACAAATTCAAGATGCTGTAATAAAAAAGATTAGACAGCAAGCAGTGAGATTAACAACTAACAAACATCAACCATGAATTTTGAGAAGTATAAAAGGATAAGGGAGGACAGGGAGGACAACGAGCTCCAGCAATCCCACCTGTCAGGAAAACCAAAATAAAGTTTAGTTCAAAGTCTTACACTTTTGTTGAAAAGGAATCCGTATGGTGATAAATGGTGTAACAATGTCGTCATGAGTTTCCAATGGCAATATAGAGAAAAAGGATCCTAGTAGCGTATATCTTTAACAGTGAGCCACCGTGGAAGAGTCCCTGCTAGCGTCGCCTGCCTCTTAATGAGTCACAGGGCAACACCGGGAAACACCAGCCATGGCACCCTTATGGATTTTAGCAATAAGAAGTTGGTGTGTCTCTTCAAAATAAACTCCAGCACTAAGGGAACAAATTGTTAATGTCTCAGAAGCTATCATGTGAGTCAAAAGCACTTGCAGAGTACACAAACCTTCTCCTCACACAGTGATGCTCCAGTTGCTGCACCGAATTATCAGCAGCCAGCCGCTGGGTTTTCTCTCAGCTCTGGACCCGCCACAGACTCCAGGAATTTCTCCGTCTAATACGTCAGGAGGAAGCGATGAGATCCATACAAGGTAGATTGTCGTCACGGTGAGATACAGAAGGGGCGACACCGGAGCGCAGGAAGGACGCTCTCGCCCCAGCCGCTTCCGCCAAGTACTTGAATCCTCCGCTGTGATGTGGAGAGCGCACGCCAGTACACAGTCCCGTTCAGGTATGGCTGGCCGCTGCTGCACGTGCTCAAAGCAATGCTGGCCAGCTGCACGGGGAGCCACACAGGAGCACAAGGGTGGAGATTTTCACGTCAGCCGTTTCCCGCCGAAGATTTGAATCCTCCTCTGTAATGCGGAGAGTGCGAGCACGAACCCGCTCAAGGACGCCAGCCTCTGCTGCGTGCGCCCAGCTGCAACACAGTCTAAAAATAGCCGCTTAATATTCTATTACCTCAGACGTCAGCAGTTCAATAAAATAAGCCGACATGAACTGAGGGATTTTATGAGAGGAATATATCTCAAAGTCACTCCAGTAATTCTTGTGGGATGAAGGAAAAGAGAAAAAAGATTTTTTGTGAGGCTCTCACTGCGGCAATAGTCCAAGAGTTCCTATTATAGGTGTCTGACAGGAATTGTCTTTCATGCAATACCATATCAAAAATGGGCAATTTAGGTCTCAAAATGATCTTAGAATTAAAGTGTATATAGTTTGACTATAAATGAGAAAAAAATAAAGCGTTTTTTGTCGCTATTAGCAAGTTTGTGAGGATGTTACCTCAGAGCTCCAGGACCGCACGTCTCACTCCATAGCAGTCCTGAGCCACGCCCCATTATCTCATCTTTTTCATCCTCGCCCGCTTCATACATGTGTCTGTGCATATACTGGCTAGTGACTGTCTGTGCCACTTAGTGCCCTACATAAAAGATGGCTGGCCCATAGTGGAAAGCAAACCACTTTATCTTCTATGTCATTACTTCAGCCCTATTTTCTTTTATTATTTTCAGTGGCTAGTGTGAACATGCACTTACACGCTGCATGACCACCAGTTTATATCCCAGTTCATACCTTTGGGCTATTTTCTCTTATTGTAAGGTCTTGTCAAACAAGCCCTCACTACTTGTGCAGAATATGTAGATGTTATATGCACTGAGGAAAGCAGGGTGGTAGGAAAGTAAGGGTATGTGCACATGTTAATGGAGTTAGTTTTCTTTATGGGCCGAAGAACTTACAGGCAGGTAGTTCCTGCCCTGCGGCAACCTCTTCCAGCACAGAGCAGTTACAGTCCCCTCCTGCGGCTTCCGGTGGTGTTGTGATGAGAGTTAGAGGCTTGCTCTGTTGACGATACGTCTCTGCTAATGTCATGCTGATTGACAGCCTGCTCCCCATTGGCTAACTGCTTGGAGCTGGCTGTCACGCCCCATCAATAAAGCAGCCCAGGGAAAAAAAAAGCTACTCTATGGCTGTGTGCACACGTTGCAGATTTGCCTGCCCCAGAATGTTTCTCGCACAGAATCTTGTGAACCCATTCCATTCGCAAGAATAATGCAAACGCAGGTAAAAATCTGCTTGATGCGTTTTTGATTTGGATCTTCATGCGTAAGCTAAATAAAGATCTATTATTTAACAAAAAAAAAATTGTGATGTGATTTTTGCCCAACCTCTTATTTTGCATACTCCATTGAAGAATACTGTTTACACACACAGATAGATAATAGATAGATGTATCTATAGATAGATGAATAGATATATTTATAGATGTATATAACTCAATCTATCGATCTATAGATAGATCTATAGATAGATCTATCCATCTATCTATTGATTATCTTTCTATCTACAGGGTGGGCCATTCATATGGATCCACCTAAATATAATGGAAATGGTTGGTGATATCAACTTCCTGTTTGTGGCACATTAGTATATGGGAGGGGAAAAACTTTTCAAGATGGGTGGTGACCATGGCGGCCATGTTTAAGTCAGCCATTTTGGATTCAACTTTATTTTTCCAATGGGAAGAGGGTCATGTGAAACATCAAACTTATTGAGAATTTCACAAGAAAAACAATGGTGTGCTTGGTTTTAACGTAACTTTATTCTTTCATTAGTTATTTACAAGTTTATGACCACTTATAAAATGTGTTCAAGGCGCTGCCCATTGTGTTGGATTGTCAATGCAACCCTCTTCTTCCACTCTTGACACACTGATAGCAACACCGCAGAAGAAATGCTAGCACAGGCTTCCAAATGCTGCACATCTCGTATCTGAAGGCAATTGTCTATGCTGTGAAGATACGAGATGTGAAGTATCTGAAACAATGGACACTGGAAGCCTGTGCTAGCATTTCTTCTGCGGTGTTGCTATCAGTGTGTCAAGAGTGGAAGAAGAGGGTTGCATTGACAATCCAACACAATGGGCAGTACTTTGAACACATTTTATAAGTAGTCATAAACTTGTAAATAACTCCTGAAAGAATAAAGTTAAGTTAAAACCAAGCACACCATTGTTTTTCTTGTGAAATTCTCAATAAGTGTGTGTCACATGACCCTCTTCCCATTGGAAAAAATAAAGTTTGATCAAAAATGGCCGCCATGGTCACCACCCATCTTGAAAAGTTTCCCCCCTCCCATATACTAATGTGCCATAAACAGGAAGCTGATATCACCAACCATTCCCATTTTATTTAGGTGTATCCTTATAAATGGCCCACCCTGTATACACTGTGTTCCAAATTATTATGCAAAAATTGTTTAGGAGTGATAAGGTAAGAATTTTTTTGTTTCTCAGTTAAACACATTGACGGTGATGTGTGTCAGGGCTCTTTATATCACTGTAAGCAATTGCAGACACCTGTGCTAATTAGTTTGGCAGGTGTGTCCAATGAAAGGCAAGACTACTTAAGAAGGCTGTCCCACATTATTAAGCAGCCTATATTTTCTGCCAAAATGGGAAAGAAAAAGGATGTGTCGGCTGCTGAGAAGCAACAAATTGTGGAGTGTTTAGGTCAAGGCATGACTACAATCAACATTGCCAAGACAGTACATCGTGATCATCATGCAATCAAGAAGTATGTAGCTGATTCACAGTACACACGTGTGCGTGCTGATAAGGGAAAATTGAGGACTCTTTCCTACAGGCAATTACGTCAAGTTAAAAGAGCAGCGGCAAAAAAGCCTTGTCATAGCAGCAGACAAGTTTTTGAAGCTGCTGGTGCCTCCAACGTCCCCCGAACAACAAGATGCAGGGTCCTTCAGAGGTTTTCAGCTGTGCGTAAGCCATCCTGTCGACCTCCTCTATCCACTGCACACAAGCAGAAACGGCTCCAGTGGGCCAAACAATACATGAAGACTGACTTCAAAACTATTTTGTTCACCGATGAGTGACGTGCAACGCTCGATGGTCCCGATCGATGGAGTGGAGGATGGCTGGTTGATGGACACCCCATGCAAACACGGCTATGGCGCCAACAAGGAGGATGTGGAGTAATGTTTTGGGCTGCAATCATGGGGAGAGAGATTGTTGGCCCCTTTAGGATCCCTGAAGGGTAAAGATGAGCTCCATAGTGTATGTTGAGTTTCTCAAACAGCACTTCCTGCCATGGTTCAAGAAGAAGAACCGTGCATTCCGCAGCAAGATCATTTTCATGCATGATAATGCACCGGCTCATGCTGCACATAACACATCTGCATCTCTGGCTGCTTATGGTGTGGCCCCCATGCTCCCCTGACCTCAACCCCATTGAGAACCTCTGGAGCATCATCAAAAGGAGTGTCTATGATGGCGGGAGGCAGTTCACATCTAAGCAACAACTCTGGGAGGGTATTCTGTCCTCATGCAAAATAATTGAAGCAGAAACCATCCAAAACCTGACAAATTCAATGGACGAGAGAGTTCAGAAGCTCCTTTCGAACATGGGGTCCTATGTGCAAATGTAACATCACCTAGAATAAAGTTTTGAGTTGAAAACTGTTTGATTTCAGTTTGTAATAACCTGCTAATGCTTATAATTTCAAAAATGACCATTTTTTTGTTCTTTATTAAAATGAAAAGGTTGAAAACTCGGCTGTGCATAATAATTTGGAACATGCATTTTGAGTGCAGTTTGATTGTTTTATTTTTTAAAAAATATACTGTTATCATAGGCAGTTTGTACAAAAACCTTTCAATTGTACTCTAATAGTTATTTGACTGGAAAATTACAATGACTGAAATTCATATAGGTAATTTGGGAAAATCTGAGAAAATATTATTTGCATAATAATTTGGAACACAGTGTAGATATATCAACAGTATCTATAGATAGATAATACCAAGCCTGATGTTTAGTAATAAACATAATAAAATGGTACATAACGAGTTAAAGACACACACACACACAAAATCTGCGCAATATGTTTATAAAAAAATTGCGTGGGCTCCCGCGCAATTTTCTGTGCCAGAGAGGGAAAGCCAGCGACTGGGGGCCGCTGTTTATAGCATGGGAAGAGGTTAATACCCATGGATCTTCCCAGGCTATGAATATCATCCCGCAGCTGTATATTTAGCCTTTACTGGCTATTAAAATAGGGGGACCCCCAAAAAAATGACTAATGGTCCCCCTATAATTAATAGCCAGAAAGCCTATGCAGACAGCTGCGGGCTGATATTCATAGCCTAGGAAGGGGCCATGGATATTAGCCCTCCCCCTGCTACAAACAGCAGCTCTAAGATGCGCCAATTCCGGCACTTAGCCTCTCTCTCTTCCCACTGCCCTGTAGCGGTGGCATATGGGGTAATAAGGTGTTGATGTCACCTTTGTGTTGTAAGGTGACATCAAGCCCGGTTAGTAATGGAGAGGCGTCAATAAGACACCGATCCATTACTAATCCTATAGTGGTAAATGGGTTAAAAAAAAGACACAGCCAGAATAAAGTATTTTAATGAAATAAAACACCACAAAGTTTTCCATCTTTATTGTACGCCTAATTCCTGCGACGCCCTCGCTTTCCTGTAAAAAAATAAATAAACACAACCGTATACTCCCTGTCCGACGTAATCCATGTAATAACGAGTGTCCTGTGACGATCTCCCCTATAGAGCGGTCACATCAGGAGATGTGACCGCTCTATAGGGCCTCCAGTGACACACTGACAGGAGACAATGGTTCCTGCAGTGTTATGACTGAGGGGTCACTGGAGTTCATCCTCTGACTTGACAGCAATGCTGCGTGAAAATTTTCCCACGCAGCAGGGCCGCAAGTGACAGGAAGAACTCCTGTGACCTGACGGCGGAGTGATACAGTGCAGAAGGATACCTTCCTCATTATATCACCGGAGGCCCCTGGAGAGCGGTCACATCTTTTGATGTGACCGCTCTCTACAGGGAGATTGTTGTGGGACACTCATTATTATATGGATTGCGTCGGAACAGGGAGTATACAGTTTTATTTTATTTGTTTTTACAGGAGAACGATGGCTTCGGGGATTAGGTGATTGGTGAGTATGTACTCTGTTATATGTTGTATGTACTATATGTTCTGTATTTTTTTTTTTTTATACACTACTAAACACATGCATTGTCTGATTCTACTTTCCAGTCATCGGCAATGCTATCACTGTGAGCATTCATAGCCGGATGGGAGCAGTAGTCCCATCAGACAATGGCTGCTTACACAGACACGCGCACACACACAGGGACACACACACAGACCAGCACACATACATACACGCAGTCCCCCGCACACAGACATGCACACAGTCTCCGCCCACACTTCCCTCCTCCCGATCTGCAGCGTTTCTCATACCCACATCTGCAGCAAATCTGCAGATCTTTTTTAGACCTGCAGTTCTGCTGCGGATGTGCCTGACTCAATGCAAGTCAATGGGTGCAGAAACCCTGCAAATCCGCAAACAGAATTGACATGCTGCGGGAAAAAAAAACTGCGATTTATCGTGGATTTTTCCGCAGCATGTGCACAGTAATTTTTTTTCCCATTGAATAACATTGTGTGCTCAAACACTTGCGGATCTGCAGAGATTTCGCGCTGGAAAAACGCTGCAGATCCGTAGCAAATCCTCAACGGGTGCACACAGCATAACTTGTGTCAAATGAAGCAGCAGGGGCGAACCCTGACTGCTATGAGCCCAGGAACAGGCAGGTAGTTAGCAACTACCTGCCTGTTGGTTCAGCCCCATGAGAAAAAAATAAAATAGTCTCAGATAACCCCCTTTAAGTAATTGCTGCAGACATTTTTGCATAAAAAATGTATTTCTTGGCAGGTAAAATGGCTTTTTGATGTGGTTTTTTTTTTATATGCAATTTTTCCCATTTGTTACATTGTATGAAATCACTGCAATAACCCTGAGTTTTAACAATGGCATAATAGCATTTTCAGCAGTGTTTGTGTAGCACTCTTACCACAAGATGGCGCATTTTTACTACATGTCCTAGAGGAAATCTAGTATAGTATTAGTTATGTATCGTATGCTCATTAATTGTATTGAAATGAATAATTAATAATGGATCATACAGGGCCAAGTTTTATCTAATGAAAAGCAGCAGGACACACAAATACTGAGTTTTTCTTTTAATCTGCTTTATCCATGATGAATTCTGCACTATAAATGAAAACGTTCAATTGAGCAAAGCAAAATTGCATTTTGTCAGGGGAAAGCAGGGAAACCTTTCCTTTTGTTATCATGCTTTGTCTGAGAGGCCATGCCAAAACTCTTACTCCAGTCAGGGCTTAGAGTGCGATTTCTGGCATAGGGGACGCCACATGAGTTAGGTGAGCTGTTGCATCACTACAGCGCCATCATCCTGCCCCAGCTCTGCAGAGCTACCACAAACTGGCGTTAAAGCACCAAAAGTCACATAATTTTGGTGCAATTTCATATTCAATGTCCCACCCTGAAGCCCTTGTGACTCATTTGCATACGATTTTAACTCTGAATTACTGAGAAATTGCAAAATGGATTTCTACTTTCAGGCGCAGTCCGGCGGTCGTATAACATGGACGACGATCGCGCTGCAGAGCACGGAGTGGCCGGCAGCTCACCTGACCCGAGCGTGACTGCTGCATAGAAATACATGCGGTCCCGCTCAGGTCAGGAGAGCAGCCTTCCAGTCCGAGGATGGTGATACATTTGTTGTCCGTATTATACGGCTGTCTGACTGCACTATGTAGGGAAGGATTTAGTCAGCATGAAGCGCCTGTATATGCATGCCGCTAGTTTGACAGGTTCATTTTAAACTTTTCACAGGCAATGACACATGGTTGTAAATTGCATGTAAGGGATAGTGATAGAAGCTTTAGGTGCAATTTTTGGGGCTCAGGGTGAACACTTTAACTTCCTTGTGTAATTGTAGATATTCTGTCCATTTTTAGGAGGCGTGTGTCTCATGATGACTCCTTTTTCCATCATTGGTCCCTCTGTAATGTATCTGATTGCCCCAGGGTTCTAGCTGATGCAACTCTCCGACCCCCCATTATTTCCCAGATATGCTTTTGCTGGGGCAGCTATGGTTAGATTCTATGTGACATGTTACCGTGTTTCTCAGCGATGCACAATGGCAACTATGTGCTCATAGAGAGGTAGCTTCAGAATTGTATATGTGCAGCAGAAATGCATGAATGTGAGAATGTACAGATGCCGGTTGTTATGGAGTTCAATGCTCTCCGTGTCATTATCCATTCTGTCAGCCGAGCCTTTTATCTAACACAACCCTGGTTAGGTCTGCTTATTCCAGCCAGGACATTGCAATAGACTGCGGTGTGTTACAGGTGCTGGTGAAATCCTACTTGATGTCCATCATAACAGTTCCCACAGTAATTGTCACCCAACATTCCTGACTTCTAAAAGGCACAAATATCTAATTCTATACATATATAGGGAGTATATAATATCACCAGCATAACTTCCCGCTAGGGAACCTGGAAAGGCTGGATTATGAGCCCTGTAAGAGCTGATATCACGGTTCTTATGGCTAACTTCACTTTTCCAGGAACCAATAAAAATAAGGAATAACTAAATCATGTTGCCAGAAAAGAACAGGACGTAGGACACTTCATTGTAGAACTGCTTTTTTTAAAAAAAATTTAACCATAAACTTCTTAAGGGATTGTCCGGGAATGCTTTTTTCTTTTTACCCCTTAATCCCATGGGACGTACTGTTCCGTCCATGTGACCTAGCACTTAATTCCCAGGGACGGAATAGTACGTCTTATGCGATCGCGGCCGGGTGTCAGCTGATTATCACAGCTGACACCCGGTACTATGTGCCAGGAGCGGTCACGGACCGCTCCCGGCACATTAACCCCTGGCACACCGCGATCAAACATGATCGCGGTGTACCGGGGGCACAGGGAAGCATCGCACAGGGAGGGGGCTCCCTGCGTGCTTCCTAAGGCCCTCAGAACAGCGCAGTGCACATTGCACTGTTCTGAGGCCTTCCTCCCTGCAAGACCCCGGATTCAAGATGGCCGCCGGGTCCTGCAGGAAGGAGGCTTCCTCAGCGCCTGCTGAGAGCAGGCGCTGAGGTAGCCGGCAGCACTGCCTGTGAGATCGCTGGTCTCACAGAGTGCTGTGCACACTGTGAGACCAGCGATCTGGTATTATACAGTAATGTCCCACCCTGGGACAAAGTAAAAAGTAAAAAAAAAAAAATAACTGTAAAAAAAAAATTCCAAAATAAAGGAAAAAAATATTCCCCAATAAATTCCTTTCTTCATGTAAATAAAAAAACAATAAAAGTACACATATTTAGTATTGCCGCGTCCGTAAAGACCCGCCCTATAAACCTGTCCCATTAGTTAACCCCTTTAGTGAACCCCTTAAAAAAAACAAGGCTAAAAAACAATGATTTATCATACCGCCAAACAAAAAGTGGAATAACGCGATCAAAAAGACGGATATAAATAAACATGGTACCGCTGAAAACATCATCTTGTCCCGCAAAAAATGAGCCACCATACAGCATCATCAGTGAAAAAATAAAAAAGTTATAGCTCGCAGAATAAAGCAATTCAAAAATAATTATTTTATATATATAATCGTTTTTATTGTATAAAAGCGCCAAAACATAAAAAAATGATACAAATGAGATATCGCTGTAATCGTACTGACCCGAAAAATAAAACTGCTTTATCAAATTTACCACATGTGGAATGGTATAAACACCCATCCCCCAAAAGAAATTAATGAATTGCTGATTTTTGTTCATTCTGCCTCCCAAAAATCGTAATAAAATGCGATCAAAAAATGTAATGTGCCCAAAAATGGTACCAATAAAAAAGTCACCTGATCCCGCAAAAAATAAGACCTTACATGACTCTGTGGGCCAAAATAAGAAAAATTTATAGCTCTCAAAATGTGATGATGCAAAAACTATTTTTTGCAATAAAAAGCGTCTTTTAGCGTGTGACAGCTGCCAATCATAAAAACCCGCTATAAATAGTAAATCAAACCCCCCTTTATCACCCCCTTAGTTAGGGAAAAATAATAAAATTTGTATTTATTTCCATTTTCCCATTAGGGTTAGGGTTGGGGCTAAAGTTAAGGTTAGAGTTGGGGCTTAAGTTAGGGTTAGGGTTGGGACTAGGGTTACGGGTGTGTTAGGGTTAGGTTTGTTGTTAGGGTTATGATTAGGGTTGGGATTAGGGTTAGGGGTGTGTGGGGGTTAGGGTTGGAGTTAGAATTGGGGGGTTTCCACAGTTTAGGCACATCAGGGGCTCTCCAAACATGACATGGCGTCTGATCTCAATTCTAGCCAATTCGGCGTTGAAAAAGTCAAACGGTGCTCCGTCCCTTCTGAGCTCTGCCATGCGCCCAAACAGTAGTTTACCCCCACATATGGGGTATCAGCATACTCAGGACACATTGCACAATAACTCTTGGGGTCCAATTTCTTCTGTTACCCTTGGGAAAATAAAAAATTGGGGGCGAAAATATCATTTTTATGGAAAAAAATGATTTTTTATTTTTATGGCTCTACGTTATAAACTTCTGTGAAGCACTTGGGGGTTCAAAGTTCTCACCACACATCTAGATAAGTTCCTTTCGGAGTATAGTTTCCAAAATGGGGTCACTTGTGGGGGGTTTCCACTGTTTAGGCACATCAGGGGTTCTCCAAACGCGACCTGGCACCCGCAGACCATTCCATCAAAGTCTGCATTACTAAACGTCACTACTTCTATTCCGAGCCCTGACGTGTGCCCATACAGTAGTTTTCTCCCACATATGGGGTATCAGCATACTCAGGACAAATTGGACAACAACTTTTGGGGTCCAATTTCTCCCCTTACCCTTGGGAAAATAAAAAATTGGTGACTAAAAGATCATTTTTGTGGGAAAAAGTAGGATTTTTTATTTTCATGTCTGGGAATTACACACTTGTGTGAAGCACTTTTTCAAAGTGCTCACCACAGATCTAGATAAGTTCCTTAGGGGGTCTCGTTTCCAAAATGGGGTCACTTTTGGGGGGTTTCCACTGCTTAGGCACATCATGGGCTCTGCAAACTGAACATGACACCCATCAAAGTCTGCATTCCAAAATGTCATTACTTCCTTTCCGAGCCCTGCCGTGCGCCCAAACAGTATTTCCCCCCACATATGGGGTATCAGCGTACTCAGGACAAATTGGACAACAACTTTTGGGGTCCAATTTCCTTGGGGAAAATTGAGGACTAAAAAAAATCATTTTTGTGGATTTTTTTTTTTTCACACCCAGGCATTATAACCTTTAGTGAAGCACTTGGGGGTTCAAAGTGCTCACCACAGATCTAGATAAGTTCCTTAGGGGGTCTAGTTTCCAAAATGGTTTCACTTGTGGGGGGTTTCCACTGTTTAGGCAGATCAGGGGCTCTCCAAACGCGACATGGCATACAGCCAATTCTTCGTTGAAAAAGTCAAACTGCGCTCCTTCCCTTCCGAGCTCTGCCATGCACCCAAACAGTGGTTTACCCCCACATATTGGGTATCATCGTACGCAGGACAAATTGCACAATAACTTTTAAGGTGTTGTTACCCTTGGGAAAATAAAAATTGGGGTGAAAAGATCATTTTTGTGGAAAAAATATGATTTTTTAATTCTTACGGCTCTACGCTATAAACTTGTGTGAAGCACTTGGGGGTTCAAAGTGCTCATCACAGATCTAGATAAGTTCCTTAGGTGGTCTAGTTTCTAAAATGGGGTCACTTGTGGGGGATTCCCATTGTTTAGGCACATCAGGGGCTATCAAAATGCGACATGGCGTCCAATCTCGATTCCAGCCAATTTTGGTTTGAAAAAGTCAAATGGCGCGCCTTCCCTTCCGAGCTCTGCAGTGCGCACAAACCGTGGTTCCCCCCACATATGGGGTATCAACGTACTCAGGACAAATTGGACAACAACTTTCATGGTCCAATTTCTCATGTTACCCTTGAGAAAAAAAAATTGGTGACTTAAATATCATTTTTGTGGGAAAAAAATAGGATTTTTTATTTTCATGCCTGGGCATTATAAACTTGTGTGAAGCACTTGGGGGTTCAAAGTGCTCACCAGAGATCTAGATAAGTTCGTTAGGGGGTCTAGTTTCCAAAATGGGGTCACTTGTGGGGGTTTCCCCTGTTTAGGCACATCATGGACTCTGCAAACTGAACATAACACCCATCAAAGTCTGCATTCCAAAACGTCATTACTTCCTTTCCGAGCCCTGAAGTGCGCCCAAACAGTATTTCTCCCCCACATATGGGGTATCCGCGTTATTCAGGACAAATTAGACAACAACTTTTGGGGTCCAATTTCCTTGGGAAAAATCAAAAATTGGGGACTAAAAAATCATTTTTGTGGAATTTTTTTTCTTTTCACACCCAGGCATTATAAACTTTAGTGAAACACTTGGGGGTTCAAAGTGCTCACAACAGATCTAGATAAGTTCCTTAGGGGATCTAGTTTCCAAAATGGTGTCACATGTGGGGGGTTTCCACTGTTTAGGCACATCAGGGGCTCTCCAAAGGCGACATGGCGTTCAATCTCAATTCCCGCCAATTTTGGTTTGAAAAAGTCAAACGGCGCTCCTTCCCTTCCAAGCCCTACCGTGCGCCCAGACAGTGGTTTTCCCCCACATATGGGGTATTGGCGTACTCAGGAGAAATTGCACAACAACTTTTTCTGTCCATTTACTCCTTTTACCCTTGTTAAAATAAAAAAAATTGTTTGTAAAAGATCATTTTTGTGACTAAAAAGTTAAATGTTCATTTTTTCCTTCCAAGTTGCTCCTGTGAAGCACCTGAAGGGTTAATAAACTTCTTGAATGTGGTTTTGAGTACCTTGAGGGGTGCAGTTTTTAGAATGGTGTCACTTTTTGGTATTTTCTGCCATATAGACCCCTCAAAGTGACTTCAAATGTGAGGTGGTCCCTAAAAAAAAATGGTTTTGTACAATTTGTTGTAAAAATGAGAAATCGCTGGTCAACTTTTAACCCTTATAACTTCGCAACAAAAAAAAAATTTTGTTTCAAAATTGTGCTGATGTAAAGTAGACATGTGGGAAATGTTATTTCTTAACTATTTTGTGTGACATATTTCTCTGTTTTAAGGGAATAAAAATTCAAAGTTTGAAAATTGCAAAATTTTCAAAGTTTTCGCCATATTTCTATTTTTTTCATAAATAACCGCAAGTTATATCGAAGAAATTTTACCACTATCATGAAGTACAATATGTCACGAGAAAACATTCTCAGAATCGTGAAGATCCGTTGAAGCATTCCAGCGTTATAGCCTCATAAAGAGACAGTGGTCAGAATTGTAAAAATTGGCGCGGTCATTAACGTGCAAACCACCCTTGGGGGTTAAGGGGTTAAAGGCTAAAACATAATACCATAAACGCCCTAATATTCACCCTCTCTAGGTCTAGCACTGCCCTCCTCCACCTCATTGGTAGCATTACACCACTCCTGCCAATCACTGAGCTCATTGACTCTAATGAGGAAGATGGCATGAGCCTCTTCGCTCAGTGATTGGCTTCAGTGATAGTAAGCTGTAGTCACTACATCACCTTTCTGCCTGCAAACAAATACCAGAGCAATGGTGGAGTGGCAGCGCTGAACCTGGGAACCTGTATTAAATATATGTAGCCTTTAACCCCTTAAGGTCTGAGCCACTTTGTAGATTAATGACCAGGCCTTATTTTTTTTAATTTCGTGACATATTGTACTTCATGGTAGTGGTTGGTAAAAATTGTTGACTGTAACCTGCTTTTTTGTGAAAATGTTGGAAATTTGGTGAAAATTTTCAAAATTTCACAATTTTCAAACTTTGAATTCTTATGCCCTTCAATCAGAGAATTATATCACACTAAATAGTTAATAAATGACATTTCCCACATGTCTACTTTACATTAGCACAATTTTTGAAACTTTTTTTTTTTTAGGAAGTTAAAGGGTTAAAAGTTTACCAGCAATTTCTACTTTTTCCAACAAAGTCTTCAAAACCATTTCTTTTTCGGGACCACATCACATTTGAAGTGGCTTTGGGGGGCCTATATGACAGAAATTAATATTCCTCTTTTTTCACAAAAATTTAAATTTAACCAAAAGTTTATTTTCACAAGGGTAACAGGAGCAATTGAACCTCAAAATTTGTTGTGCAATTTCTCCCGAGTACGCTGATACACTATAAATGGGTGAAAATGACTGTTTGGGTGCACGGTAGGGCTTGAAAAGGAGCGCCATTTGACTTTTGGAGTGCAAAATTGTCTGGAATCGTTAGCGTACTCCTTATTGCATTTGGAGAGCCCCTGACATGCCTAAACAGTGGAAACCCTCCCAAAGTGACCCCATTTTGTAAACTAGACACTTCATGGAACTTGTCTAGATGTGTGGTGAGCACCTTGAACCCCCAGCTGCTTCACAAGTTTACAATGTAGAGCCGTGAAAATAAAAAAATCAAATTTTTCTCACAAGAATGTTCTCTCAGGCCCAAATTCTTTATTTTCAGAAGGGTAAAAGGAAAAATTGCACTATACAATTTTCCGTGCAATTTCTCCTGAGTGTGCCAATACCTCTATGTGTTCAATTAACTACTTTTGAGGCACAGTGCAAAGCTCAGACGGGAACAAGCGCCTTATTGGAGCTCAAATTTTGCTGGAATGGTTTGAGAATAGCTTGTCACATTAGCAGAGCCCCTGAGTTGCCAGAACAGCAGAACCCCCCCAAACAGTTATGCCATTTTACAAACTATACCTCTCAACAAATTCATGTAGGGGTGCAGAGGAAATTGCATAACCACTAGCCAGAATCTTTGAAAAATCCTGGAAAACAGGAGAAGTCCCAGAAGATTGGAGAAGGGCAAATGTCCCTTTCTTCAAAAAAAAAAGGAAAGAAGACGAAGCCAGGAAATTACAAGCCAGTGAGCCTTACTTCTATACCAGTAAAGATCTTTGAACAAATTATTAAATAGCATGTATGTAAATACTTGGATAAGAATATAGTAAATAACCAAAGCCAGCGTGGGTTTGTAGCAAACAAGTTATGCCAGACTAATCTAATTTCCTTCTATGATGGAATCACTGACTGGATGGATCAGGGAAATGCAGCAGATACAGTATATCTCGACTTCAGCAATGCATTTGATAAAGTATCCCATACAATCCTTATTGAAAAAATGACCAAGTATGGGATTGACAAGGCTACGGTTGGGTGGACTCATAAAATGACTCAGTGATCGTACTCAAAGAGTGGTAATAAATGGTTGCACATCCAATTGGAAAACTGTTTCAAGTGGGGTACCACAAGGCTCTGTCCTGGCCTCAGTGTTGTTCATTTATAAATGATCTAGATAAGGGAATCTAAGGTAAACTAATCAAATTTGCAGACAATGGAAAGCTAGGAGGGCTAGAGAAGACAGAGAAAGGATTCAGAAGGATCTAAATAAGCTTGGACAATGGGCAGCGACTAATACAATGGTATTTAACAGGGAGAAAAGTAAGATTCTACATATGGGCAAGAAATATGACAATTACACCTACAGAATGGGAGGAATAGAACTAGGCAACAGCATGTGTGAAAAAGACTTGGATATACTAATAGATCACAGGCTGCACATAAGTCAACAGTGTGATGCAGCAGCAAAAAAGGCAAACATCATTCTAGGCTGTATAAAGAGAAGCATAGAGTCTAGATCACATGAAGTAATTATCCCCCTCTACTCCTCCTTGGACAGGCCTCATCTGGAATACTGTGTCCAGTTCTGGGCACCACATTTTAAAAAAAGATATTGGTAATCTGGAGCAAGCTCAGAGAAGAGATACCACGATGGTGAGTGGACTGCAAAGTATGTCCTACGAGGAACGGTTAAAGGATCTGGGAATGTTTAGCTTGCAAAAAAGAAGGCTAAGTGGAGACTTAATAGATGTCTACAAATATCTGAAGGGATGTCACAGAGTAAAAGTATCATCCTTATTCTCATTTGCACATGGAAACACAAGAAGCAATGGAATGAAACTGAAAGGGAGAAGATATAGATTAGATATTAGAAAAAAACTTTTTGACAGTGAGGGTGATCAATCAGTGGAACAGGCTACCATGAGAGGTGGTGAGTTCTCCTTTAATGGAAGTCTTCAAACAGAGGTTGGACAGACATCTGTCTGAGATGGTTTGGTGAATCCTGCATTGAACGGGGGTTGGACACGATGACCCTTGAGGTCCCTTCCAACTCTAACATTCTATGTTGACACCTCAGGTGCCTCACAGAAATGTATTCCATTGAGTGGTGAAGAAAGAATTAAATTTTTAGCCCTAAAGTGTTGTTTTAGCCCCATATTTTTAATTTTTATAAGGGCTAATAGAAACAAATGGACTTCTCAGTTTGTTGTGCAATTTTTCCTGATTGCACCAATACCCTACATGTAATCGTGAACTATTTCTTAGGCACAGTGCAAAGCTCAGAAGGGAAGGGGCGCCATATTATAGAGCATATTTTACTGTTATGGTTTGTTGGTGCCATGACCCACTGGGAGACCTCCTGAAGTGCCATAACAGCAGAACCTCCTCCCACCCCCCTTAAGTGACCACATTTTACAAATTACACCTCTCAATTAATTTAAGGGTGCAGTGATCATATATGCACCATGGGGGTGTCACAAAATTTTATTCAATTGTGCACTGAAGAAAAAATAATTACTTTGCCACAAACATTTTGTTTTAGCCCCAGATTTTACATTTTCACATGGGAAAATGGGTGAAAATAGCACCAAAATTTGACACATAATTTCTGCTAAACATGGCAATACTTCATATGTGGCTGTGCAGTACTGCTTAGCCATACGACGAGACTCTGGGTGGAAGGAGCACTATTTGCCAAATATGTGGATGCTAACTGCGGTTTAGGTACACTGTGGAGCTCAGAAGGGAGGGAGGCATTTGGATTTGGGAGCTCAGAATTCACTGAATTTCTTTTGGCGGGTGAGGAACCATACCTCTTTTTCAGAGCCTTTGTACTACCAGTAATGTGGAAACCCCATATATTTCCATTGACAGGTGACAGACCTGAGTGGGGACTAGCAGTGTCCTTCTTTTCAAAAGTGTATAAAATGGTGTCTGACGGCACTTTTATGCACTCCTAAAAAGGCGGACACTTCTCGATCATAGGCCAGACGGCGCCAATAGTGCTTCCATCTGCTTCATTATAGTGAATCTTCCGTCGGGGGATCCGTGTGAATTACACATTTCAGAAATTTACACGGAAACCTCGGTGTAAGCGCTCAGCGTAGAGCTCAGGATAAAAGTGAGCAGAGCCTTACTGCGAAGTTTGGGAGGCAGAATGAGCAAATCAACAGCAGGTGATGAATTGGTTTTATTTATTTTTTTACACTGTTCTTCATGCGGTATAAGTGATTAGACGACTTTATTCTTCGGGTCGGTGCGATTACAGCGATACCTGATTTATATCTACTGTCACACACTAAGGGCTCTTTGACACGTCCTGATATTTCCGGTACTGGAAAAACCAGTACTAGAGATATCAGTGTCTGTGTGTGTAATACTTGTGGCATAATTTTGGCAACGTTGTGCCACATCAGTATCACATGTACCAGCAGTTGAGAAGCAGCGATTTTGTCTGCGATGTTCCCCAGCGCCGGGTGCTGAAAACAGCTGTCATCATTCTCTACTGCTCGCGCTATGATCAGTGCTAGCAGGTAAGAATGTTGAAAATTGTATTCAACTGATAACAGTGAGAGCAGGCGGCGGCTGATGGGAGTATTCATTAGCCGTCTACTTTATAAACAAATAATTTTTTTTAAAAATGACGTTGGGTTCCCCTGTGTTTTGCGGGCTGCATTTGATAGTCGGTATGTGAAATAACAGCTTTAATTGGACTCTCCCTTTAAAGGGAACCTATCACCAGTTTTGTGACATAGCAGCTAAAAATATCACCTTATTCAGTGTCTGCTATGCGTTCCCTGCATCCTTATATAACCCCCTGACTCCACTTGTGTACTCCCAAAAAAAACTTTTTAATTTCTCCTGCGCTGTATGGTAATCTCAGTCTGGTACGACGGGCGTGGTTTCGGGCCTCTACATCACTCCCATCGGCTATTGCTCGCCGTCCTACTTCATGGATGACGCCTCTTGCGCCGTGAGACATCTTGCGTCTGCTGAGAAATATTGTGTTTTGCACCTGCGCAGCACGCTTTGCCCAAATGCAGGCAAAGCCGAAAAACAGAAGTGTCATGCGCTGACACACGTACTTCCGGCTCATGTACTGGAACTACTTTTCCCAGCGCATGTGCACTTCTTTTTTTCGGCGTTGCCTGCAGTTGCGCAAAGCATGCTGCGCAGGCGCAAAATGCAATATTTCTAAGCCGGCGCGATGTGTCGCATGGCGATGTGGATCGTGATCCATGTCAGGAAGACGACGAGCAGCAGCCGGTGGGGAGGGATGCAGAGGCCCGAAACCACACCCATCGGAACGGACTGAGAAGATTACCATACAGCACGGGAGAAATTAAAAATGGTTTTCGGGAGTATACAAGGGGAGTCAGGAGGTTATAAAAGGATTTAGGGAATGCATAGCAGACACTGAATAAGGTGATATTTTTGCTGCTATTTCACAAAACTGGTGACCGGTTCCCTTTAAGAGAATGTACTATGTTTGCATTGAGTTGTAATAACATCTCATTATGGCAGCTTTCTGTAATGTAATTGAATGGTTTGCTCACTTTGATGTTGTATTTGGACTCCATATGGATGTCATCGCGTGCGTTGTTTATGGCGGGATCTCGCATGTATACTGTAGTTTCCCCTTACAATGTTCCAAACCCAACATGAGTCATATTTCCAGATTCATTGAGAGACACTAAATAACATGACATGAGGCCACGGGCTATTTGCACTTATTTTTCTATCTAGATTACTACAATGATGCTCCAGATCAAAGTGAATGTGTCGCCGTGTGGTGAGCATGTAAAACTCATGAAAAGTAGGGCTAGGAGTTTGTTCAGGAGATTTCTGCCAAGGAGCTCTGCGATTATGCAGTTATTAATAGTTTAGATGTATGACTTAAGCTTAAAAATAACCTCCGGATTGCAGAGAAATGTACCCACTGGCACATAATCGGGTATAAGGAATGTTTTGGCAGCCAAAATGCACTTGAGTCCTTGGAGAATATATCTGTGGAAAAGCATATGTGAACGAGTCACCATGTAAGCTGCAGAAAGCTTAGTAATAACCATAACACGTTACCATACATTGTAATTATGTGCTTGCTTTTATCTAATTATATATTTCTCAGTCTTTCTTGTAGTGTGAGTCTTCTATATCGGAGCTGCTTTTCACGGTGGATATGGGTGTTCGTTCGGCATAGTGCGTTTAGTCTAGCATATGACCTGATAAGACTAGAACTGCCAAAGACATTGGGGTTGGGTGAAGATCGTCAATTTTCATGCCGATTTTGATGAGGGGATGTGTTGAAGTTTGGCACTCCTGATTCATGAAGAGTCACTTGCGTCTTGATAAATTAGAAGTGTCTAATGAGTGACGTGCGCCTCCGTGCTCCTCATTGTCTGGAATAAGATTTCTGGCATAGGGAACGGAACAGCTAGTCATGAATTAGTTGAGCTGTGGTATCGCACCCCCATCCCAGGAGAAACTCCAAGTGCACAAAAATGTTGCGCCTTTTCAAAGTAATTTACACCAGAGTTCTGGCCGATTTGCTTTGATGAATCAGGGCCTAAGTGTTTTTCTAATATGGCAACATCTTCCTTCATACTTGTCCATAAAGGTAACTATCATATGAGCGTGGAGTACGGTTGTTTGGACTACGAACCCAGCGTACTCACGGGCTGAGTGGGGCATCACTTTAGTTAACAGTGGACGTGATTGGAAGTAAAGCTGTGACTGCTCAGTGCCTCGCTCCGCCCCATTGGACAGATCAGGAATCTAACATTTATGCTGTGACTGCTGCAGAATAAAAGTATGATCTTTTTCATCTGTATGCCATGCATATGTCATCCCTATGTCTGTTTTATATCAATTTATTACTTATCTTACAAAATTTGATACATTAAAGGGTGAGAACAACCGTTTACTGAAAAAACCCTTACTAAAATATAACTTTTAATAACTTTTAGAATAAAAGACAGTCTTAATACCCACTCAGTGAAGGTACAAAAGTGCATTAAAAACAAAAAAGTACAAAAAAAAATATTTCCTTAGCTCATAAAAAGAGATAAGTCCTAAAAATGGTACTTATCTATAAAGTATGGCAGCGGAGAGGATCTCATCTGATGGACAACTGTCCGCTGCCATACTGTTAAACATCGGTCTCTCCTGATTAACCCACCTAAGGGGGAAACGCGTCGAGTCTATTAACCCTATTCTATACCACCATGATTTCTAGCTGCCTCGGTGGAGTACCGCAACTTTATAGATAAGAACCATTTTTTGGAATTATTGTCCTTTTGTGTCATCTGATGCAATATTTGCTATAGTGTGGTAACCCTGTGCGCTTCAATCTTTCTATGGAATATCTATATTTATTATATACTAGCTGAAGAGCCCGGCGCTGCCCGGGCATAGTACCTAACTACGGTTAGTTATAACAAATTGTAATGATTATATCTATATACAAGTATTCAGCTTTCTCCCCATTATGTAGATAGGGCCAAAATAGTTTGGCGATTTGGAACGTGCGGGGGTTAAAATTTCCATTCAACACATAGCCTATGATGCTCCTGGGGTTGAGATGTGCGGGCATGCAAAATTTCATGCCCGTAAGTACAACGGTGCAGATTCCTATCCCGGGCCAAAATTATTTGCCGATTTGGAATGCGCGGGGTTAAAATTTCGACTAAAAACCTAGCCTATGACGCTTCCGGGGTCGAGACGTGCGGGTGTGCAAAATTTCATGCCCGTAAATGCAGATTCCTATGCCGGACATACACACAAGCATTCAGCTTTCTCCCCATTATGTAGATAGGGCCAAAATTGTTTGGCGATTTGGAACGCGCGGGGTTAAAATTTCGATTCAAAACATAGCCTAGGACTCTTTCGGGGTCGAGACGTGCGGGCGTGCAAAATTTCATGCCCGTAAGTGCGACGGTGCGGATTCCAATCCCGGACAAACATACCCACATACATACACACATACATACATTCAGCTTTATATATTAGATGTAAGAGTTACTTGTTTTTCTTTAGCACCACTTGTCGTACCATTGTGATTTAATCCCTTATCATTGCTTACTATTTGGAAATTTCCTGCAATTTATGTGGTGCTTTCATTGAAATATCAATAGATTGAAATGTGTCCCTATTCTATGCCAGTGGTTATTTGTATCTATATATTGATGGTTATTATTTTTTATGCATATGTATGCTAGCTGTGGTTGGTTATCATGTGCGACTGATTGAACTCTTTCCTTTCCTTACATAATAAAGCTATCCACTGAATTTTTTGTATTATTAATTGTTCGTTTTTACGATGGAGTTATCGGGGGGGGGGTGACCCTATTTCT
>JARQOD010000004.1:288628902-288663672 GCA_033576555.1 Oophaga sylvatica | reverse complement strand
AAAATTTTGGAAGTATTACAAAAAACCTGACATCCCCGGTCCCGTAAAAAAGGGACGTGTAAAAGGGGCTTATAGCTGGTTTTTATTGTTTGCGCTTCACACGCTAAAGACGCTTTTTATTGAAAAAAAATAGTTTTTCATCTCTACATTTTGAGAGCTTAATTTTTCCACTTTTTGGCCCCAAAATTTGTGAGGCTTTTTTTTTTGCGGGGGGGGCTGAATTTTTATTGAATATTTTCGGGCACATGACATTTGTTATCTTTCATTTGATTTTTGGGAGCGAAAGCAAAACGCAATTCATGTTTTTTTTTTGGGGGGACTTTACACCGTTACATGGGGAAAAAATGAAAAGGGCTTTTTTTTTCGGGTCGTAAAATTACACGTACCTTTTTATTTTTTTTTTTTATTTTTTGGCGCTTTTATAAAAAAAAACTTTTTTAAGAAAAAATAATTTTTTTTTTAAAATTTATCTGACAGCTAAACTTTTTATTTTTTTTCGCTGTGAATCTGTATGGGGCTGTTTTTTTGCGGGAAAAATTACGTTTTACATTCAGTTTTTTTTTAAACGTTTTTTTTGATCGCGTGTTTTTTCCACTTTTTGCTGGGCGTATGATGAAAAGTTTTTATTTTTTTTTTTTTGTTTTTTTAGGGTGTTCATAAAGGGGTTAACAAGAGGCAGTTTTATAGGTTGGTCATTACGGAGGGCGATACCAAATATTATACTTCTATTGTTTAGATTTTTTTTATTTAAATATTGATTTAATGATAGAATAAATATTTATTTTTATTTTTAATTTTTTTAAATATTTTTACAGTTTAATTTTTTTATTTTTTTATTTACTTAATTCTAATTTTTACACTTAGTCCCACTATGGGACACTCATTTTGTGCAGGCTGATCGCTTCTATAGCATGCAGATGAAGCAGCATCTGCATGCTACAGAAGCTGTCAGCGCTGCACTCTGTGCTGTCAGCCCTCTGCCTCCTCCCGGAATGCTGCGATCGTGTTCGATCGCAGCTTTTCGGGGGTTAAAGTGCTGTAAGCGGTCCGTGACCGCTCCTGGCACTTAGTGCCGGGTGTTAACTGTGAGAATCAGCTGGCGATCGGCCGCACACCCCCGTGTGTGTGGACGATCGCTGAGATGTATTATCCCGTCCATGGTCATAGGGGACCAAGGCACATGGACGGGATAGTATATCTCATGTCAGAAAGGGGTTAATCAAGAATCTGCAACAACACTAGTGCATGCCCTCATTATCTCCTGACTTGACTTCTGTGGCCTCCCCTATAACACTCTCGCACCCCTCCAATCTATTCTAAACTCTTGAGCCTGACTAATCCACCTGTCCTCCTGCTGTTCCCAGGCCTTTTCTCTCTGTCAATCCCTTCACTGGCACCCCATTGTCCAGAGACTCCAGTTCAAACCCCTAACCATGGAATACAAAGCCATCCACTACCTGTCTCCTCCACACATCTAGTCCCCCAGTACTTAACTGCATGCAACCTCCGATCCTCACAAGATTTCCTTCTCTACTCCCCTCATCCCACAATTGCTTACAAGCTTTCTCTCGTGCATCCCCCCCTACTCTGGAACTCTCTACCCCAACAAATCATACTCTTGCCTACTGCGGAAACCTTCAAAAGAAACCTGAAGACCTACCTCTTCCGACAATCCTACAACCTGCAGTAACCCTCCTTCCACTATACCGCTGCACGACCAGCTCTGCCCTCACCTACTGTATCCTCACCCATCCCTTGTAGATTGTGAGCCCTCGCGGGCAGGGTCCTCTCTCTTCCTGTACCAGTCGGTGACTTTAAGGCTATGTGCCCACGTTCAGGATTCTTTGCAGAAATTTCCTAAAAAAAACCTGACTTTTTCCCAGGAAATCCAGACGTGTTTTTGCGCGTTTTTTATCGCGTTTTTTTCCTGAACATCCTAGGTCAATAATATAGCGGAAATCCGCTAATTTACCGCAAAATTAATGAACATGCTGCTTTTTTTACCGCGATGCGGTTTTTTTGCTGGGAAAAAAACGCACCATGTCCACAAAAATTGCAGAATGCATTCTAATCATCGGATGCTTAATGCATGCGTTTAAGCGTTTTTGCAGCGGAAAACCGCCCAAAAACAACGCGAAAAATCCTGAACATGTGCACACAGCCGTAATGTTCATGATTATTGTACTTGTTTTTTATTATGTAAACCCCTTTTCACATGTAAAGCACCATGGAATGAATAGTGCTATTAATATATATAATATATATATATATATATATTTGTTTTTTGTTAAGTTGAAAACTAACATGACATTTTAGAGCTCATTCAAGGGCATGTGGAGCATGTTACGCAAAGGCACAAAAATAAAAAATTTTGAATTTGCGCCAAATTCATAAACCCTGTGCGCCGTTTTAGTTAATTTTTGCCATTACAAAAAGAGAAGATAGAATATGCAAATGATGAATTGTACCGTTTTGACAACAAAAATAGGATGAAAGAACTTAGGCTTTTTTGTTCCTATAAGGCTAGTTTCACACTAGCGTTGCACTGACCTGCGTCGGTCAGCGCACGACCGCCGCTAAGCTCCTCTCCCGGCCGCGCCTCTTCCCGATTGCTCCGCCTATGGGCGCATGACGCTGCATGCGACCTGCGCTCCCCATCTTTAACATTGGGTTCGCAGGCCGTGCGCAGGTATGCGTTTGCCGGCGCATGCGTCCTTTTGACGGTGCGCCAAGCGCACGAAAATGCAACACGGTGCGTTGGGCGCAGGTCGGCGCACCATCAAAAGGACGCATGTGCCGGCAAACGCATGCCTGCGTATGGCCTGCGAACCCAATGCTAAAGATAGGGTGCGCTGGTCGCATGCAGCGTCATGCTCCCATAGGTGGAGCGATTGGGAGGAGGCGCGGCTGTGGGTGGAGCTTAGCAGCGGCCGTGCGCAGACCAACGCAGGTCGGTCAAACGCTAATGTGAAACCAGCCTAACTATTAATTTCTGTACTTAGAATTTGTTTTGCTTTGAGATGCAAGTAATTTCCTATGTTTTAATGAAACTTGTAATGTTCCTACTTTTGTTTTGCAGACGGTTGATATTGAGAAATTGCTAGGAACATCTGTTAATATCTGCACAGAAAATGGCCAGCTGAAAGCCAAGTACCTGTATGCAGAGTCCTCGTCAATGCTCTCATCTGCCGGTGATATAATAGTAGGGAGTGCACACGGTAAGTAATGTTTTGGTGCCATGCCTATGAGCATTTGCTGTTGTCAGACACCTTCCATACTTACACAAATTCAACAACCCTTTATTTAATATATATAATAATATTTATACATGTGTGTGTGTGTGTTATATATATATATATATATATATATGTATACATATATATATATATATATTCATTTTGTTTTTAACGTTCATTTTCTTTCTACTCAGCCACAAATAGAATTGATACACATTTCCTTCATATTAAAGGGGTTGTCAACTACTTAGACTACAGTCATGGCCAAAAGTTTTGAGAATGTCAAAAATATTATATTTTCACATGATCTGCTGCCCTCTGGTTTTTATGTGTGTTTGACAGATGTTTTTATCACAGACAGAAATATAATAATTGCAAACATATGAGTAACAAAAGCTTATATTGACAGTTAGAATGAGTTAATGCAGCAAGTCAATATTTGCAGTGTTGACCCTTCTTCTTCAAGACCTCTGCAATTCTCCCTGGCATGCTCTCAATCAACTTCTGGACCAAATCCTGACTGATAGCAGTCCATTCTTGCACAATCAATGCTTTCATTTTGTCAGAATTTTTAGGTTTTTGTTTGTCCACCCGTCTCTTGATGATTGACCACAAGTTCTCAATGGGATTAAGATCTGGGGAGTTTCCAGGCCATGGACCCAAAATCTCTATGTTTTGTTCCCTGAGCCATTTAGTTATCACCTTTGCTTTATGGCAAGGTGCTCCATCATGCTGGAAAAGGCATTGTTGATCGCCAAACTCCTCTTGGAGGGTTGGGAGAAGTTGCTCTTGGAGGACATTCTGGTACCATTCTTTATTCATGGCTGTGTTTTTAGGCAAGATTGTGAGAGAGCCGATTCCTTTGGCTGAGAAGCAACCCCACACATGAATGGTTTCAGGATGCTTAACAGTTGGCATGAGACAAGACTGGTGGTAGCGCTCACCTTGTCTTCTCCGAATGAGGCGTTTTCCTGATGTCCCAAACAATCAAAAAGGGGATTCATCAGAGAAAATAACTTTACCCCAGTCCTCAGCAGTCCACTGCCTGTACCTTTTGCAGAATATCAGTCTGTCCATGATGTTTTTTCTAGAGAGAAGTGGCTTCATTGCTGCCCTCCTTGAGACCAGGCCTTGCTCCAAGAGTCTCTGCCTCACAGTGCGTGCAGATGCACTCACACCTGTCTGCTGCCATTCCTGAGCAAGCTCTGCACTGCTGGTAGCCCGATCCCGCAGCTGAAACACTTTTAAGAGACAGTCCTGGCGCTTGCTGGTCTTTCTTGGGCACCCTGAAGCCTTTTTGGCAACAATGGAACCTCTCTCCTTGAAGTTCTTGATGATGCGATAGATTGTTGACTGAGGTGCAATCTTTCTAGCTGCGATACTCTTCCCTGTTAGGCCATTTTTGTGCCTTGCAATGATGACTGCACGTGTTTCTTTAGAGATAACCATGGTTAACAGAAAAGAAACAATGATGCCAAGCACCAGCCTCCTTTTAAAGGTTCCAGTGGTGTCATTCTTACTAAATCATGACAGATTGATCTCCAGCCATGTCCTCATCAACACCCACACCTGTGTTAATGGAGCAATCACTGAAAAGAGGTTAGCTGGTCCTTTTAAGGCAGGGCTGCAATGATGTTGAAATGTGTTTTGGCGGATAAAGTTCATTTTCTAGCCAAATATTGACTTTGCAAGTAATTGCTGTTAAGCTGATCACTCTTTATAACATTCTGGAGTATATGCAAATTGCCATAAGAAAAAGTGAAGCAGTAGACTTTGTAAAAATTAATATTTGTGTCATTCTCAAAACTTTTGGCCATGACTGTACACCTTCCCAATTGCTATATTCTTCCATGTAAAATAAAAACAGCCTTATCTCGCCTCCAGTGTCGACAACAGGGCTTTCATGACATTATTATGCCACGTGAGCCCTGCAGCCAATTATAAGTCAAAGAGCAGCAGTAGTTTTCACTCCTTCAGGATGTCATTTACATCCAAAGGAAGTGAGAGTGATGCAGCAACTGATTGACCTAACAATGTCATGTAAGGGCTGGAGCTGACTTCACTGGAACAATGCCGGCACCGAAGATGAGTGCAGACTGTTTTTATTTTACATGGAGAAATGGAGCATAGGTACTTCCCACTTTTTATAGGCTTCAAACAGCATATTGGCGGAGGTGCAGAGAGTAAAGGTACTGCCACACTAAACAATCCCGCTAGCGATCACAATAACGACGCATACTAATGCGATCGCTAGCGGGATTGTTTCTATATCGCTAAGTGCGGCCACATTTAGCGATATAGTTAACGACGCTATCGCCGTTAGCGATCTTCTTAACGACTTTAGCGGTACAAAAGTACCGCTAAATCGCTAAGAAAAGGTGCCACACTAGCGATATATACTTACCCAGCGGGAGCGCCGGCGATAAAATAGGGTCCGGAACGATTCCAGCGACGAGCGAGATCACAGCAGGAAGCTCGTCGCTGGCAGCTGCCGCACTGAACAACATCGCTAACGGGATCGCTAAATAGTGACGTTTTTTAGCGATCCCGTTAGCGATATTGTTCAGTGTGGCATACCCTTAAGACCCCCACTGATCTAATATTGACCTTTCCCAAGATTAGGTGATCTGCTTTCGCTGCTCTGTTGTGCCCTGTATGGGCAGCTGTTGGCCACTTCATGGGATGTGTATATAGGTGCAGAAAGTTTACTTAAGAAAACAAAAAACTGCTATTTGCTAGGAGCCAGCTGCAATTTTTTTTATCCTAAATGAAGATACATGTAAAATTCTTGTGGCCTGTCATGGAATAGTTCAGAAACTGAGGTGGCCTCAGCGCACCCAGATTTGAAACAAGAAAGTAAAAGTGGTGGTGGGACTGGGTCAGGCATGGTAAGCATGGAGGAGACTTTCAGAAGATGACATGGAAAGGTGTATTTATTTTTAATCACTGTCCCCATTGGGGCTCAAAATCTAATTTCCCTATCTATATGTCTATGGAAGTGTGGGAGGAAACCGGAGTACTGGAGGAGACCCACACAAACACGGGGAGAACATACAAACTCCTTTTAGTTGTCATTGGTGGGATTTGAACCCAGGTCCCCAGTGAGGCAAAACAACAGTGCTAACCACTGGGCCACCATGCTGATCATACTGTTTGTGATTTTATAAAAACCCCTACACACAAATCATTGAAAACCCACACTGTTTCTAGGTGAGTTGGGATTTTGCCACTTTTACGGTACTCTACTTCAGGGTCATAAAATGAAAAACGGCCTGGACTAAGTGCAACCACTGCTTACATGCATGGCCACAACATGCGTTCCTATAGAAGCAATATAAGATAAAATGTAATCCCGTACGTATGTTACTGGTTTCAACTATGCCAGAGCATCAGTATTCTACCTCACCTGTAGGATGGTGCATGGATCTCCCCTTTTGTGGTCCTCCTTTGGCTTCTTATTTCTTTAGTCAGTTCTGGATATTGTCCCAGTGGGGCTGCTGTTATAATCAGATGCAGACCGGGTTAAATATAACTTCGGCAGTGACTAGAGTCAAACAAATGCGTTAAAAACTCCAGCACAATAGACAAGCTAGATTGGATTATGCGTGGGTCTAATATAGAATTATTTTTTTAGGCTTTTTTCCATGATAAAATTTGTTCTCTAAATGTATGTATTAATGAAATGTCCTTGGCTTTTTCCTATTTCAAATACTGTTAAAGGATTGATTTTAGCGAACACACTGACCCTGCTGGAAGAGAACCTGTTAGTTTTCTTATCTCAGCACACAGTGGTTAAATGCCATACTTGCTGGCATCACTGTTATATGCTAGTGACTGCCTGCAGTGGCATCTTGTCGGTACGGCATCTTCTCACTTCTGCAGTGTATACAGAGACAAGTGGGGGACGGTGCAGGGCTGTGGAGTCAGTATCCATTGTGGTGGAGTCTCTATAAAATGGACCAACTCCAAGAACATACAATAAATTGGGTGCAGTAGTACAATGCAGGATGTGCTGTAAATGTTTTCTTAAGAATTTGGGAAAGTTATGAAATGTCCTATAAGGCTATGTGCACACAATGCGGATTTGTTGCGTTTCTGCAGCTTTTTTTTTTCAGCGCAGAAATGCTATAAATCTTCAATGGATTATTAAAGCAATGTTAATCAATGGCATTCCTGAATTGTTGTGCACATGCTGTGGAAATTTCTGTCCTTATTTGCAGTGTTTTATTTTCCGCAGCATGTCAATTCTTTTTGCGGATTTGCAGCATTTCTGCACTCATTGACTTCAATTGAGTCAGTGCTCCAGAAAAGGAAATGATATCAGAAGGAGAATATGTGTGTGGGTGGAAAATGCGTGCTGTTGTCTGTGTGTGTGCGGGTGTCTGCGACTTTGTGCAGTAGCGCTATGTAAAATTACAATTGAATAATATATATATATAGGGTGCACCTAAAGCCAAGAATATCACCTCGGGTGCATAAACTTGCATGGAAAAGACCATGAAACTAACCGAAGAAAAAGACCAGACAATAATAGGTTTGCACACCTGAGCAGAATTTGAATAGAATAATTACAATGAATATATTTGGAAAAACAGGACACACAAATTAAAATCATTTAAAAAGATACAAAAAGTGTAACATCAAACCACAACACACCTGAACCAAGGTTAATATTTATAAATATAATGATTCCCTATGCAACACCAATACATGCATAAAACATGTGTGGAAAATAATCAAGTTATAAGAATCAAACCTGAGTGACATATACACATGTAAAAGCGCATGAAAGAGGGCTATAATAAATGCAACATGGTCAGAGGATAATAAGTACCTATTGAAAACCTGAGTAGAGCTTCATAGGGGGACTAGGCAGGGGTGTCCACTGTCCCCGCTACTTTTTGCTTTGGCAGTGGGCCCCTGGCGCAGACAATTAGGAGGACGGCTTCGGTTAAAGGGTTCAAATATGGCTTGGTAGAGGAAAAAGTGTCATTGTATGCGGATGATGTGCTGCTTTTTTTGGAGGATTCCGGAGAGTCGTTGTTGAGAGCAATGGAAATTATTAAAACATTAGGGTCTATATCGGGTTTAGAAATTAACTGGGGAAAATCCACTGTCATGGCTGTAGATGATTGTGTTGTTGATTTGCCAGTGTCAGGGGAGGGTAGTAGGTTGGCAGTGGTGCGACAGTTTAAATATCTGGGTATTCAGGTGGCACTTCCGATTTCCAGCTATGCAGATTTGAATCTGACCCCACTGCTGAGTAAGTTTAGGAGTAAAGTAGGGGCGTGGTGTAAACTGTATCTTTCAGTAGTGGGAAGAATCAATCTGATTAAGATGATTTTAATGCCCCAACTGCTATACGTCTTGCACAATGCCCCTATTTGGTTCCCTAGGCGGTGGTTTCGTACTATTGACTCTATATTTAGGGATCTTGTGTGGGGTAAAAAGCAGCCAAGGATCAGACTTGAGATATTGCAGAGGCCCAAGGATGGAGGGGGACTGGCGCTTCCGAACCCTTGGATTTACTACTTAGCTGCTCAGGGCCAACAGATGAGAGATTGGAGGGATGTGTCTGGGGCTGGTTCAATACAAAGGGTCTTGGTTCAGGTGATGGGGAGGGATCCCTTGGTTCAGGGGTTGGAGGCAGGAAGGTTTAGGAAGTTGGGTTTGATGTATCCTACTTTAGCGCTGATACATAAAGTCTGGGAGGCAATTAAAAAGATTAGGGGTTTGGAACACTTGACAAATTTTTCCCCGATATGGCAAAATGAGACTTTACCGGAATTTGTTAAAATGGGAGAATTTAAAAATTGGATGAGACTGGGAATACAGTACATGGTTCAGGTGCAGGACGCACAGGGACTGGTGCCCTTTGGAAAGTTGCTGGCAGATTATGGCTACCGGAGGTCTGCAGATTTCAATATGGGCAGTTTAGGCATGCCTATGTTACGCAGAGTAGGACAATGAATATGGAGATTCACAAGGATATATTGATTGATTATGTCTGTGCAGAGGGGGAACAAAAGGGGTAGTGTTGGGCATTTATAAGGATCTAATGTATACCTTTTTAAATAATTATCCTATTAGAGCACAGGGGAAATGGGAGGAGGAGTTGGGTAGGATAGAGGAAGATAAATGGGAAGTGATTATGGAATATATACCCCAATTATCGCTGAGTGAACCGGGCAGACTCTCGCAGATATATGTACTCCATAGAGTATATAGGACTCCTGAACGGCTGTATAGAGCGGGTCTGAGACAGCTTCTGAGTGTCCTCGGTGCCGATTGGAGGGGGCTGGAATTCTCCATATGTTATGGCAGTGTCCAAATCTGAACCCATATTGGACGGCGGTGCTTAATGCGATAGGACGAGCGTATGCTTGTAGGATTGAAAGGGATCCTGTGGTGTGTATACTGGGGTATGTGGAGGAGGTCCAGGTACATAATAAATATAAGGTGGCTATAGCTAGATTATTATATATTGCGCGAAAACTGATCGCAAGATACTGGATAAATGAAGACCCGCCGACATTGAGGGAATTTTTCAGACAGTCTGACTATATTGTGAATATGGAAAAAGACATTTACGTTAAGAGAAAAAGCATAAGAACATTTGATACACTGTGGACACCCTGGGTGGAGAGAAGATGATTCTGAACTTATGTTACACCATGCATTATTTGCTGCTCTTGTATGCAATGGGGGGAGGGGAGGGGAGAGGAGGGAAGGAATTTCTGAAACTAATGACCATTGTTAATTGTTTTCATTGCGATTTTGTTCTATTGTTTTGTACCTTGAATTTGGTTAAATAAAAATTTATCTGATTTAAAAAAAAAAGAAAACCTGAGTAGAGGGAGCCTATACCCATACTCACGCCAGGAGTAAGATGATAAAGAATGCCCTGAATGTGGACATCCACCAATAGAAGAGGGAACAAGCTGGATAAGCCCTGATCCTAATGGCCTCCAGACCAGCCCAAAAAAATAAGGAGATACGCCAGAATAGGCCAGGAATTCAAAGAACCCGGTGGAGGGTGTGTGGGGAGAACCCCACGCGTATCGCTGCTTAAAGCAGCTTCGTCAGGGGAAGTGCTATTATTGTCTGGTCTTTTTCTTCGATTACGGTAGTTTCTAAGTAAAATTACATACATAATCACATAAAAATAAAAACCCATTATACTCACCGCACACCAAATCCCTGACACCCTTGTCTCCTAGAAATACACTCCCTGACAGAAGTTATGTCGCTTATCCATGTTATGTAAATGAAAGCTTATAACCTGACGTTAAATTCATCCGTTGATTGTATAAATTATTCTTTTGAAAGCTGAAACCCTCCAAATTGTGGTTTAGGTTAAGAAACTAAATTGGCATCAATGCAGAAATGTTGATCATTTAATGGACACAGAAAGGTCAGATTTTGGCAAGACAAAAGTTTTGTCGCCCACAGAGAGTAATGTGATATTCAAACAAATAATTAACTTAAAATACAAATATATGTTACATAACATTGGTGAATGAAGTTGTGGTGCTATTAGTCATCTTTAATATTTTGTGTGACTTCCATGAGCTTGAAGGACTGCATCCATGCAGTTCAACAATGATTCATACAATTTATTAATGAAGTCATCAGGAATAGCAAAGAATGCAGTCTTACATGCCTCCAGAGTAAATCTAGATACTTTGGTTTGTCTTCAAGCTTCCTCTTTCATCCTACCCCAAACATGCTCAATGATGTTCATGTCTGGAGACTGGCTGGCCAGTCCTTGAGCACCTTGATCTTTTTTGCCTGGAGGAACTTTGTTGTAGAGATGGATGTATGAGATGGAGCACCATCCTGCTGCAGAATTTGACCCCTTTTATGATTTGGAATATAAGAGGTAGCTAATGCTTCTTGATGTTTTAGGCTATTGATATTGCCTTCCAACTTGCAAATGTTTCGCACGCCCCCATACTGAATGTAACCCCAGACCATGATCTTTCCACCACCAAATTTAACTGTTTTCTGCAAGTATTTTGGATCCATACGGGCTCCAGTAGGTCTCCTGCAGTATTTGCGGCTGCGGTGGTGTAATTCTACTGAAGATTCATCAGAGAAATCCACCTTCTGCCACTTTTCCAGTGTCCATCTGTTTAGCAGGCTGTGGGACTTTGCAAATGCCACACGTTTTTTTATTTGCCTTTTATTTAGTGCTGGCTTCTGGGCACTGATTCGACCATGGAGGCCATTTTGAGACAGAATCCTACAAACTGTTCTAGTTGACACAGGGACTTGAGGTGACCAGGCCTGTTGGAGCTCTGCTGCAGTGGAAGAGGGGCTTGCTTTGGATTTTCTAACCAACAAACGTTCTCCTGAGCAGTTGTCCTGCGGGGTCTGCCTGACCTGGGCTTGTCAAACACATCTCCAGTCTCTTCAAATCTTTTTTTAATTCTTTGTACTTGACGCTGAGACACATTATAGGTGCCAGCCACCTCTGCAGTGGATCTGGTCTTCAGCTTCTTGATAATCCAGGCTTTGGTCGCAGGGTGGATTTTTGGCATGTTGTCAGAGCTCAAGTTGCCGTTCAAGTGAAGGTCTGGGGTGCAGGATTTCTTTTTATACACCCACTAATTAACCGATCATTTACTCAGCACAGGTGAGGATGTAAACTAGGATTGGGTGCATTATATGACCAGGTGACAAAACTTTTGTCTTGCCAAAATCTAACCATTCTGTGTCCATTAAATTATCAATATTTCTGCATTGATGCCAATTTATTTTCTTAACCTAAAACACATTTCGGAGGCTTTCAGCTTTCAAACGAATAATTTATACAACCAGTGGATGAATTTAACGTCAGGTTATAAGCTATTATTTACGTAACATAGATAAGCGACATAACTTCTGTCAGGGAGTGTAATGTAAAATAATAAACCAACATATACTCTCTGGCCGCCGTAGTCCAGGTAATCCGAGTGTCCCACGGTGAGCTCACGTGTAGAACAGTCATGGGAGATGATCACTTGTGCTAGTTGTCTTGAGTTGACTTCCAATCCAATGTTGTTCTCCATAGCCCCATTGAGTTTCTGAGGAGGTTCTTAATTTCCTGTTGACATTGTAGAGAGCCAAGCATTCACAGATCCATGTGTGTGGCATTGAGTCGTAGGCTTTCCTGTAGTCAACCCAGGCTGTGCTGAGATTGGTCTGTCTGGATCGTGAGTCTTGAGCGTCTGCTCTGTCTACTTGGAGCTGGTGCTTACAGCCTCTGGTGTCGGTCCCAATTACTTTCTGAGCTGGATTCATGTACTGGTTCATATGGTTCTGTAGGTTGGTGGCTATGATGCCTGATAGGAGTTACCACGTTGTTGTAAGGCAGGTTATTGGGCGATAGTTAGATGGAACTGTTCCTTTGTGAGGATCCTTCATGATCAGCACTGTTCTACCTTGTGTTAGCCAAGCTGGGTGGTGGCTTTCTTCTAGCATTTGGTTCATCTGCTTTGCCATGCGTTCATGTACCGCTGTTAATTTCTTTATCCAGTAGGTGTGGACCATGTCTGGGCCAGGTGCTGTTCAGCTCTTCATGTTCTTGACCCGCTCTTGGATTTCTGCTTCTGTAATGGAGACGGGTTCTTGCTCCAAGTGGTTGCTGTGTTTCATTCTCAGATCTTGCAGCCACATTGCACTGGTGTTGTTCGGTTTTTCCTTCTCACATATGTTCCTCCAGTATTGTTCAGTCTCCGCTATTGGTGGAGTTGCAGCCTTTGTGCTGTTACTCTGTAGTTAGGAGTACACCTCGGATGGTTCTCTGGAGAACAGGGCATTTATCTTTTTGGCCCGAACTTCTCCAGTGTATCTCCCTAGTCTTGCAGCAAGTGCTGTGAGCCTTTGTTTAGCAGTCTATAGGGCTTCAGTTGGGGTCAGGCCTTTATACTTGTCCAGCTTGGTGGTAGGTATTGATGCAAGCGCCCTATTGACATCTTCTGTCTGGTTGTGTTTCTTTGCTGAGCTTTGGCAGTCGATGTCTGGTATTGATGGTATTTAGTTTACTAAGACCTTCTGTTTCATATCAGCTGCAGAGCTCTCTAGTTGCTGGATTGGATCAGAATTTTCTGGGGGTTGCACATGTTGTTCTTCTAGGTATTCATGTGGGGTGGATCTGCAATGCAGTTGGTCCATCTCCAGTTGTGATAATAGCTCTCTCTTTATGATATTGAAATGTTGGGTGACTAGTTGTTTCTCTGTCAGTGGACATGCAGGTCTCGTATCCATCCAGAGTTTCCTCATACGCTTCATATATCCTCTGTGAGACAGTGAAGGGGAAGGGATATGTATTGGATGGGGTGTACATCTCGCCCAGGTACTTAGCTGACTGGCATAAGGGAAATGTATGGCTTTGTAAACCTAGTGGTGGAGAAAGTTCACTACACCCTCCATTCAGTACAGGCTTGCAGCTCAAACCTGAAGCCACTCAGGTTTTAATTAGGCAGCCAGAAGTAGGTGGCTGAGAACACAGACATTGAGCTCTCAGTCTGGATCTGACTTCAGACGCTGTTGGAGTCTCCTGCAAGTCCATCTCTGGTAATTACAATATATGTGTTGTTGTGGCCAGGCTGCTAGAGCCTAGTTCACAGTAGTGAGGGAACTAACTGTGTTGAAGTTAGCAGCCTGCCAGGCTTAGGACTTTTGTTTATGATTTGGTTTATGTTTTGTTTGCTGTGGACTTTAATAAAACTGGTTGCGGCCAGTTGCACCAGAATTGCTGTCTGTGATTGAACTGTGTTTATGCCACTCCGTCTACCCGAGACGGCGATCCCGGAGCTATATCCCCTGAAAAGCTTACAATTGGTGCTAGAATGCTGGGGCAGCACAGTGGCTAAAGCAGCAGCAAAGGAAAAGTCTGTTGGAGCAGTCTTAAAGAGACAGTGGCCCTAATAGGGTCTGCAGAGTAAAAAAAAAAAAAAGTGTCTGCACAGCAAAGCTGAACTTGCTGTGGTAAAGACTTTTAAGTGAGCATGTCCTGGGTGAAGGCAGCCGTTGCCGGGACAGACAAGTCTGACAGCATGGAGGTGCTGCTCAAACATATGGCGCAAGTTAGTGTGCAACAGCAGGCGACTAACCGATTGCTAATGGAGCAGATTGCAGCACTACGCCAGGCTCTCAGCCCCTCGTCCCAGAGTGATGACGCAAGGTCACCTGCGTTGTCCGCTGTAAAGAAGGCAGTAAAACAGACCTGCAGAAGATGACGCCTAATGACAATGTGGAGGCATATCTCGCTATATTTGAAAGGCTGGCAGAGAAGGAGAATCTGCCACAATCTGAATGAGCCATGGTGGTCGCACCCTATCTGACTGGGGAACCCCAAAAGGCCTATTTTGACCTTAGCGAACAGGACAGCAGAGACTATGCCAAGCTGAAAGCAGAGATTCTTGCCCGGCTGGGTGTTACAGTTGCAGTCCGTGCCAGGAGAGTCCATAACTGGAGATACAGGGGGGACAAGCCTGCTCACTCACAAATGTATGACCTGATTTATCTGGTAAAGAAGTGGCTGGAGCCGGACGTCAGCAACTCTGCCCAAATGGTCGAAAAAGTTGTGATGGACCGGTACATCTGGGCCTTCCTCCTGAGGTGCAGCACTGGGTCGGACAGGGAGACCCCAAAGACGCCAATCAACTGGTCAGCCTGATAGAGAGGTACTTCGCCACCAAAGACTACCTCCGTGCCCAGCCGTCCGAGCGGTCGTCATTTCGGAGTTCCCGACCTCCAACATCTCCCGGTAAGAGGGTTCCAGCTGGTGGGGCCAGGGGGACTGCTGATAGACGGGGTCAGCCCCGAGGGGACATGTGTGAGGCAATGGCGGATGCTTCCCTGTCGGAAGTTCCCAGGCCTAGAAAGGTCTCCATGTCTGAACCACCAGACCTGAGACAGTGTTGGAGATGCCGTGAAAGGGGTCATATTTCAGCCAACTGTCCACTAGTGGGGGAACCTATGGACTGTGATGCTGGAAGGTCCCTCTCTTTCCTCGCGGAACCCGTGTGCGTGGCCACCCCAGCCGAGGAGACTGGCCCACAGGTGTCCCAGGTGGTTATAAATGGCTGCCCAGTACAAGCCCTCCTAGACTCAGGGAGTCGAGTGACTCTGGTACATGCCAGCCTGGCTGATAGGGACTTCATCCCGATAAACACCTGAGCGTGGTGTGCATCCATGGAGACACCAAAGTTTACCCGGTAACTTCCGTGGACTTCGTCACAAAACTCGGGGAGATCTCGTATGAAGTGGGGGTAGTGAAGAACCTGATGCACCCCGTCATATTGGGTCGTGACTTTCCCCTGTTTTGGGGTCTCTGGAAAGATGATTCTACTGGACAGTGTGATGAAGCTACTACGGAGGTTGCGCAGTCCATAGGGGCGGAACACAATGCTAGTGGGCCATTAAACTTATGGGATGATCGTGATAATGATGATGACCATGATAATGATGATGATCATGGTGATGATGATGATGATCATGATAATGATAATCATGATGACCATGATAATGATGATGATACTGATGATGTTGATGATACTGATAATGATAATGATGATGATACTGATAATGATGATGACCGTGATAAAGATGAATTTCCTTTTCAGGTGATGTTGGGAGACGAGGATAGTGGTTCTCAGGAACCGAATGTCCCTGACCTACCTGTGTCCCGTGACAATTTTGGGAGTGAGCAGTTGCGAGACCTCACTCTTAAAACGGCCCAGGAAAATATAACTGTTCTAAATGAGGTTCCCCAAGAGCCTGGCTCTGAGGAGAGGTTTCCTCATGTTGCCATGAACAATAACCTGTTGTATAGGGACACTAAAGTCCAGGGAGAGGTCGTGAGTCAGCTCCTGGTACCTAAGCCATATAGAAGCATAGTGCTGGGGTTGTCACATAGCCATGTGCTTGGTGGGCACCTGGGGATGAACAAGACCCAAGATGACAGAGAGTCATTGGTGACTGCAGGGGAATTAGAGAAAGGTGTAAAACCCCCTATACCTCCTGTGATAGTTGGTGACACATGGTCAGTGCACCAAAAACAGGAAGTACGAGAGTTTCTGAGGAAGAATCAGCAGAGGTGTTCTGACTTGCCTGGTCGTACTTCTCTGGTGAGGCACTATACCGAGACTGAGCCCGGCAATAAGGTCAAGCTGAAACCGTGCAGGATACCCGAAGCCCGCAGAGAGCATAGGCCTGGGAAGTTACAGCGTAGTGCCGATGCCTTGTCCGGAGTTCACTGTCTCTTTAGGATTAATGACCAGCCCTCCGGTCTGGAGAAGAGGGGGGGGGGGTATGTGAGACAGTGAAGGGGAAGGGGATATGTATTGGATGGGGTGTACATCTCGCCCAGGTACTTAGCTGACTGGCATAAGGGAAATGTATGGCTTTGTAAACCTAGTGGTGGAGAAAGTTCACTACACCCTCCATTCAGTACAGGCTTGCAGCTCAAACCTGAAGCCACTCAGGTTTTAATTAGGCAGCCAGAAGTAGGTGGCTGAGAACACAGACATTGAGCTCTCAGTCTGGATCTGACTTCAGACGCTGTTGGAGTCTCCTGCAAGTCCATTTCTGGTAATTACAATATATGTGTTGTTGTGGCCAGGCTGCTAGAGCCTAGTTCACAGTAGTGAGGGAACTGTGTTGAAGTTAGCAGCCTGCCAGGCTTAGGACTTTTGTTTATAATTTGGTTTATGTTTTGTTTGCTGTGGACTTTAATAAAACTGGTTGCGGCCAGTTGCACCAGAATTGCTGTCTGTGATTGAACTGTGTTTATGCCACTCCGTCTACCCGAGACGGCGATCCCGGAGCTATATCCCCTGAAAAGCTTACACCTCTCTCATTTGGTCTGCTGTTATAGTAGCATTTCATCAGATCCAGGTTCTCTTGCCTTGTCCATGTATGGTTTATTCCAGTATCCCATTTATCATCAGATTATCCTGGTTCCTCGACATCTGATACGGACCTTGTTAATCCGGGCAACGTCCGAGCAGGCATGACTCTCATTGTTCGTGACACTCTCATGTTTATTGAGGTAGCCACTATAGTGTTAGTAGTCTTGCCCAAGGACCACTACTGGTATATTATGTCCAACAGGGGAAAGCCAGGATTTGAACCCCAGTCTCCTATGTCTGTGGTTGTGCACTTTTTAACAGCTATAACAGCCACCTATCGTAGTAATTATAGTGTTAGGAGCCTTGGTGTATAATTTACTTTAATTGATTTTTCACAGGGCAGAGCCGGTATTTGAACCCCAGTCTCCCATGTCGTAGAGCGCATCCACTATATATAGATAGATATATATATATATATATTGTGAGACAGTGAGTGAATATGTGATGAATGGGGTGTACATTTCACCTAGGTATAAGGGAAATGAGTGGCTTTGTAAACCTAGTGGTAGAGAAAGGTCACTACACCTCACATTCAGCACACACTTGCAGCACAAGCCTGAAACTACTCAGGTCTTAATTAGGAGACCAGAAGTAGGTGTCTGCAAACACAATCTTAGAGCTAGTTTAGCCTGGACACAGGAAGGTGTCTCGGCACAAGAAACAGTCTCCAAGAGTGTTAGAGCTGTCTTTAGCCTGGACACAGGAAGGTGTCTCGGCACAAGAAACAGTCTCCAAGAGTGTTAGAGCTGTCTTTAGCCTGGACACAGAGAGGTGTCCTGGCACAAGGAAGCAGTCTCCAAGAGTGTTTGAGCTATCTCAGTCTGGGTGCAGGAAGGACCCCGGACATAGGAGTAGTCTCAGTGCGAATCCGTGTGAAGAGCGGCTGAATAGGAGTGGATCTCTCTCAAGTCTGGACATGGAAGGTGCCTTCAGACACAAGGAGGAGTATCTGTGAAGCTCCATACTGGTAACATATGTGATATGTGTTGTTTTGGGCACAGACTGGTAGAGTCTGGGTCCCGGATAGAGAGGGCCATCTATCTAAGTGTAATTAGAGGCTAGACAAGCCCAGGTTTTCTGTTTATGCTTTGTTTTAATCTGTTTGCTGTGGACTTTAATAAAGCTGGTTGCGGCCAGTTTTGCACCAGAACTGCTGTCTGAATGAACTGTTTTCATGCCATTCTGTCTACCCAGACAGCGATCCTAGAGCTAAACCCCCGGAAATGTCACAATTGGCGGAGAATGCTGGGGCAGCACAGTGGCTGATACAGTTAGTGCTGGAGTGTGTATGCAGCACAGTAGCGAGAGACAGCATTAAAGGTGAAGTCTATTGAAATAGCAGCAGAAAAAAAAAAAAAAAAGTGTGTCAGCAGAAACGTCTGTTTGGAGCAGTCTTGGAGAGACAGTGGCCCTGATAGGGTCTGCAGAGAGAAAATGTATGCACAGCAAAGCTGAACTTGTTGTGAAAATGACTGTGGAATGTGCAGCAGCAAAAGAAAAGTCTGTGGAGCAGTCTTAAAGAGACAGGAGCCCTAATAGACTTTGCAAAGGAAAAAAAAAAAAAAAAAAAAAAGTGTCTGCACAGCAGAGCTGAATTTTTCTATGGAAAAGACTGGAGTGTGTATGTCTTGAAGTGAAGACTGCCGTTGTTAAGACAGAGAAGTCTGACAGCATGGATGACAGCAGGGAGGCGCTGTTTGAACAAATGGCGCAAGTTAATATGCAACATAAGACTGCTGTGATTGAGACAGATGAGTCCGGCAGTATGGAGGAGCTCATTGAGTACCTGGCCCAGGCCCAGCGAAGCATGCAGCAGAGCATGGAGCAGCAGCGCCTGCAGCACCAGCAGCGCATGCAGCAGGCCCAGCAGCAATTCCTGCAGCAGGAGAATAACCGGTTATTTGTTGAGCAGATGACAGCACCAAAAAAGGATTTCGGTGCCGCGTCCCGAAGTAATGTTGTGAAGGCACCAGCGTTGTCCGCTATAAAGAAGGCGGTAAGACGGTCCTTGAGAAAAATGACACCTCGTGATGATGTGGAGGTATATCTTACTAGGTTTGAGGGACTGGCAGAGAAGGAGAATCTGCCACTATCTGAATGGGCCATGGCGGTCGTACCCTATCTGATTGGGGAACCCCAAAAAGTCTGGGCTGACCTGAGCAAGCAGGACAGCGAAGACTATGCCAAGTTGAAAGCGGCGATTCTTACCCGGCTGGGTGTTACGGTGACAGCCCGTGCCAGGGGAGTTCATGACTGGAGATACAGTTGGGAGTCTGCAGTCAGCAGGCTTGATTATGGAGTTGAAAAGGTGATAGTGGACCGCTACACCCAAGCACGTCCTCCTGAGGTACAGCCGTCTGAGAGGTCGTCACTTCGGAGTTCCCGGACGCTGAACTCTCGCGGTAAGAGCGTTCCAGCTGTTGGGGACATGGGGTATGCTGATAAGCGGGTTCAGGCCCGAGGGGACATGTGGGTGGGAGAGTGTGATGGACAGTGTTGGAGCTGGCGTGAAATTGCAGCCAACTGTCCAATAGAGGGGGAGCCTATGTGTTGTGATGTTGGCAGATCCCTCTCTCCCTGCGCAGAGCCTGTGTGTGTGTCCACCTCAGCCGAAGAGACTGGACCACAGGGGTCCCCGGTGGTTGTAAGTGACTGCCCAGCACAGGCCCTCTTGGACTCAGAGAGTCCAGTGACTTCCGTATGTGACAGCCTGATTGATAGGGACTTCATCCCTGATAAGCACCTGAGTATGGTGTGCATCCATGGAGACACCAAAGTCTACCCAGAGACTGCCGTGGACTTGGTCCCAAACTCGGGGAGGTTTCATGTGAAGTGGGGGTAGTGAAGACCCTGGTGCAACCCGTTATATTGGGTAATGACTTTCCCCGGTCTAAGGATCTCTGGGGGAAAAATGTTTCTGATGGACAGTGTGATGAAGCTCCTATTGAGGGTGCGCAGTCCCGAGGGGCGGAACACAATGCTAGTGGGCCGTTAAACTTATGTGATAATGATGATGATGATCATGATAATGATGATGACCATGATGATGATGATGATGATGATGATGATGATGATGATGATGATGATGATGATCATGATAATGATGATGACCATGATGATGCTGATGCTGATAATGATAATGATGATGATCATGATAGTGATGATAATACTGATCATAGTCATGATAATGATGTTGATAATAATGATGACTGTGATAGTGATGAAATTCCTTTGCAGGTGATGTTGGGAGACGAGGATGGTGGTTCCCGGGAACCGAGTGTCCCTTACTTACCTGTGTCCTGTGACGGTTTTGAGAGTGAGCAGTGGCGAGAACCCTCTCTTAAAACGGCCCACGAAAATATAAATGTTCTAAATGAGGTTTCCTAGGAGCCTGGCTCTGAGGAGAGGTTTCCTCATGCTGCCGTGGACAATAGCCTATTGTATAGGGACACTGAAGTCCAGGGAGAGGTCGTGAGTCAGCTCCTAGTACCTGAACTATATAGAAGTATAGTGCTGGGGTTGTCACATAGTCACATACTTGAGGGACCAGATGGTGCAGTTAATGTTGTGGATGACATGTTAACTAAGGTTCCAGATCAGGATGTGAATGAAAATGAATTGTATAGCCCTGACGGTGAGCGGGATGTGAATGAAAATGAATTGTATAACCCTGACAGTGAGCAGGATATGAATGAAAATGAATTGTATAACCCTGACAGTGAGCAGGATGTGAATGAAAATGAAGTGTATAGCCCTGACAGTGAGCCAGATGTTGCTGAGAAAAAGGGGTCAGATAGTGATAGTGAATTATCTGATGACCATAAAGCAACCAGTGCAAATGAGGAAGGCATGGTAGCAGAGGAGGTTGAGAGTCCTGAGAAGAAAGCTGATGCTGACCTTACAGCCAGACAGAAGATGGCATCTGAAGATGTTTTACAGTTGGCCGGTTCCCTGGCAAAGACTAAGGTGAAAGGAGGAGAGCTGAGCTTTAAAGGCAGGACTCTGAAACTGAACACAGCACAAGTGGATGCTGTTGAAGATGAGAAGTTGTCAGTGTGTGGTGTGGATCTGCATCATGCCAAGGACTCTGAAGGTGATGCTGCAGAGGTGGAAAAAGCCATGGAAGTGGTGGTCACCAAGCCAGATGCCTCATCAGAAGCTGAGGTTTCAAGTGAAGCTGTGAGGAGCAAGACTGAAGATATGGGGACTGACTCTGTCCAGGAATCTGTTTCTGCCGAAGACAGCGGCGTGGACGGGTTACGGTCCGGATCAGTAGCTGGCATTGGTGAGCTCAAGCGCACTTTCGGGGAGGCTACATCGGAGCCACGTCCCAACAAGTGGGAAAGGCGATGTGTCACTCCGTTGCCGCTGCAGACACACGGGAGCCCAGATGGGATGCAGAACGTGGTGGAAGAGAAGAATCCGGCGGGTTCTGAGTATACAGATGCCGCTATCAAGGAGAACTTGAGGGCTGGAATAAATGGAGATATTGGAGACCAAAGTGATGTGGCTGAAGAGGTAGAGTCTAGGACTGACGGTGGGGCTTCTGGGCATGTCCTGCCAGAAGAGCCTGAAAGTGGGGAACTGGAGAAAAGTGAAAAACCCCCTATACCTTCTGTGATAGTTGGTGACACATGGTCAGTGCACCAGGGACAGGAGGTACGTGAGTTTCTGAGGAAGAGTCAGCAGAAGTGTTCTGATGTGTCGGGTCGTACTTCTCTGGCCAGGCACTATATCGAAAATGAGCCCGGCCCTAAGGTCAAGATGAAACCGTGCAGGATACCCGAGGCCCGCAGAGAGTATAGGCCTGGGAGGGTACAGGGTAGTGCGGATGCTTCAGATGAAGAGAAAACTGATGTTGGCTATGACAGTGGTGAGGATGAAGCTGATGAGGGCCATGACTGGTCCAGAGTTCACTGTCTCTGTTGGATTGTTGACCAGCCCTCCGGTCTGGATGACCAGCCCTCCGGTCTGGAGAAGAGGGAGGGGATATGTGAGACAGTGAGTGAATATGTGAGACAGTGAGTGAATATGTGATGAATGGGGTGTACATTTCACCTAGGTATAAGGGAAATGTGTGGCTTTGTAAACCTAGTGGTAGAGAAAGGTCACTACACCTCACATTCAGCACACACTTGCAGCACAAGCCTGAAACTACTCAGGTCTTAATTAGGAGACCAGAAGTAGGTGTCTGCAAACACAATCTTAGAGCTAGTTTAGCCTGGACACAGGAAGGTGTCTCGGCACAAGAAACAGTCTCCAAGAGTGTTAGAGCTGTCTTTAGCCTGGACACAGGAAGGTGTCTCGGCACAAGAAACAGTCTCCAAGAGTGTTAGAGCTGTCTTTAGCCTGGACACAGAGAGGTGTCCTGGCACAAGGAAGCAGTCTCCAAGAGTGTTTGAGCTATCTCAGTCTGGGTGCAGGAAGGACCCCGGACATAGGAGTAGTCTCAGTGCGAATCCGTGTGAAGAGCGGCTGAATAGGAGTGGATCTCTCTCAAGTCTGGACATGGAAGGTGCCTTCAGACACAAGGAGGAGTATCTGTGAAGCTCCATACTGGTAACATATGTGATATGTGTTGTTTTGGGCACAGACTGGTAGAGTCTGGGTCCCGGATAGAGAGGGCCATCTATCTAAGTGTAATTAGAGGCTAGACAAGCCCAGGTTTTCTGTTTATGCTTTGTTTTAATCTGTTTGCTGTGGACTTTAACCCCTTACTGCCATCGGACGTACTATCCCGTCCATGGTACCTGGGCCCGTATGACCATGGACGGGATAGTACGTCTCGTGCGATCGGGCGCGCTCCCGGGGGGAGCGCAGCCGATCGCGGCCGGGTGTCAGCTGATTATCACAGCTGACACCCATGACTGTGTGTCAGGAGCGGTCACGGACCGCTCCCGGCACATTAACCCCTTGCACACCGCGATCAAACATGATCGCGGTGTACTGGGGGCACAGGGGAGGATCGCGCAGGGTGAGGGCTCCCTGCGCGCCCCCCTGAGACCCTCAGAGCAGCGCGATGTGATCGCGCTGTTCTGAGGGCTTCCTCCCTCCCAGGACCCGGATCCAAGATGGCGCCGGGGTCCTGGAGGGAGGCGGCTACCTCAGTGCCTGCCGAGAGCAGGCACTGAGAAGCCTGCTGCACTGCTGAGCGATCGCTGGTGTGACAGAGTGCTGTGCACACTGTCACACCAGCGATCTGACAAAATACAGTGATGTCCCACCCTGGGACAAAGTAAAAAAAGTTAAAAAAATAAAAATAAACATGTTTTAAAAAAAAATCCAAAATAATAAAAAAAAAAAAAAAAAATATTCCCCAATAAATTCACTTCTTCCTGTAAATAAAAAAAAAAAAAGCAATAAAAGTACACATATTTGGTATCGCCGCGTCCGTAACGACCCCCCCCATAAAATTGTCCCACTAGTTAACCCCTTTAGTGAACCCCTTAAAAAAAAAAAAAAAAAACGAAGCAAAAAATCATGCTTTATCATCATACCGCTGAACAAAAAGTGGAATAACTCGCGATCAAAAAGACCGTTACAAAAAAACATGGTACCGCTGAAAACGTCATCTTGTCCCGCAAAAAACGAGCCGTCATACAGCATCATCAGCGAAAAAAATAAAAAAGTTATAGCTCGCAGAATAAAGCGATGCAAAAATAATTATTTTTTATATAAAATTGTTTTATTCTAAAACGCCAAAACATGAAAAAATGATATAATGAGGTATCGCCGTAATCGTACTGGACCGAAGAATAAAACTGCTTTATCATTTACCACACGCGGAACGGTTTAATAAACGCCTCCCCCAAAAGAAATTCATGAATTGCTGATTTTTGTTCATTCTAACCTCCAAAAATCGAAATAAAAAGCGATCAAAAACGTCACGTGCTCACAAAATGGTTACCAATAAAAACGTCAACTCGTCCCGCAAAAAATAAGACCTCACATGACTCTGTGGCAAAAATATGCAAAAAATTATAGCTCTCAAAATGTGATGATGCAAAAACTATTTTTGCAATAAAAAGCGTCTTTAGCGGACAGCTGCCAATCATAAAAACCCGCTATAAATAGTAAATCAAAACCCCCCTTTATCACCCCCTTAGTAAGGGAAAAATAAAAAAGTTTTATTTCCATTTTCCCTTATGGGTTAGGGTTAGGGTTTGGGCGCTAAAGTTAGGATTAGGGTTAGGGTTGGGATTAGGGGTGTGTTAGGGTAGGTTGTGGTAGGGTTGGGACTAGGGTTAGGGGTGTGTTGGGGTTAGGGTTGGAGTTAGAATTGGGGGGTTTCCGCTGTTTTAGGCACATCAGGGGCTCTCCAATGTGACATGGCGTCTGATCTCAATTCCAGCCAATTCTGCGTTGAAAAAAGTCAAACGGTTGCTCCTTCACTTCTCAGCTCTGCCATGCGTCCCAAACAGTAGTTTATCCCCACATATGGGGTATCAGCGTACTCTGGACCCCAAGAGTTATTGTGCAATTTGTCCTATTTCTTCTGTTACCTCTGGGAAAATAAAAAACTGGGGGCGAAAATATCATTTTTTGTACAAAAAAAATTTTTTTTTGTTTTTACGGCTGTACATTATAAACTTCTGTGAAGCACTTGGGGCTTCATAGCGCTCACCACACATCTAGATAAGTTCCTTGTGGGGTCTATTTTCCCCAAAAGGGGGTCACTTGTTGGGGATTTCACTGTTTAGGCGCATCGGGCTCTCCAAATGCGACATGACGCCCCCAGACCATTCCATCAAAGTCTGCAATCCAAAACGTTCTACTTCCCTTCCGAGCCCCAACGTGTACCCATACAGTAGTTTTCTCCCACATTTTGGATATCAGCGACTCAGGACAAATTGGACAACAACTTTTGGGGTCCAATTTCTCTGTTCCCTTGTAAAAAATAAAATATTGGGGCAAAAAAAATCATTTTTGCAAAAAAAAAAAAAAAAGATTTTTATTTTTACGGTGTGCGTTATAAACTTCTGTGAAGCACTTCGGGGGTTCAAAGTGCTTCACCACACATCTAGACAAGTTCCTTGTGGGGTCTATTTGCCAAAATGGGGTCACTTGTGGGGGGTTTCCACTGTATAGGTGCATCAGGGGTTCTCCAATGTGACTGACGCCCCCAGACCATTCCATCAAGTCTGCAATCCAAAACGTCACTACTTCCCTTCCGAGCCCTGACGTGGCCCCATACAGTTGTTTTCTCCCACATATTGGGTATCAGCGTACTCAGGACAAATTGAACAACAACTTTTGGGTTCCAATTTCTTCTGTTACCCTTGTGAAAATAAAATATTGGGGGCGAAAAAAAAAATATTTTTGTAAAAAAAAAAATGATTTTTTATTTTAGGCTGTACGTTATAACTTTAGTGAAACACCTGGGGGTTAAAAGTTCTCACCACACATCTAGATAAGTTCCTTGAGGGGTCTAGTTTCCAAAATGGTGTCATTTATGGGGGTTTCCACTGTTTAGGCAGATCAGGAGCCTCCAAACACGACATGGCGTCCAGACAATTCTGCGTTGAAAAAGTCAGCGGCGCTCCTTCCCTTCCAAACTCTGCCATGCACCCAAACAGTGGTTTACCCCCACATATGGAGTATCAGCGACTCGGACAAATTGCACAATAACTTTTGGAGTCTTGTTACCCTTGGAAAATAAAAATTGGGGTGAAAAGATCATTTTGTGGAAAAAAAAATATGATTTTTAAATTTACGGCTCTACATTATAAACTTGTGTGAAGCACTTGGGGGTTCAAATTGCTCACCAAAGATCTAGATAAGTTCTTGGGGGTTCTTGTTTCCCAAATGGGGTCATTTGTGGGGGGTTTCCACTGTTTAGGCACATCAGGGGCTCTCCAAATGCAACATGGCATCCAATCTCAATTCCAGCCAATTTTGGTTGGAAAAAAGTCAAAATGGTGCTCCTTCCATTCCGAGCTCTGCCGTGAGCCCAAACAGTGCTTCCCCCCCACATATGGGGTATCAGCGACTCAGGACAAATTGGACAACAACTTATGTGGTCCAATTTCTCCTGTTACCCTTGGGAAAATAAAAAATTAGTGACTAAAAGATAATTTTTGTGGGAAAAAAATAGGATTTTTTATTTTCATGCCCGGGCCATTATAAACTTGTGTGAAGCACTTGGGGGTTCAAAGTGCTCACCAAAGATCTAGTAAGTTCTTAGGGGGTCTAGTTTCCAAATGGGGTCACTTGTGGGGGGTTTCCACTATTAGGCTCATCTGGGGCACTGCAAACGGAACATGACCCCCATCAACGTCTGCATTCCAAAATGTTACTACTTCCTTTCCAAGCCTGCCGTGCACCCAAACAGTTTCCCCCCCACATATGGGGTATCAGCGTACTCAGGACAAATTGGACAACAACTTTTGGGGCCAATTTCCTTGGAAAATTCAAAAATTTGGGACTAAAAAATCATTTTTTGTGGAAAATTGTTTTTTTTTTTTTTCACACCCAGGAAATTATAAGCTTTTGTGAAACACTTGGGGTTTAAAGTGCTCACAACAGATCTAGATAAGTACCTTAGGGGGTTTAGTTTCCAAAATGGTGTCACTTGTGGGGTTTCCACTGTTAGGCGCTTCAGGGCTCTCCAAACACGACTGGCGTCCAATCTCATTTTCCCAGCCAATTTTAGTTTGAAAAAGTCAAACGGCGCCCCTTCCCTTACGAGCTCTGCCGTGTGGCCAAACAGTGGTTTTCCCCACATATTGGGTATTGGCGTATCAGGAGAAATTGCTAACAACCTTATCTGTCCATTTTCTCCTTTTACCCTTGTGAAAAATAAAAAAAAGTTTGTAAAAGATCATTTTTGTGGCTAAAAAGTTTAAATATCATTTTTTCCTTCCACGTTGCTTTAGTTCCTGTGAAGCACCTGAAGGGTTAATAATATTCTTGAATGTGGTTTTGAGTCCCTTGAGGGGTGCAGTTTTTAGAATGGTGTCACTTTTGGGTATTTCTGCCATATAGAACCCCAAAGTGACTTCAAATGAGAGGTGGTCCCTAAAAAAATGGCTTTGTAAATTTTGTTGTAAAAAGAGAAATCGCTGGTCAACTTTTAACCCTTATATACTTCCTAACAAAAAAAAATTTTGGTTCCAAAATTGTGCTGATGTAAAGTAGACATGTGGGAAATGTTATTTCTTAACTATTTATGTGACATATTTCTCTGTTTTAAGGGAATAAAAATTCAAAGTTTGAAAATTGCAAAATTTTAAAAATTTTCGCCATATTTGCGTTTTTTTTCAAAAATAAACGCAAGTTATATGGAAAAAAATTTTACCACTAACGTGAAGTACAATATGTCACGAGAAAACAATCTCAGAATCGCGAAGATCCGTTGACGCATTCAGAGTTATAACCTCATAAAGAGACAGTGGTCAGAATTGTAAAAATTGGCCCGGTCATTAACGTGCAAACCACCCTTGGGGGAAAGGGGTTAATAAAGCTGGTTGCGGCCAGTTTGCACCAGAACTGCTGTCTGAATGAACTGTTTTCATGCCATTCTGTCTACCCAGACAGCGATCCTAGAGCTAAACCCCCGGAAAATGTCACAATATATATACAGTGCCTACAAGTAGTATTCAACCCCCTGCAGATTTAGCTGGTTGACACATGCGGAATTAACTTGGCATTGGGACATTTGTACTGTAGATCAGCCTGGAAGTGGAAATGCACTGCAGCAAAAATTTTTGTTTTAATTTTTTTTTTTTTTTAAAAACGTTTAAAAAGTTAATTCAGAGTGTCATTTATTATTCAACCCCTCAAACCACAAGAATTCTGTTTGGTCCCCCTAAAGTATTAAGAAGTATTTCAGGCACCAAGAAAATGAGCTTCACATGTGTGGATTAATGATCTCTTTTGCCAGCCTTTTCTGACTATTTAAGACCCTCCCCAAACTTGTGAACAGCACTCATACATGGGCAACATGGGAAAGACAAAGGAGCATTCCAAGGCCATCAGAGACAAGATCGTGGAGGGTCACAAGGCTGGCAAGGGGTACAAAACCCTTTCCAAGGAGTTGGCCCTACTGTCTCCACTGTTGGGAGCATCATCCGTAAGTGGAAGGCTTATGGAACTACTGTTAGCCTTCCATGGCCTGGACAGCCTTTGAAAGTTTCCTCCCGTGCCGAGGCCAGGCTTGTCCGAAGAGTCAAGGCTAACCCAAGGACAACAAGGAAGGAGCTCCGGGAAGATCTCATGGCAGTGGGGACATTGGTTTCAGTCAATACCATAAGTAACGTACTCCACCGCAATGGTCTCCGTTCCAGACGAGCCCGTAAGGTACCTTTACTTTCAAAGCGTCATGTCAAGGCTCGTCTACAGTTTGCTCATGATCACTTGGAGGACTCTGAGACAGACTTTGTTCAAGGTTCTATGGTCTGATGAGACCAAGATCGAGATCTTTGGTGCCAACCACACACGTGACGTTTGGAGACTGGATGGCACTGCATACGACCCCAAGAATACCATCCCTACAGTCAAACATGGTGGTGGCAGCATCATGCTGTGGGGCTGTTTCTCAGCCAAGGGGCCTGGCCATCTGGTCCGCATCCATGGGAGGATGGATAGCACGGCCTACCTGGAGATTTTGGCCAAGAACCTCCACTCCTCCATCAAGGATCTTAAGATGGGTCGTAATTTCATCTTCCAACAAGACAACGACCCAAAGCACACAGCCAAGAAAACCAAGGCCTGGTTCAAGAGGGAAAAAGTCAAGGTGTTGGAGTGGCCTAGTCAGTCTCCTGACCTTAACCCAATTGAAAACTTGTGGAAGGAGCTCAAGATTAAAGTCCACATGAGACACCCAAAGAACCTAGATAACTTGGAGAAGATCTGCATGGAGGAGTGGGCCAAGATAACTCCACAGACCTGTGCCGGCCTGATCAGGTCTTATAAAAGACGATTATTAGCTGTAATTGCAAACAAGGGTTATTCCATGAAATATTAAACATAGGGTTGTATAATAATTGACCCACACTTTTATGTTTAAAATTATTAAAATTCAACTGAGCAACATAACTTTTGTTTTGTAAGATTTATGCTTATGTTAATAAATCCTACTCTCGTTTGCAGTTTGAAGGCTCTAACTTATTTGCATCTTATCAAACCAGCTAAATCTGCAGGGGCTGAATACTACTTGTAGGCACTGTGTATATATATATATAATATATATATATATATATATACAATGTAATCACTTACAAATGTTTTGTTTTTGTAAACATTATATGTGAACATGGTATATAATGATATTATGGTCTTCAATGGAGAATGAAAAAGAAGAGGTTGAACAAGGAAATTACATCACAATTTTTTTTTAAGATAATCTTTATTTAGCTTAGAAATCCGCAGCAAAACACACGATTTTCAACTGCGTTTTCTGCCAAGAAGGCAGAAACCGCTTAGAATTTTACAAAAGCAAATCCGCAATGTGCTGTCTGTTCTGTTCCTGATGTAAGGATCTGGGATTTTAGTTGAGATTAATCTGTGCTGCACTTTTATGTACATGCTCAGTAGGGACCAGTGCTGTGGGGTCGTGGTTGAGATGAGCCTGTGCTGCACTATATGTACATGCTCAGTAGTGAGGCAGGGCTGTGGGAGTCGTAGATGAGATGAATCTGTGCTGCAGTATATGTACAGTACATGCTCAGTAGTGACCAGTGCTGTGGGTCGGAGGTTGGCTTTCCGATCCACAGCCCTGCGACAGGCGTAGCTAGGGTTTTGGTTCAGGGGGGGCAAAACTTCTGAGTGGGTCCCTAACCAGGTAAAATCCCAAAACAATTTGATACTCTAAAAAATTTTTTTTAAAAAAAATATATTAAAATGAATACCAGTATTTTATTATAAAGAATGGATGAACACAACCATATTTAATAAAATATAAAGCTTTATTGAAGACAAAAAATAAAATTGAACATATACAATATATATATAAAAAATTATTGTTACAATTAGTGTGTGTGGGCTTCATGTGTCCAAAATGATTGGTATTTAATTAATTTATTTGAATAATAACCTCCTCAAGTGCTAAAGAAAATTGTGCATATATACCAAAAATTGGTGAAAAAATAAAAAATAAAAAAATATACACGTATGATAACTATTGAATAATAATTTAAGTGCAACTAAAAAAACATGCATACATATATATATATATAGGTGCACCAAATTAATACACAAAAATTATAAGTGTAACAATAAAAAACATAAATAAATCACAAAATGTGATAAAAAAATATTCAGTGAAAATCAGAAAAACGCATCTGGTGCCCAAATCATCAAATGAAAATATCAGTGCACATAAAGTGTATTATTAATGAAAAAATGTATAACACTGAATAACGCTAAATTAATCACACAACAACATGTGCTAAATTGTCAGTGAACTCCAGAGAAAAAAAACACACTGGTGCCTAAACCATCAAATGAAAATATCAATGCACATAAGGTGTGTTGTTTTTAATAAAAGTAACGCTGAATAACGCTTAATTAATCACAACAATATGTGCTATAATAGCAGTGAACTCCAGAGAAAAAAATAGTGCGCAAAATGAATAAAAGCAGGAGATACCAACCAGTTAAGACACACTACTGCCCCAGCACACACCACTCCAACGCACGTTTCGCAGTTGCTTCGTCAACCCTGATTACAACTCGGTGACACACCCTAATAGTGGATGTAGGAGATGACCACGCTGTTACTGAAAATAATCTCTATGTAAAGACCAACATTGATATTACCGCCATATGGTCAGTGGTAAATACCAGTCCTACAAAACAAATAAGCGATTACTGCACAGTTATAGATGGTCACTTACAGCTGACGTTCTTTCTGATGGAATCGTTCGCTTTTCACGTCTTTTCCATCTGGCCCAGACCAACATGACAACTTCTTCCAGCCAGAACTCGGCTACAGAGATTACAACAAAGACACGTTTCACTTCTCATATTCCAGCCCCATCACCATGTATTCACAACCTGCACAAACTCCTTATCCTTCTGATACCCCAATACTGGGCCACTGCTGCCGTATGTGTCCATATTACTACACCTGATACCCCAATACTGAGACGCTGCTGCCGTATGTGTCCCTATTACTGCCCCTGCTGTGTGGTTCTCTGTGCCCTTTAAATTCTAAAGCAACTCTCTGTAATATAGTAATGCCAGGTGCAAGTCCCCTAGAAAACAGTGTCCACATTTTGTCCCCTAGAATGTAATGCCCTGTGTGCCCCGTATGAAAAGTCACAGTAACCGGGGTTCCCCTATAACAATAAGTGCCCACTTTACATTTAATAATGTCCCAAGTCTCCCCCCATACAGCTCCCCTATACACAATATAATGCCCCCTCACTGTATACATACTGACCCCTTAGTATCACTCAATGATGGCTCCAACACTGTATGATGGCCCCTCACTGTAATCTCCACATTGTATGATGGCCCCCTAGATAGCCTCCATATAGTATAATCCACCAGATAGTGCTCAATATAGTATAATACGATACGATATGATACACTTTATTGATCCCGGGGGAAATTACAGTATTACAGCAGCAATACAAACAGCAGTACATAAAATATTAGGACACAAATCTTGCACAGGTGCATTACATAATAAATAAAAGTGTGTAGTTCATGTGTATATAAGACAATGTTAATTGACATTAGTACACCAGCCATCAGTCATTATTTTCTACCACCCTTAGGAAATTATTATACATCCCCATAGCAGTAGGAACAAACGATTTCCTGAATTTCTCCTTCTTGCACCTTAGTAGAATTAGATGGCTGCTGAATGTGCTTTTCTGCTTCAAGAGCAGCTCGTATAGTGGGTGTGTATTATTGTTCATTATAGCCCTACACTTCTTCTGAATTCTATCCTCCAATACCTCCTCGAAAGAGTCAAGATGGAGGCCAACAGCTGCACTTGCCTTCTTGATAAGTTTGTTGAGCTTATTAGCGTCAGCTGCTCGCACACTACTGCCCCAGCAAATGATAGCAAAAAAGATGGCGCTTGCTACAACGGACTGGTAGAACATCTCCAGCATTTTACTGCACACATTGAACGACCTGAGCTTCCGCAGAAAGTACAGTCTGCTCATTCCCTTCTTGTAAACCTTTTCTGTATGACACCTCCAATCGAGTTTACTGTCAAGGTGAACCCCCAAATATTTGTAGCTCTCAACAATCTCAACCTCATGGCCAGCAATGGTGATCGGTAAGTAATTCTCCTTTTTCCTTCTATAACTCACCACCATCTCCTTGATTTTCTTCACATTTAGTTCTAGACAGTTAGTCTGACACCATTCCACAAAGTCAGAAACCACCCTTCTATATTCCTCCTCCCCCCGGCCCCCACAATGCCCCCTACAATCACGGAGTCATCTGAGAATTTTTGGAGGTGACAAAAATCAGATTTATACTGAAAGTCAGCTGTATACAATGTGAAGAGGAAGGGTGACAGCACTGTATCCTGAGGGCTCCCACACTGCTCCGTACACTGCCAGATACCACCTCCCCCATGCTTACACACTACGGCCTATCTGTCAGGTAGTCACTTACCAGTTCACCATCTCCTCATCTACCGCCATAGCAGTCAACTTATTACGTAGTAAGAGCGGCTGCAAGGTATTGAAAGCACTAGAGAAGTCAAAGAACATGGCGCGCACTGAAGTGCCATCATTGTCCAAGAACGAATGCATTGTATGTAGCAGAGACACTACCGCATCATCCACCCCCAATCTCTGCTGGTACGCAAACTGCAGGGGTCAGTGTAGGCCCTCACCCTCGGGCACAAGTAGGCGAGTATTATTCTCTCCAAGTACTTCATAGCATGCGATGTTAAGGCCACTGGACGATAGTCTTGTAGGGAAGTTGGAAAAGTGGTGTTAGGAACCGGCACCAGGCAGGTGGTCTTCCACAGTTCTGGTACCCCCTGTGATTGAAGGCTCCATCCCCTATAGGCAGACTGTAGTGTAAGGCAGCCCCCCCATCCCCTATAGGCAGACTGTAGTGTAAGGTAGCCCCCCATCCCTATAGGCAGACTGTAGTGTAAGGCAGCCCCCCTATAGGCAGACTAATATAAGGCAGCACTCCCCCCCCCCCATAGGCAGACTGTAGTATAAGGCAGCCCCCCCCTTCCCCTATAGGCAGACTGTAGTGTAAGGCAGCCCCCCCATCCCCTATAGGCAGACGGTAGTGTAAGGCAGCCCCCCATCCCCTATAGGCAGACTGTAGTATAAGGCAGCCCCCCTTCCCCTATAGGCAGACTGTAGTATAAGGCAGCCCCCCATCCCCTATAGGCAGACTGTAGTGTAAGGCAGCCCCCATCCCCTATAGGCAATGTAGGTAAGTCAGCCCCCCATCCCTATAGCAATGTATGTAAGTCAGCCTCCCCATCCCTATAGACAGACTGTAGTGTAAGGCACCACCCCATCCCATATAGGCAGACTATAGTATAAGGCAGCACCCCCATCCCCTATAGGCAGACTGTAGTATAAGGCAGCCCCCATCCCCTATAGCAGACTGTAGTGTAAGGCAGCCCCCCTATAGGAAGACTGTGCTGCTCACTGCTCCCGCTCATCTCCTGACAAGGGGCGCCGGGCAGTGACGTCATCGCGCCTGCTGTCAGGGAGAGGGGGATGATGGGAAAAGGAGCGCTCGCTCCTACTCTCTTAACTGCAGTCAGCTGTATCGGCTGCATGCCGATACAGCTGACCTGCGATCGATGACAGGTAGGGGGCCCACTGCTTGCACCAGGCCCCCCCCCCCCTGCCTGCTCAGGGGCCCATAGCGGGGGAGATCGATTCTTCCTGCACTGCTGCAGAACGTAACTGTATTAGCGTGCTGTGCACGCCGATACAGTTCCAGTAGCGTAGTTCAGGGTGGGCCCCCTCAGAGCGCGGGGCCCGCCCCCTCTGCCCCCGGTAGCTACGCTACTGCCCTGCGATCATGAAACGTCAGCGCTGGAGCAGTGTGGAAGGTTGGCATTCTAGCCCTTCAGTATTACACACACCGGTTATGCTATGATTCTTGCACACGGCTGAGAGACGTGCTGCGTAAACTTCACATGATTTTACGAATTGCCACAGTTTTGTGACACAGTGACACCGGGAGGTGATGTTCATTAAAACTGCAAAACCTTGGTAATTTGCACTAAATTTTAATGATGTGCATTGTCAGTATACATGTATTTGCTATTTTATGATATGCAAAGTTAATCTGGGCATTTGTGTGCTGTAAGTGCTGCCTGTAACCTGCACCACATAATTCTGATTGGCATCTGTATTTTGGGTTCCTTCAGGGGTTCTGATAAATTGTTTGGTGTCTAATCTATCAACCCTTTTGTGCACTTTCACCTTTGATCTCTATTAAGCATTTGATACTCTAAAATGTATAAGGTCACTGCCCTGCATTACCATTCCGGACCCCAATAGGTGTGGTAAGGTCTTGGGGTTATGTTGGTCCATATAATAATATGTGATCTTCTCTGACGTCTCTCTTGTTGGGAATGAATTTATCACACCAAGAATTGACAGGCATAGAGCCACGGCTCTGGCCATCATAATATGTATTGTGGGCATTAGTGACACGTCATTAGAACGCTCTATGATAAA